>SJYT01078934.1:519915-612883 GCA_006410635.1 Cephalophus harveyi
ACCTAGACGGGTGGGATGGGGTGGGCTGGGGTGGGAGAAGGGAGGGAGGTTCAAGAGGGAAGGGACATATGTATGCCTATGGCTGATTCATGTTGATGTATGGCAGAAACTAACATAATATTATAAAGCAATTATCCTCAACTTAAAAATAATAATAAAAGCACCCGAAAGGAATGACAGATCCCTCCTGTGCACTGGCATCGGGGTCGACAGCCGTCTTCTGGATGTCTTAGAACCCACATGTTCAAAGTGCAAAGAGAAAATACAGGTTAGCCTAGAATTCTGGGCCAGTGAACCTTTCATTCAGTGATGAAGGAAATCATGACATTGCCCAGACAGGCACTGAAAGCATCCACCAAGGCAAGGCTCACTGACAGAACTCAGCAAGGACGTTCGACCAGCCATCGTGTGTGACCCCCACCCACACGTCCCTGGGTACTCAGGCTCGGGACCACCAGCAGCCAGGAGTCCCACTGCTGCACCTGCCGCCTTCCGCCCGAGGGCAGCCTGCACATGGCAGGACATGGCGCCCGGGACCAGCCTTCCAGTGACCAAGAGGAGTGGGTAACACCGGGCTCCTCTCCCTGCAAGGGGCCCTCTGTGGGGTGCTCTGGGCAACTTGCAGGGGCCCCATCAGGACGAGCCCCAGTTGCCCAAAGCTGTGCTTCCTCACCCTGTCTGAGCCTCCTCCCTTGCCTCTCTCAGGCTCCTGCTCCCCTATCCTGTGCCCAGGGGGTCACCTCCCCAGATAAGCTACCTGTGCTTGAACCCTTGTCTTAGGGACAGATGGAGTCCCAACTGGAGACCCAACGCCAGAGCTGCTCCTACGAAGCTGACTTGCAGGACAGGGCCTCATTGCTGGAGGGACGTAGGGAGGCATGACCCTTGTGAGTCCAGGCATCACGGGTACTGAATTGGCCCCCGCAGTGGGTGGACACAGACCAGGGAGGAAGCGAGCGCTGAGTAGCGCGGGGCTGCAGCGTTGAAGGGGCGTCGCTGGTGGCTCGGGCGGTAAAGAATCCGTGTGCATTGCACGAGGCCACCTGCGGCACAAGAGACGGGGGTTCGATCCCTGGGTCGGGAGGATCCCCCAGAGAAGGAAGTGGCAAGCCACTCCAGTGTTCTTGCCTGGAAAATTCCATGGACAGAGGAGCCTGGTAAGCTACAGTCCATGGGGTCGCAGAGAGCTGGACATGACTTAGCAACTAAACCACCACCCCCAGTGCCTGAAAGATGGGGCGCAAAGGGCAATTTTAAGGATGATGGAGTTGATTTCGCGGTTATTGGCTACAGCAGAAGCCCTGGAAGAAAGAAAACAAAAGGCCAACTGGTCAGAGAACACCTGGGGCAGAAGGCCACACTGGAAACGGCCTCGGCTTCTGTGGCTGGAGGGCAAACTGCCCTGAAAAATCAGCGTGACCTCTGAGTGCAGCGGGCTGAGTTACCAGGGAGGCTGACTTCCTCCCATTCAAGCTTCTGCTGCTAAAGACAAGGGCCTGGTAGGGGAGGAAGGGATCCTGAGTGCAGAGGGTCCTGAGAAAGTGTGCCCAGAACCTCAGCCTCTGCGGTCTCCTGAAAGGAGGGTCCTTGCCTGTGCAGGAGGAGGGGCCTTTGAGGCCTCAGCTGGGACGGTGGCCCCTCTTGCCCAGCTCAAGACCCCCCTCACCTGCCCTCTTGGCTTCTAGAGTGAAGGTCAGCTCCACGCGTGGGCCGGGCGGCGGGCTGACAGCTCCCGTGGCAGGAGTCGGTGCCTGTGGTCCAGGCAGAGCAGAAGCAGAGGGCCGTGTGAACAGGGGAGGGAGGGGGTCCTCTTCCGCTGCTCAGGGTCCTGGCAAGGACCGCGGAAGCTGCAAGTCGTAGATCCCCAGGACTTTCCCTGGGAACGTGGAGACAGTGGCCGGCAGTGGACGACGGGCGGGCCAGACTTGCCATGGCTACCAGAGGGGACGAGCTGGAAATGGCCCAGAGGCTCTGAATCTCGGGGTACAGGGCACTCTTCCTCACAGCCCAAGTCTCTCCCGCGGGGCTCTGGGTCTGCAGGCCCGCCTGTGGTCTTTGCCCAGTTCCTTTCACGGGACCGGGTAAGGTTTTGCTTCGAGGCTCAGTATGTGGCCTTGGCCAGAGTTCACCAGTGTTCCATGCACGCCCCAAAAGAGATGCTTGCTGGTCTAGGCGTGCAGAGTTCTTTCCATGCACGAGCCTGAACTGAAGCTCGGGATGGGCTTATCCTGAAGGCGGCAGAGATCTTCCCTTGGGTCCCTCGCCTGTGGAGTAACAGTCATCATGGTCGGAAAGGCCACAGGGAAGCCCTTTCACAGGCCTCCTGGCCCCCTGCACCCGCTTCCTGCTTGGGTCAAGGCCAGGCATCAGCTGAAAAGAAAATTCTGAGCAAGCAATTGGAAACGTGTGAGTGAGGCTGTGCAGGTGTGCACTGTGGCAACCAGGACCTAAACTAAGGTCATGGATGCTCTCTGGGGCTGCCTAGTGCGGGGGCTGAAAAGGCAGCTGGGGACACCGAAGTTTGGGCATCTCAGCATCCTGGTGTTGTCCGAGTGGCTGAACATTAGATTTTGTTGAGTGAAAGCTTTGTTACAAGATCTGAGGAAAACACATGAAGACTTAAAACAGAATATACCACTTCCATGGCAGTAGAGTCGGGATGCTGCGGGTGAGGGAAAAAAAGAAGAAAATGGGGGAAAAAATCAGTCCAATAGAAATTAGGGAAGAAAAATAAAAGAATCATGGGAAGAGCAAGTTTAATAGAAAACCCAGAACAACACTGGGAACAAGGCCAAATGTACCAGCTATCACAACAAACGTGAACAGACTAAATTTTCCAGTTAAAGACAGGTGGTCAGATTGGGTTTCTAAATGTGATCCATCTCCCAGATGTTTTCAAGTGGTGGCCCTAAACATGAAAACGCTAAAAACTGAGAGCCAGCAGAGAAAAAACGATGGTACAGGCCAGCACTGATCGAAGGAAGGCCCTGCCACGGTAGGATCAGTTAAACTGACTCTAAGGGAAGAACGCAGCAGTGAGGAGAGTGGCCGCTGCATGACGGCAAGAGGGATGCTCCTCAGGGAGATGGCCAGCTTAAACGTTTTTCCATCTAGTAATAGTGACCTTCAAATAATGTAAAGCAGGTTTTCCCTGGTGGCTCAGACAGTAAAGAATCTGCCTGCAGTACAGAGGACCCTGGTTCAATCTCTGATTGGAAAGACCCTCTGGAGAAGGGAATGGCTATTCTCTCCAGTATTCTTACTTGGAGAATTCCACAGACAGAGGAGCCTGGCAGATGATAGTCCATAGGGTTGCAAAGATTCAGACACAACTGAGCGACTTTCATTCACACAAATGAATAATAGCCTCCAAAAATATAAAACAACAATTTTCAAAGTTCCTAGGAGAAACTTATAAACTCACAGTACTGGAGAACAATAATCTTTTAATAACTGATATACAACTTCTGATATACAAATGCAAAGGAGAAAAGGAAAGATATACCCATTTGAATACAAAGTTCTAAAGAATAGAAAGAAGAAATAGAAAGAAAGTTCCAAAGAATAGAAAGCCTTCTTCAGTGATCAATGCAAAGAAATAGAGGAAAACAATAAAATGGGAAAGACTAGAGGTCTCTTCAAGAAAATTAGAGATACCAGGGGAACATTTCATGCAAAGATGAGCACAATGAAGGACAGAAATGGTATGGACCTAACAGAAGCAGAAGATATTAAGAGGTGGCAAGAATACACAGAAGAACTATACAAAAAAGATCTTCATGACCCAGATAACCATGATGGTGTGATCACTCACCTAGAGCCAGATATCCTGCAATGCAAAGTCAAGTGGGCTTTAGGAAGCATCACTATGAAAAAAGCTAGCAGAGATGATGAAATTCCAGTTGTGCTATTTCAAATCCTAAAAGATGATGCTGTGAAAGTGCTGTACTCAATATGCCAGCAAATTTGGGAAACTCAGCAGTGACCACAGGACTGGAAAAGGTCAGTTTTCATTCCAATCCCAAAGAAAGGCAATGCCAAAGAATGCTCAAACTACCACACAATTGCACTCATCTCACATGCTAGCAAAGGAATGCTCAAAATTCTCCAAGCCAGGCTTCAGCAATACGTGAACCGTGAACTTCCAGATTTTCAGGCTGGTTTTAGAAAAGGCAGAGGAACCAGAGATCAAATTGCCAACATTTGCTGGATCATCGAAAAAGCAAGAGAGAGTTCCAGAAAAACATCTACTTCTGCCTTATTGACTATGCCAAAGCCTTTGACTGTGTGGATCACAATAAACTGTGGAACACTCTTAAAGAAATGGGAAAACCAGACCACCTTACCTGCTTCCTGAGAAATCTGTATGCAGGTTAAGAAGCAACAGTTAGAAGTGGACGTGGAACAATAGACTGGTTCCAAATCAGGAAAGAAGTACATCAAGGCTGTATATTGTCACCCTGCTTATTTAACTTATATGCACAGTACATCATGAGAAGTGCTGGGCTGGATGAGGCACAAGCTGGAATCAAGATTGCTGGGGAAATATCAATAACCTCAGATATGCAGATGACACCACCTTTGTGACAAAAAGCGAAGAGGAACTAAAAAGCCTCTTGAAGAAAGTGAAAGAGGAGAGTGAAAAAGTTGGCTTAAAGCTCAACATTCAGAAAATAAGATCATGGCATCCAGTTCCATCACCTCATGACAAATAGATGGGGAAACAATGGAAATGGTGACAGAAAATCACTGCAGATAGTGATGGAAGCCATGAAATTAAAAGATGCTTGCTCCTCAGAAGAAAAGCTATGGCTAATCTAGACATATTAAAGAACAGTGATATGTTTGCCAACAAAGATCCATCTAGCCAAAACTGTAGTTTTTCCAGTGGTCATGTGTGGATATGAGAGTTGGACTATAAAGAAAGCTGAGCGCTGAAGAATTCATCCTTTTGAACTGTGGTGTTGGAGAAGACTCTTGAGAGTCCCTTGGACTGCAAGGAGACCCACCCAGTTCATCCTAAAGGAAATCAGTCCTGAACATTCATTGGAAGGACTGAAGATGAAACTGAAACTCCAAGTTTTGGCCACCTGATGAGAAGAGCTGACTCATTTGAAAAGACCCTGATGCTGGGAAAGATTGAGGGCAGGAGGAGAAGGAGACGACAGAGGATGAGATCATTGGATGGCATCACTGACTCAATGGACGTGAGTTTGAGCAAGCCGTGGGAGTTGTTGATGGACAGGGAAGCCTGGCGTGCTGCAGTCTATGGGGTCACAGAGAGTCGGACACGACTGAGCAACTGAACTGAACTAAGTTTTGCATAATAAAATTAGTAAGTTTATAGAAATGCCATAGCAAAGGAATTCTGCCCTCCTAAATTAGTAAACACACTCTTTTCAGGTACATGTAGAACACGTATAAACACCGGCCATGGCCACACATTAGGCTACATAGCAAATTTCAACAAAGTCCAAAGAACCAGCCACATAGATCACCTTCTTTTACTACAATGTGATTGAGTTATAAACCAATTCCTAAAAGTTATCTTCAAGAACATCTGTAAGCCAACTATTAGAACTAGTAGGAGAACTTGATAAGATTGCTGGATATGAGATCCATTCATCAAACTTAACTGTGTCTCTGCATACCAGGTGGAAAGAAACACTCAACTGTAAGGAAAGTTCCATTTATAAAGCAAAGCCTTATGATTCCTAGGCATATATCCAGCAAAGTGTACCCAATCTATCTATGGATACACGTGAAATTTAATTGAAAAACATCTAATAAGGACCCAGATAACTGGAGATGTACACCAAATTTCATCATTTCTGAAACATGCATTTTTTCACCTTGTTAACATCTCAAAAATCAGATATGTCTTTAAATTAATGGTCCCTGACTCTGTGTCAGATCAGTTGGCAGCACTTTTTCTCTTTGTGCGGCACATAAAAGAATAATATGTCTTTCACTCAATGGCCTTTGGATTCAATTTAAGTGAGTACCATGTCAATGGATGAAAAGACTGAAAATTGGCTCCTCTTGCCAGGATCTTTTGTAACTTAAGAGCAATTTTTGGCCAGTTGCTTCTGAAAACCATTGAATAGCCAACAGCTGAGAACAGGCAAGGCTGTGCTAATGAATACGTGGTGGTGGAGGGAGCTGTACTTACTTACCCGGTGTTATGGTCTCATCTAAACTTTAGGAGTTCAGCCATGTGGTACCGGCTGGGGGGGATAGAGCTGTGTAACAGGGTAGAGTCCAGACAGGGACACACGGGTACAGAAATTTGATCTCCGACAGCGATTGCATTACCGAGGAGTAGAGAAGGGCTGCTGAATAATTGATGCTTGGACGATTGGTTAACCATGCTGAAAAAAACAAACAAAACAACTCTTATCGCACATCCAAAAATTAAATGTGGCAGAAAAAAAATCTATATGTAAAAAGCAAAACTTTAAAATTTTAGCAGTAAATGTGGGACAGTTTTGTAATTCATGGAAGGATTTTTTAATTTTTTATAAAGATTTCTTCTCTAGGACACACAAGGAAGCATAAACTGTAAAGGAAAATATCAACAAATTTGGCATCACTAACCATGAGGGAAATGCAAATTAAACCACGATGAGGAACCACTTCACACCTCTCTGAGTGGTGAGTGAAAATCAGTGAAGATAATAAGCACTGGCGACGATGCTCAGCAATTAGAACACTCACAATGGGCTGGTGGGGACGCAGAATGTTACAGCCACTCCGAAACGTTGCTTGGCAGTTTTCTCTCTAAAGATAAACATACACCTACCATGTGGCCCAGCAGCCCTGCTTTCAGGTATTTCCCTTAGAGACGTGAAAGTGATGCTCCCGTGAAGATCTACGCCTGTGTGAAGTTCACGTGAGAATCCATGCATGCTTGCTTAGGGCAGCTGTTTGTCACAGCCCTAACCGGGACACAAACCACAGGGCTTTCATGCGCACAACTGAAACTCATAAAATTTCATTGGCTCTTAGTCTTAAATATAAACGTCTGTGGATGCTGCTGGAGTCAGTTATTTCTATATGAAAATCAAATTACAGGTTCACCAAGTAGCTTCTATTTGTAGACACAAAAGAAATTTCAGAGTATCAGAGCACTGAGTGAATACACACACGGTGGCCCATGCGCACAGCAGGACCCTGGACAACAGCGACACGGGGCGACCGTCACAGGGACGCGCGGGGACACGGTGGAACGCGTGTTTGCTGTTCTTTCTACTTTTCTGCAAACTTGAAATACTTAAACGGTTCAGTTCAGTTCAGTCACTCAGTCGTGTCCAACTCTTTGCGACCCCATGAATCGCAGCACGCCAGGCCTCCCTGTCCATCACCAACTCCCGGAGTTCACTCAGACTCACGTCCATCGAGTCCGTGATGCCATCCAGCCATCTCATCCTCGGTCGTCCCCTTCTCCTCCTGCCCCCAATCCCTCCCAGCATCAGAGTCTTTTCCAATGACTCAACTCTTCGCATGAGGTGGCCAAAGTACTGGAGTTTCAGCTTTAGCATCAGTCCTTCCAAAGAAATCCCAGGGCTGATCTCCTTCAGAATGGACTGGTTGGATCTCCTTGCAGTCCAAGGGTCTCTCAACAGTCTTCTCCAACACCACAGTTCAAAAGCATCAATTCTTCGGCGCTCAGCCTTCTTCACAGTCCAACTCTCACATCCATACATGACCACAGGAAAAACCATAGCCTTGACCAGACGGATCTTAGTCAGCAAAGTCTCTGCTTTTGAATATGCTATCTAGGTTGGTCATAAGTTTTCTTTCAAGGAGTAAGCGTCTTTTAATTTCATGGCTGCAATCACCATCTGCAGTGATTTTGGAGCCCAAAAAATTAAAGTCTGACACTGTTTCCACTGTTTCTCCATCTATTTCCCATGGAGTGATGGGACCAGATGCCATGATCTTCGTTTTCTGAACGTTAGGGATACACAAAATAAAACACATAGCTACATAAGAAAATTATGGGGGACATTTCAAGACCAGAACCTTTCTCTTTCAAGATATTATTAGTATTTAAATGCCAGTGGTTATGTCCTCAATGCGTGTCTTCCACACCAGAGAAGATGCTCCCTGGAACAGACTCTGTCCACCTCACTCAGCTCCTGGGGCCTCAATAAATGTATCCTGAGTGGACAAAACCATTTCTGTGATCCTGAAAAGACAAGATTTGTACATTATGTATTAACTGCATTTAGGAGCAGATCCATTTGCACAATTGAAACTCATAAAATGTCATTGGCTCTTAGTCTTAAATATAAACGTCTGCGGATGCTGCTGGAGTCAGTTATTTCTTTATGAAAATCAAATTACAGGTTCACCAACAAGTAGTTGCTATTTGTAGACACCAAAGAAATTTCAGCACATCATAATGATCATTCAGATAAATATCTAAAGGTGGGCAAACTTTTTATATTTCAGTGACCACGTCTGTTGCATTGTTTTTGTTTAGAAGAGAGAAATGTATTAGGAGCCACGATATGTTATCATGATTTCACTTTTAAGTGAAAATGATTATTATTCTGCAAATCTTTTAAACATTTGACCCCCAAAATGTTGCCACAGTTTATAGTTTGGGCCAACTGAGCCACCTAATCATATTTTAGACATTTGGGCAGCAACTTCGTGCCAGGCACACAGACTGACCTTTTTCCACTTAAGCCTTACAGCAGCCTCCCCAGACAGGAATTCTTATCATCTGCAGTGCGGATGAAGACAGATAGACTTGGTGACCTAAGAACCTGCCGATATCCAAAAACAGAGGGGCTACATGCATATATATGTGTATATATATCTGATTCACTTTGCTGTGCGGGAGAAACCAACGCAGCCCAGTAAAGCAGCTGTTGTTGTGGTTCCGTCGCTCAGTCGTGTCTGCTCTTTGCAGCCCCATGCACCGCAGCACGCCAGGCCTCCCTGTCCGTCACCAACTCCCGGAGCTTGCTCAAACTCACATCCATCGAGTCAGTGATGCCATCCAACCATCTCATCCTCTGTCATCCCCTTCTCCTCCTGCCCTTGATCTTTCCCGGCATCAGAGTCTTTTCCAGTGAACTGGCTCTTTGCATCAGGTGGCCAAAATATTGGAGTTTCAGGTTCAGCATCAGTCCTTAAAGCAGCTATACTCTAATAAAAATTAAGGCAAGAAGAAGACCCTACCTGCAGACACACATCTGGACTATAAACTCCGTGGGGGTGGGGGGAAGCGGATGAGGGTGGGTGTGGGGAGAGAAGTCTGTCACACTCAAAATGTAGCCCTCGTGCTTAGCACACTGCCCAGGCACTCAGAGAGCACCCGCTCAGCAGATTATTCAGGGAGCATTCTCTATCGAGGTGGAGATAGCATCTGCCCCCAGGTCTAGCTGATTCAAAGCACGTGCCTTTTCTTTTTTTGAATCAGGCCCATAAATTTTGTTAAATCTCTCTTCAATCCCAACCTGTTGGACATTGTCCTGCTAAAATGCTCCAGTAAAACAGGAATAATTACATAAGCTTTCCCTTCCTAAAGGAAACTATCCCTCCCTGCTCTTTGGGCCAAAGGTGAGAGTTGTCTAGGAAGGGTTTCCCCTTCCACTCTGGCACAGTTTGCAGTTTGTCTTTGGACACTGACATGGCATCTTCAGGCCTCTCCTGAGACCCCACCAGCCAACACCCGGGGAACTCACATCCCTAGACCATCGCCAAACTTGCCTGCCGAGCCAGGAGGGCTGCAAAGCCACCGGGGCGCTCACCATGTAAACACAGTAATAGGGCATCTGTTTTTTTAATTTTAATTTTATTTTCCCACTAAAATATTCAAGTGAGAAACATTTGGAGATTTATATTCAGGGCACAGGACCAAATGGCATCTGAGCGTTTCTTTGTTAAATATAATTAATTTTTCCTGGCTTTTTTCCTCCATCATGACAAAGCCAGAGCTGTACCATTCATCCTATTTACTGGTGCAAACGTCCCTTCCCCGAAGAGTCTCAGCAACAGCCCCCGAGACGCCGTGCCCACGGGCGGGCAGTGGTGGTGTTCCCTTTGCTGTGCGTGTCTCCTGAAATGGGGGACCGTCCCCGGCCCGGGCTTTGGGCTCCGGACTTACATTTCGACCAACAAACCACCACCACCACCACACAGAACTGGCCTTCCTCTTTGCTGAGACAGTGACTGAGCTTATTCGGTTTCACTTTGAAGGGGCAAGGAAGAGCGCCGTCCACCCGCTGGAGGAGAAGCGTGGGTGGCAGGTGCTGCGTGTCGGGGAGAGACAAAGAAAGCATCACTTCTGTCTTTCCCTTGTTTTCTTTTTCTAGAAACGGAAAAAGGGCCTCGTTGCTTTATTTATATATATATCTCACAAACCCCCTCACGATTAGAATCTAGAGAATGCAGGAAGAAAGGCTGCACAGAATGCTATTTTTCCAATAACAGAGACATGTGATCCGGCCCCTGGGTGTTGGTTTTAAGTGGAGATATTGACTTCCAGCTGACTGAGGAGCAGAGCATCTTTCTCCTGAAATATTGATAGTAGATTACACGAAACCACAAACTATCTCCATAAAGCACATCATTTCTAATCCTAATGGTGTTTTCTTTCGTCAGGATGACTGCTACATTCATGATATGATGGCTTTATTCTATCTTGGGGAAAAACTTTTTACCATACTGCTAAATTAACTTGTCAAAAGGCTTCAAACTTCGGAAGCTTTTACAGCTCAATTCAGTGCTATTATTCAAGATTGAATGGGAAGGCCATGGACTGTAAAAGCTTGCAAAAAATAAATTTCACAGGCTTTCATAGGCTGAGTGAAATACTTACCTTCTGTTCAGGTTGTATATCTTTATTGAGGAGCCTGGGAATAGCTGCGTTTCACCCATAAATCCTCTTTCTCACCCTGAAAGGCTGTGTTTTGGCTGCTGCCCTTGAAGGGCCTCTCCAGCGCCTGCCCTCTTGATAACAATCCATTTTCCACAGAGGACGACGCGGACGGGAGCACTCTCCAAAACGGGGCAGGAGGCGAGACAAAGACTCCAGCTCCCAGGATGAACATTGGCTTTTTAAGATTCTTTTATTCTCGAAACAGATTCACAGGGGACTTGATAGCCAATTACTGCTTGAAAATGCAAGTCCACCGTCCTGGCACTTCCCGAGGGCGATGTCTGTGGGCCGTGGAGGAAGACGCACGCAGACGTGGCAGCGTCGGGGTTGGCACTGCTAACCCAGGCTGGTCCCGCGGAGCACCAGGCGGAGCCCGCGCGTCCCTGTGAGGCGGCGAATCGGGCCACCCTGCAGGATGCTCCGGCCGGCGGGCAGTCGGGTCAATGCCGCCCGCGGGCCCTGACCCGCCGGCCTCCTGTGGAGAAGGCCGAGGCGGATGCCGGACGAGCCCCTGCCTGCCCTCTTGGGCCCTAGGCTGTTCTAGCAATGAGACCAGAGGCCTCTGATAGGACATGCCCTTTCTTCTTCGTGGAGCTTCGGTTCTCACTGAATCACTCCTTAAGAAAATGCCATGAGTAGAAGCTGGATGTTTTTAGTCTTCTGAGGCAGTTAGTTAGGTGAGTGGGTAACGCTGGCGTCTTGTGGACCAAGGTTTTGAATTCTTTCTTCAGTGCGAGGTGGATGAAGCTAGAGCCTGTTATGAAGAGTGAAATAAGTCAGAAAGAGAAAGAAAGTATCAAATACTAACACATATATATTGTTGCTGTTCAGTCTCTTAAGCCGTGTCTGGCTCTCTGCAACCCCAGGGACTGCAGCAAGCAAGGCTCCTCTGTCCTCCACCGTCTCCCAGAGCTTGCTCAAACTCAGGTCCATCTGAGTCGGTGAGGCCGTCCAACCATCTCATCTTCTGTCATCCCCTCCTCCTCCCGCCTTCAATCTTTTCCAGCATCAGGGACTTTTCCAATGAGTCGGCTCTTCTCATCAGGTGACCAGAGTATTGGAATTTCAACTTTAGCATCAGCCCTTACCCCAGTTTGATTTCTGGGTTGGGAAGATCCACCGGAGAAAGGGTAGGCTACCCATTCCAGTATTCTTGGGCTTCCCTTATGGCTCAGCTGGTAGAGAATCTGCCTGCAATGCGGGAGACCTGGATTCTATCCCTGGGTTGGGAATATCCCCTGGAGAAGGGAAAAACTACCCACTCCAGTATTCTGGCCGGGATACCATGGGGTCACAAAGAGTCAGACATGACTGGGTGACTTTCACTTCCAGTGAATATTCAGCGTTGGTTTCTTTCAGGATTGACTGGTTTGATCTCCTTGAAGTCCAAGGGACACTCAAGAGTCTTCTCTAGCATCAGAAAAATAGTACCGATGAGCCTATTAGCAGGGCAGGAGTCGAGACTCAGACATAGAAAACTGACCTGTGGATGCGACAAGGGCAGGAGAGGGTGGGACGAACTGAGACAGTAGGATTGAAGCAGCACGTGGCCGTGCGTAAAGCAGACAGCTGGTGGGGAGCTGCGGCGCCGCGGGGAGCTCAGCCCCGGGCTCTGCGCCACCCCAGCGGGGCAGGGTGAGGGGGTGGGAGGGAGGCTCACGAGGAGGGGCCGGACGTATGCCTCTGACGGACTCACGTTGCTGGATGGCAGAAACCAACACAACATTCTGTATCGATTATCCTCCAGTTAAAAATAAATGGTAAAAAAGAACTTATTCCACTGTCAACTCAAAACACTCAAGATACTGATGGAAATATCTAGATTTCGTGTGCCTGTAACCCTAGGAGTAACAGGGTGGCTGGGAGGACAAGGAATGTAGCAAATATACACGCATACCCCCATATTTCTCATGCTCCAAGACACGTTTGAATGCCTTCTCTTCCACAAAGCCTCCTTGATCCCTCGGCCAGAAGGAATCTTTACTTTGAACTTTTTTTGCAACACAGCCTCATTTTCTCTCGACACTCGACAATACCCACGTTGTGTAATGTCGTTTGCACGCGTGCATTATTTTCCCTTTGGACTGTAAACGTCTGAGGGTTGGACCCTCTCTTAGCCATCTTCCTCTCCCCAGCCCTCAGCACAGTAGCTCACACACACTTTGTACCTGAGAGGGTGGGGCCCTGAGAGTGAGGAATTTGGGAAGTTTATCAAGAGTGGGAAGCCAGGATTGCAAACCGCTGTGCTAAGTATCCTGCATACGAGGAAATTCCCCGGGATTTCTGTGAAGTGCCAGGAAGGGTCACAGAAGAGTTGGGACTGGAGCTGGGCTTTAGAGGGTGGGTGTGGCTGAAACACTTGCCTTGGGGCAGGCAGCGAGGAGGGGAGGTCTGGGCAGAAGTGAGAGGGCAGGGCTGTTTCGGGGACGGCACCTGGACCCTCACTCCTGGGCAACAGCCCTCGGAAGCAGCCCTGGATTTCCAGCCCCAGAGCTGCAGTCGGCTCGCTCTGCTCCAGGTGACCCTCATCTGGAGGATTCTGATGGGCGGGGGTGCGGGGGGAGTCTCCCCAGGGCCCCTCACTTCCGATTCCCAGCCCCCTCATGCCCATTGCACAGGGCCCCCACTTTTGTTGAGATGAAGTTCTCAGGCTTGGGCTTCTGATGTGTCATTTTTTTTTTTTTTTTTTTTTTACTTTTTATTTTGTACTGGGGTATAGCCGATTAACAAAGTCCTGACAGTTTCAGGTGAACAGCAGAGGGACCCAGCCATGCATACCCATGGGCCCATTCTCCCCAGAACCCCCTCCCAGCCAGGCTGCCTGATGTGGCATCTTTCTTGATCTCAGCTCTTGACTGGCAAGCTCAACTGGATGTGATCCTACCAGTTAGAGGGGTGGTGGGGAGAGACTGCCCTGGGAATTCTGAGGGCAGGAGGGTCACGCTGAAGGATCATTTGGGATGTATTCTCACCCAGTAAGATTCTTATTTTTATTCTGGGTGGTGTAAGGGAACTAGGACGAGCAGGAACGGGAACTCATATCTGCACGAGCATCTTTGTTTTGCCTGGCCCCGTGTGCGTCTCACATATGGACCACTCTTTGCTGCCACCCAGAATCTCTATCTATTGCTGGTGTTTCAGTCACTCAGTCGTGTCTGACTCTTTGCGACCCCATGGACTGTAGCCCGCCAGGCTCCTCTGTCCTTGGGATTTCCCAGGCAAGAACACTGGAATGGGTTGTCATTTCATTCTCCAGGAGATCTTCCTGACCCAAGGAAGGAACCCACGTCTCCTGCCCGGGCAGGCAGATTCCTTCCTGCTGAGCCACCAGCAAAGCCCCTCTCTATTATTATTGCTCTTTTCCTAAGAGAAAAACAATACTCCGAGACTCTGTGCAGCTTCCCAAAGTCACACAGCTGGACAATTGAGGACCAGGGCGGACCATGTATGTTCCCACACACCACGTGAACTTCTGTGGCTACACGTGGGTGGAAATCACAGCCCCTAGGGGTGACATGCCGAATCTGAGCATATGAAAATCTGGACTCAAAGTCAGAGACAGTTTTTTTTCTTTTATTAGCAGTAGACTTTATGATTTGCCAGTGATCCTCTTAAGTATTGAAAGTTGTTTTGTTGCTTTTTTCCCAGTAGAGGTTCCCTGGTGAACTCAAAGTATAACTGGGAAATTAGAACTGTAATTTACCAAGCTACCTTTGTGAGAACATCAGTTTTGGCCAAGTGCACTTGTGAGTGCTCAGCACACACTAACAGATGAACTCTCCACGGCGCCTGCATCTGTGGTCCCTGCCTTCACACCGCCAGGCAGGCAACAGGAGCTCGGGCAATTGTGGGAGGCAGGGCAGACCAGGAAGGAAAGGGATCGACTGGAAAAACCATTCCCCATATTTTGAGAAGAAGGTTACCTTTGAGAATATAAAAAGCAGGGTGGAAGTCAAGAAAGGGGAGAGGAAAGTACCTTCAAACAGGTACAGGGGATCAGGACAAACGTGAGCAGGTGTGGGCAGGTGTGTTGATCACGTTAAAGACATCTGCACGTATTTATGCCAAAGAGGAATACCGGTTCTGGATTTAGTCTGTGCCTTGCACCTGTCCTCTTTTCTTACCCCTGCTGAAGCCCGAGGCCCCGGGCAGGGAGTCTGGGGCCGCCGGCTGGCTCTCGGGCACCCGCTCTGGTGCAGGGTCCCGGATCTCCTCGGTTACAGCCCTGAGTGACTTCCTTCAGAGAACTTCTCAAAGAGCTCCTTGACCACGGCTGCCTGGGCCTTCACTGGCTTTGAGGGAGCACTTCTGCAGGCATCTTCTGTCCTCCCTGCCAGGGACCTGAGTCTTCAGGGGCAGGCTTGCTGGCAGTGCGGGATGGGGGGCAAGGGGTCTGTACCCCAGGTTCATCAGGGCCCACATGAGGGCGGCTCCTCAGTCTTGACACTGTCTCTTCAAGCACCAAGCACTGCAGGCTGATCCTTAGAGCCCCCTTCGGGGCCCCAAAGTGTCCCAGTGAAGACTGAGTGCCCAGCACCTGCCCCAGAGAGCCCGGCCCAGGAAGGGGACTGGGTGATTAGGACTGAGTGCTGGCTGAGGCAGGGACTCGGGGGTCCAACGTGGTGGAAAACGACTTTTCCTAGCTGTTTTTTTAATAAGTATGCATGAGACCTGGAAACATTATTTGTGAGACAAGGCCAAGATTGAGATCTCAAGAGAGAAAGTCAAGTCAGACTGGTAGTTTCAGAGGAAGGACAGAGAAAGATGGTTTTTGACAGCACCTGAAATTTACATGCCAATCAAAATGAAGATTGCATGCAAGGCAGCCTCGCTTGCGGATATACGTGGGGCTGGGATGAGGCTTACTGGAGTGTCTGGAGACAGAAGGGTGAGCCTGGGGCAGAGAAGGGTCTTGATAAACGTAAAGGCATCTTGCTCTTTACAATGACATTTTTAAGAGAGGCAGGAAGAGTCATCAGCGTGTCAGCAGTGGCTCACACATGATGCCGTGTTCCAGAGTTAGAGAAGCATGGGCCGGCAGCAGGAGCGAGGACACGATCGTGCTCACGGCATCACGCTCGGGGCTCGGGCGCTCTCATGTCAGCCGCCCACCTACTGACGCCATGCCCCAGACACATTCACAGGCACAGCAGCGAGTCCCTGGACACTCGCTCTGAGAGACCCTTGTGGTCATCGGGGGGTTGGGAAGAAGCACATGGAAGAGCCGTCTTGGGGGCAGCTCCTTTGGAGGTCTGAGGACCGCCCCAGCCTGGTGGGAGAAACGCTGGCACGAGGCCTGAAGTCTGGGTATGGATTCAATGCTCACACATCGCCTGCCCTGGAGCCACACTCAGCCCTGCATCCCCAGGCGCCTTCAGCATCCCAGGCGCCTTCAGCTTCCCCGGACGGCTTCAGCTTCCCCGGGCGCCTTCGGCATCCCCGGGCGCCTTCGGCTTCCCCGGGCACCAGCTGGCCTCTGTGGTCCTACCCAGGCTCTCGGTTCTTGTGCTCACAATGTAGAGCCCTGAGTCCCTGCCCCCACCCCCATCTCAAATGCCTGAGCAGCATGGACCTCTTTTTTTCCCCAGTATGATTTATCACAGGATATTGAGTATAGTTCCCTGAGCTACACAGTTGCTGTTCAGTCGCTCAGTCGTGTCCAACTCATTGTGACCCCATGGACGGCAGCATGCCAGGCTTCCCTGTCCATCACCATCTCCTGGAGCTTGTGCAAACTCATGTCCATTGAGTTGGTGATGCCATCCAACCGACTCATCCTCTGTCATCCCCTTCTCCTCCTGCCTTCAATCTTTCCCAGCATCAGGGTCTTTTCCAGCGAGTCAGCTCTTGAATTCAGGTGGCAAAAGTATTGGAGCTTCAGCTTCAGCATCAGTCCTTCCAATGAATATTCAGGGTGATATCCTATAGAATGGACTGGTTGGATCTCCTTGCAGTCCAAGGGACTCTCAAGAGGCTTCTCTAACTAGGATCTTGTTCATCCATCCTGTACAATAGTTTGCATCTGCTGACCCCCAACTCCCAGTCCGTCCCTCCCATCCCCGCACCCACAACCAAAGTCTGTCCCTCTGTTCTGTGAGTCTGTCTATGTCTCACACTAAGTTCATTTGTGCATGTTTTCAATTTCACATATGAGTCACATCACATGGTATTCCTCTTTGATTTCGTGGTTTGATAATACCTGGGTCCATCCGTGTTGCGGCAGATGGCACTGTTCCACTTTTTATGGCTGAGTAGCACTCCACTATATGTATGTACCACATTTTCTCTATACATTCACCTGAACACTGACATCTTTTTACTTTGGATTCTGAGTCTTGGGATGAGACACTCAGAGGCTTGCAGTTTACGGTACCCTTAGCATCTTTGGAAGTAGAATGTTACGGTGGTGTGTGGGGGTGGTGCTCAGTCGATCCGTGTGTCCGACTCTTTGGAGCCTCAGAATGAGGTATGAGACCACACCTCGGGAACTTTCTGTCCACTCTTTTCGGGTGAAACTGGCTCTCTGGAGCAGCCACATCCTTGTCCCCTCTCTCCAAGCCAATCGACATTTAGCAAGCCCTGCTTGGCCATGAGCCACGGCCATGTCCACGCTGTCCTTTGCAGGGTCCTCACTGGGCAGAGCCCAGAGGTCAGCCGGGCCCTCATCCTTCACGGAGCCAGGGCAACCTGATGAAAACTCAGATTCCATGCTTTTCAGCCCACAACCACTGAGTCAGCTTCCTGAATCCCCATCACTGTCCTTCCCCCTTCTCACGCCTGTAGGCACATGCCCCTTCCTTCTCCAAGATCCACTCAAGCATCTGTGAACTGAGTCCCCACAGGAGGTGCGGGAGAGGCCCCGCGTGGGGGCTGCCCCTTCTCTTCCCCTTCGGATAACAGAGCAGAGACGCCGGGCCATGGTGACCGGCACTGCAGTGTGGGGCTGGGAAGCAAACGAACCTCTCCGGGATCAGCAGGGCCTCACAGGGCTATAGGGAGGACTGGGCAAGTCAACGCCCTGCGCAGCTCAGAACAGCTCCCAAGAACTCCCGGGATTTCTCCTCCTCCATCTTCAGAGGAGCCCTCCCCTGCCTCACAAGGGACTGTCCTAGCCATTCCCCTGGGTCTTCTTGTCTACCTAAGTCCTCTCCCAACAAAAGCAGCTCCTTCTTTAAGAATTCTGGTGGAGATGATCTGCTACCTTTTTTAAAGCTACCTACGTCTCATGCCCTGGCTCCCCAGGCAGTGCTGCTAAGCTGCTAAGTCGCGTCAGTCCTGTCTGACTCTGTGTGACCCCGTAGACAGCAGCCCACTAGGCTCCCCCGTCCCTGGGATTCTCTGGGCAAGAACACTGGAGTGGGCTGCCATTTCCTTCCCCAGTGCAGGAAAGTGAAAAGTGAAAGTGAAGGCCCTCAGTCGTGTCCGACCCTCAGCAACCCCATGGACGGCAGCCCACCAGGCTCCTGCGTCCATGGGATTTTCCAGGCCAGAGGACTGGAGTGGGGAGCCCTCGCCTTCTCTGCCCAGGTGGTGCTAGTGGTGAAGAATTCTCCTGCCAATGCAGTAGACATAGAGATGCAGGTTTGATCCCTGGGCCAGGAAGATGCCCTGGAGGAGGAAAAGGCAACCGCTCTGGTATTCTTCCCTGGAGAATCCAATGGACAGAGGAGCCTGGAGGGCTACAGCCCCTGGCGTTGCAGAGAGTCAGACACGACTTAGCACCTGAACAATGACAGTAACAGTGGAGAACAGGTGGCACGTGTCGCTGGGCAGCTGAGCCTGTGGCCACAACTAGAGAGAAAGCCTGCATGCTGCAATGAAGAACCAGGGCAGACAAAATAAAAACAAAATAAAATGATTTCACGGGCACTCGGAGGGAGTAGGACCACAGTGGACATTATTTAGCTCTCTGCAAGCTAGAAAGTCCTACCGAAGTCAGTCACATTTTTATGTGGTACAGACATACTTAGTACAGACATTAATCAGCGGATACATCTGTATCTTGGATGGAAATAGATACAGCTCCAACGCTGAGGACCCAGGAGTGAGACCGAAGGATACGCTTTTCTGGGAAGTGGTATTAACATCTGGGTGTGTCTGTCAGTTACAAGCCTCTAATGCCACTGGAGGACGGCCCTGCAACAGCCCGAGACTCGAGACTCCAAGAGCAAAGCACTCCCAGCCTGCAGCAGGCCGTTTTGCAGCCCCGCAGTGTGAGCACTGCCTCCAGCCTGTCCTTTTCCAGCAAAGTCAGAATCAGACTCGGGGTGGACGATCCGCTAGCTGTTCCAGCACAGTCTCTCTTCACGAAACGGTCCCACCGGTTCTGTTTCATCTCCTTTGATGCATTTTGTGTCCCGGGGAGTGAGAAGCAAACAGGATCCCTTTTTCTCTGGGCCATTACCTCAGAGAACGATCGTATCACTGAGAGCCCCTCTGTCTTGGAAACAGATAGTCGCATACAACATGTTTGTATAAGCAGTTCCTTATTCATGGAGTGGTTTCAATTACAATAAAAAGGGAAACACTGTCAGAAACCATAATGAAATTATCTCAGATTGGGACACCAATGCCAGCATTTCAAATTTATTTGTTTTCAAATTTTCATATTTGATTCCTTCCCAACATTCTGAGAAAGTTAAGTAAAGGGAGTGAAATACTGTGAATCCGTAGGCCGTGCACACTGTTTGTATGTGAACACGTCCCTTAGGACTCCTTTGCTTTTATTTTCCTCTATTGATGTTTGGTTAGAGACGGTTTGGGGTTCGTAAGTATATAAAGTTTTTAACCTAATTCAAGGAGCATGTGTTTATACATATGTGATCAACCAGATTTAATAATTAAATTAAAGTGGTTGCTATTGAAACATTTTATTAGCATTAATCATTGCATGGAATTATATTATGTATTGGTTTTCTTGTTAATTTTGGTTTTCCCATGAGAGGGACTTCTATTTTCCATTTGATTGCTGAGTGCCAGCACTGAGTAGAAAGCCTGGCACATAACAAGTGCTCAGTCAGTCTCTGTGCATATTAATCATGGTCACTGCAAATGCATTATCATTGTACTTTCTTGTAGTGTCACACTTAATTCCATATCCAATGTTTTTTGCCTTTTTAAAAAAACCATTTGACTTTTGCTGGAACTGCAGCACTTCACAACATTTCCTAACTTCTAGATTCCAAAAGGATTTTTCATAGAAGATTTCTGCTCGTGGGTGTCGTTAGGCCCAGAGCACAGAGTTATTTATTTTGCCGTTGACAGGGGCGACTGTGAACCCGCAGCCTCCCGGGCGGGCTCTGCTCCTTGCTCACTTACCCATGCTAACTACAGCTGCCAGTGTGTTTATTTTGGTCATGTATTTCAAAGGACCATTTCTACCCTAAAGTAAACAAACATAATGGAACAGCTGTGGCTGATAAAAACTCCCAGGCATAATCATCACCCTCTTGTACATATCCTGTGGTTTCAGATTTAATTTTAAAAATTTTCCTTAACTCTTGATTCACGATCAGTACAGTGAGCTCAATGCAGAACGGATGCAAAACTGTTCGCTCTCCTAGCCGGGCACAGACGAGGGAGAGCGCCGTCTTCCCTCCCGCCGCAAACGCGAGGACAAGGGGCTTGAGGCAGCAGCCGGAGCGCATGCGCCGGGCCAGCCGCCCCGCGTGGGCCGCGGGGGATGCTGCGCGGCCAGGCGCGCACGCGGTCGGTCCCAAGAGCCCTCCCGAGAGACGCTCTCACGCGGCCCGGCCAGGCTCTGGGACCACACGCAGCTCCTCAGGCCACTAGGGAGGCAGCCCTGGCTGCACACAGCATGGGTAAGGGACTGCCGTTTCCCTACCGCTTCCTTCAGACTCCATTGCTCAGCTGCTTCAGTCATGTCCGGATCTTGGCGACCCCATGGACTCTTGCTGGCCAAGTGCCTCTGTCCAGGGGATTCTCCAGGCAAGGATGCTGGAGTGGGTTGCCATTTCCTTCTCCATCAGACTCCACAGGCAACTATAAAGTATAAATGATCAGCTTCAGAAAGTATAAATGATTTGTTTTGGTAAAAGCTGTGAGATTCCCTGAGAGTTTGTTCTGTGAATGCTGCGCTACACCTTACTTATATATGAAAAAGCCCCCCAAACCAAGACAAACAAGCAGAAAACAATTACAACAGAAAGCCTCCTTTCCTAAATCATCCCAACCACTGGGACTCACATCAGTCCTTCCATGGGACACTCAGGACTGATCTCCTTTAGGATGGACAGGTTGGATCTCCTTGTAGTCCAAGGGACTCTCAAGAGTCTTCTCCAACACTACAGTTCAAAAGCATCAATTCTTCGGCGCTCAGCTTTCTGTATAGTCCAACTCTCACATCCATACGTGACCACTGGAAAAACCATAGCTTTGACTAGATCGACCTTTGTTGGCAAGATAATGTCTCTGCTTTTTAAGATGCTGTCTAGGGTGGTCACAGCTTTTCTTCCAAGGAGCAAGCATCTTTTAATTTCATGGCCGTAGTCACCATCTGCGGTGATTTTGGAGTCCAAAACATAAAGTCTGTCCCTGTTTCCATTGTTTCTCCATCTATTTGCCACGAGGTGAAGTGATGGGATGCCGTGATCTTAGTTTTCTGAATGTTGAGTTTTAAGCCAACTTTTTCATTCTCCTCTTTCACTTTCATCAAGAGGCTCTTTAGTTTCTCTTCGCTTTCTGCCATAAGGGTGGTGTCATCTGCATATCTGAGGTTATTGATATTTCCCCCAGCAGTCTTGATTCCAGCTTGTGCTTCATCCATCCCGGCATTTCACATGATGCACTCTGCATATAAGTTAAATAAGCAGGGTGACAATATACAGCCTTGATGTACTTCTTTCCCGATTTGGAACAGTCTGTTGTTCCATGTCCAGTTCTAACTGTTGCTTCTTAACCTGCATGCAGATTTCTCAGGAGGCAGGTCAGGTGGTCTGGTTTGCCCATCTCTTTAAGAATTTTCCACAGTTTGCTGTGATCCACAAGTCAAAGGCTTTGGCATAGTCAATAAAGCAGAAGTAGATGTTTTTCTGAACTCTCTTGCTTTTTCAATGATCCAGCGGATGTTGGCAATTTGATCTCTGGTTCCTCTGTCTTTTCTAAATTCAGCTTGAACATCTGGAAGTTCATGGTTCACATACTGTTGAAGCCTGGCTTGGAGAATTTTGAGCACTACTTTGCTACTGTGTGAAATGTTTCTAATTGTGTAGCAGTTTGAACATCCATTGGCATTGCCTTTCTTTGGGGTTGGAATGAAAACTGACCTTTTCCAGTCCTGTGGCCACTGCTGAGTTTTCCAAATTTGCTGGCAGATTGAGTGCAGCACTTTCACAGCATTACCTTTTAGGATTTGAAATAGCTCAACTGGAATTCCATCATCTCTGCTAGCTTTGTTCGTAGTGATGCTTCCTAAGGCCCACTTGATTTCTCATTCCAGGATGTCTGGCTCTAGGTGAGTGATTACACCATCATGATTATCCAGGTCATAAAGATCTTTGTACAGTTCTTCTGTGTATTCTTGCACCTCTTCTTAAATATCTTCTGCTTCTGTTAGGTCCATACCGTTTCTGTCTTTTATTGTGCCCATCTTTGTATGAAATGTTCCCTTGGTATCCCTAATTTTCTTGAAGAGATCTCTAGTCTTTCCCATTCTATAGTTTTCCTTATTTCTTTGCATTGATCGCTGACTGAGGAAGGCTTTCTTATGGCTCCTTGATCTTCTTTGGAACCCTGCATTCAAATGGGTCTATCTTTCCTTTTCTCCTTTGTATTTAGCTTCTCTTCCAATATCAAAATCCGATTGATTATATTCTTTGCAGCCAAAGATGGAGAAGCTCTACAGTCAGCAAAAACAGGACCGGGAGCTGACTGTGGCTCGACTGTGAACTCCTTATTGCAATATTCAGACTTAAATTGAAGAACTTAGGGTAAACCACTAGACCATTCATGTATGACCTTAATCAAATCCCTTACGATTATACAGTGGAAGTGATAAATAGATTCAAGGGGTTAGATCTGATAGAGTGCCTGAAGAACTACGGACGGAGGTTCATGACCTTGTACAGGAGGCAGTGATCAAGACCATCCCCAAGAAAAAGAAATGCAAAAAAAAAAACCCCAAAAAACTTATGTTAAGCATGTGGTAATAATAAAAATTAATACAATTTAAAATGGAAATGAAATAAATCTTTGGAGAAGTAACTTCAGAAAATCCTGATGATAAATGAAGGTCACATGATTATTAATCAACTCTCTACCTAATGGATCCTCTATTGTTTTTTACGTCTCTTTTAATGGTGGACACACGTATGAGGTTCCTATGTCAGCTGGGAGCCTCCTGCCCTTTGCATCAACAGAGAAAGTTCCCTGCGTAAGTTGCCTCCTCCCCAACTCCAGATTCTAATGAAGCTCAGAATCTTCTACAAGACTTGTGAGCACACCTGTGGACTGGTAGCCCAGGACCCCCAGCAACTCCTGACCACGGCTGAGCTGGTGTGTCTTGGCTTCTCCCACAGCCACGTGGGGGTGGAACCTGGCTCGTCCACGGGTTCCCCAGGGAGCAGAACCAGGACCAACCTGGCAGTTCACAGCTGACTCCACACTCATCAGTTAAAATGGCTTTACGATGGATTTGGATATCTGGCTGGCAAGTGTTCCCCACTGTTGTTTTCTTAAATCTTCCTAACTATTCGTGAGTCTCCTGCACCAACTGTAGGAACCGTTTGAAACCTTCTGTGTGAAATCTTGGTCGAATTTGGTTAGAATTTCATCAAATTCTTGGATTAACTTCTGGGAGCATTGGTGTCTGTATGGTTTGAATCTTATCAACATAGGTGCCATTTTTCCCTGTTTTCTGGAGCTCAGAGTAAGCAAACTCCTTCCATGCACCCTTACAGCTCCTTTTAGACAAAGCACACTTCCTGTTGGATGCATTCTGAGGCTTTTTAGTTTGTGTTGACGTTGTGACTGAGGGATCCTTTCCTGTTACATTTTCGAGGCGAATGCTGTGTCTCCATCTTCGATGCTGTCTCCTCCAACACTCCTCTCAAACCTAGTGCCTTCCTAGCCACGTTGCACACGAGCTTGCTCTCCAACGGCGGCTCTGAGAGGCGAGCATCTGGGAGGAACCATTTGATTCTCCTGGGTTTTCTGCCGATAAACATACGCTGCAAAGAGTGACAATTATTTTCTCTTCCGTTTGAATTGTCATTCCCTGAACTCCTTTTTCTTACCTTTGTATTGCCTGCAACTTCTGGTTAAAACGCTGCCTGACAGTGAGGGTAATGAGCAGGGTTTCTTTTCTTCCTGACATCAGTGAGACACACTTCTGCGACTTCACCATTAAGTAGGGTCATCGCTTTAGAGAACCGGTAGACGCTTTTGATCAAGGAGAGAAGTTTTCTTTCATTCTTAGTTTCCTAAGAGTTTTCTTTTCAGTCACGCACACGTGGTTTCAATCCATCAAAGCCCTTTTATTTGGTGAATAAAAATTAAGATTCTTTCTTCCGTTCATCTATTATAGAGATGACACTGATCTATTTCCCACATGTTGAGTCACCTCTGGATTACTTGGATAAAGATTCCTTGCATGTAATGTACTATTTTAAACTTTTTTTTCCCTGTGAAACAGAATGGAAAGAAGAGAATGCGTAAGACAATCTCCAGTTTAACAAATTGCTGTGCACTGAGCCTCAGGGCTTCATCATCCCAGAGAAGAAAGAACTTCCCCTCAGGAGCACTCCCAGCAGCAGCCCTTCCCACCCGGCAAACCAGCCACCATGCTGGCTTTTACTGTATTGACTTCCTATTTTCCTTACAGGTTTCAACCTGAATATTCCTCTCCAAACACTTAAATCTCATTTTGCCATTTTACCACCAGCTACATGGAATCAGGACTTTCCTGGTGGCTCAGATGGTAAAGAATCTGCCTGCAAGGCAGGAGACCCGGGTTCAATCCTTCGGTCAGGAAGATTCCCCTGGAGAAGGGACTGGCAACCCACTCGAGTGTTCTTGCCTGCAGAATCCCATGGACAGAGGAGCCTGGTGGGCCACAGTCCATGGGGTCGCGAAGAGTCGGGCACGACTGAGCGACTGACGCGTTCACGCTCCCTGAGTGGAAGCGGCCATGCCGCGGTCTTTCTGAGCAGCGGGCTTCCTCGCCGCTCTCCCCTTCTTGCAGGGCCGCGCGGGCGCTGGCTGCAGTCTGTCGTTTGTGCCGGCCCTTGCTCCGTGGTCTCGCCCACTCCCCTGCCTGGCCATCTTTCGCCCCTGCTGCTGTGGTGGACAGTGCTTTATTTCTTCCCAGGAGAAAACTGACAAGGGCGCTGTGCTTTCCTCATTCAGAGGAGTTCGCTTCTTTATGAGTCACATGCGCGGCCCCTGTGAGTCACTGGCAACCGCCAGTCACTTTAATCTAGTCTCGGGATTTGAGAGGCTTTTCTGCACCATCCTGCTGACTCAGAGCTGGTGCGAGAGGCAGCTTACTCACGTTCACCCGCCTTCTAGGAAGCGGTGTGCGGGGCCAGGCGGCACGGGCTCATCGGAACTGACTCTGTGTGGCTTTCCCAGTGGCGTGTTCAGTGAGGTCGCAGTGGGAGCTTGAAATGGGTGTATTTACACCATAGAAACCAGCAAATGTTACCAGTCAGGGCTTTTTATCTTGGAGCTCTAGTTGTTGAAAATGTATTTATTACCATATGAGTTCAGCTCTTTGGGGTCTCCACCTAAAATGGGGGGTTGTTGCCCAGGACTCCAGTTTTTGTCCTTTAAGCCCCCAAAGCTGTTAAATGTGCACACTTGCCTCTTGCCCTCCTCTTCCACGTCCTTGTCCATCAGTGCAGAAGCAACCCTAGATGGCCCACTTGGGTGTTTCCCAGTTTGATCTTGATGAACAGAGCTGTGCAAACACTTACGTGTAGGTTTGGGGAGGAGCACACATTTTAACTGCTCTAGGACAAACACAGTGAGACTGCAGGGCTGTATAGTAAGGGGATGTTCTGATGTGTAAGGAGCTGTGGGCTGTTTTTCAGCGAGGCTGGACTGCACCTTTCCGCATTCCCATTAGCAGTGTGTGAGAGTGCCAGCCGCTGGGCACCTTGTCAGGCTCTGTTAACTTACCAACTTGCTTCCTCACTTGTATATTGTCGTTGTTCAGTCACTAAGCCGTGTCCAACTCTTTGTGACCCCATGGACTGCAGCTTGCCAGGCCTCCCTGTCCATCACCATCTCCCAGAGCTTACTGAAACTCATGTCCATTGGGTCGATGATGCCATCCAGTCATCTCATCCTCTGTCGCTCTCTTCTCCCCTTGCCTTCAGTCTTTCCCAGCATCAGGGTCTTTTCCAAAGGGATGGCCCTTTGCATCAGGTGGCCAGAGTATTGAATTTCAGCTTCAGTATCAGTCCTTCCAATAAATATTCAGGGTTGATTTCCTTTAGGATTGACTGGTTACTTATATATGTATACATGTATTTATTTTACTTTCATTTTAGCTCTTCTAGTAAGTGTGTTGGAAAAGGCAATGGCAATCCACTCCAGTACTCATGCCTGGAAAATCCCAGGGATGATGGAGCCTGGTGGGCTGCCATCTATGGGGTTGCACAAAGTTGGACACGATTGAAGCAACTTAGCAGCAGCAGCAGTAAATGTGTAGTTATAGTTTAAAGCTATATTTCCATATTTCCTCATGATGGTGAAGACTTTTCCGTGTCCTCAGTTTCCATTTGTAAAGCCTCTTTGGAAAAGGGTCTATCCAATTCTTTTGCTGGTTTTAAAAGTGGACTGTTTAACTTCTTATTGTTGAATCTGAGTGTTCTTTAAATAGGCTGGATACACATCATTGTTGGATATGTAATTTGCAAATATTTCCTCTCTCATGTCTGTGTTTTATAGTCTTTATATTTCCATTGATTTAGAAAAATAGATACATGACATAGAAAACAGAACTCAGAAGAAAAAAAAAAAAACAATTCATACAAGAAACACAGGGAGGGCAGGACTAGAAGTTTATATACCAAACCTAGGAATTGGATTGCCTTTGGGAGGGTAATGGGGATGGTGGGGGAATGGTTGAGAGGGACTGTAGCTTTTTCTGTAATGATTGACATTTTTACAAAGAGAAAAATTTATTTGATAAGAAACACATGAATATGTGAATACACTATGCCATCTACCTCCAAAAGGTAATTGGAGCTGAGGAGCCACTCCGCCTCCAGACGTGCAGGTCAGCACCGCCCTCGCTTTGCACACCTTTCCTTACCCGGCTGGGCTCAGGAGCTTCTGACCCCGCCTCTGCCGGAACGGTTCACCTTCTGCAGGAAAGTTTGCAGTGACAGTGGATTCTGTTCTAAAACCAGTTCTGATTCTAGCTGCTCAGAGAACTGTATTCCCCCTATCTCCTTACACACACTTGAAGTCTGGTCCTGTTTCCTGAAAGTGGTTTTAAGGAGTCTGATAAAAATTTTAAAATCCCTTGGATTTAGTCCCAGAAGGATAAGAAAGTCATATTATATAATGAAACTTATAATTTCACCATTTGGACCAGATCATTACTTTTCTTGAACTCAGCATCTTCATTCACAGGCATTAAAGATTTGCTATTAAATATTAATTTGCATTAAAATTCGCTAATCCTGACATGTTAAAATTGTTTTATGTTATTATACTTTTCTGTTTACTTTCATTTACTTCAAGGGAATAGAGGTCGCACACTGGTTTTGTAATGTTGACAAACCCAAAAAATCGATCAAGGAGGATTCTGACCAGAGCTGGCAAGTAAAATAATCGTCAAAGAAATGACGGCACTCTCTCTCGTGTTTATATTTAAAGATCCAGAATTGTGCATAAAAACACAACGTTTTCAGGAATTTTTTACTAAAAATTCAGTAAAAGAGTTTTAGGTTTGTTTCCTTGCTGTCCCTAGAATATTGTAAAGAGCATCTCTGACTCTATAGTGATGGGTAGGATGCTATTTTTAAAATTAATTAATTCTTCCAGTGTTAAAAACACTTTTGAGGGATTTCTTTTTATTTATTTTTATTGAGCTAACATTGATTTATAACTTTATATGAGTCTCAGGTGCATGGCATCATATTCCTGCTTCTGTGTGCCTTGTGGCATTGCTCACTGCCGGATATCTACTCTCCGCCTGTCGCCATCCAGCTGATCTCCTTCGCCTCCCCCAACCCCTCCCCCTCTAGTAATCACTATTTATTCCTACTTGTTCTTTTTTGTTTGTTTGTCCGGTTTGGTTTGTCCATGTATTTTGTTTTGTTTGTAGAGCCTCTTGATGAAGGTGAAACAGGAGTGTGGAAAAGCTGGCTTAAAACTCTAACTTTCAAAACACCAGTATCATGGCATCCAGTCCCATCACTTCATGGCAAATAGATGGGGAAACAATGGAAACAGTGACGGACTTTATTATCTTGGGCTCCAAAATCACTGCAGATGGTGACTGCAGCCATGAAATTAAAAGACGCTTGCTCCTTGGAAGGAAAGTTATGACCAACCTAGATGGCATATTCAAAAGCAGAGACATTACTCTGTCAACAAAGGTCAATCTAGTCAAGGCTATGGTTTTTCCAGTGGTCATGTATGGATGTGAGAACTGGACTATAAAGAAAGCTGAGCACCAAAGAAGTGATGCTTTTGAACTGTGGTATTGGAGAAGACTCTTGAGAGTCTTCTGGACTGCAAGGAGATCCAACCAGTCCATCCTAAAGGAGATCAGTCCTGCATATTCATTGGAAGGACTGATGCTGAAGCTGAAGCTCCAATACTTAGGCCACCTCATGAGAAGAGTTGACTCATTGGAAAAGACTCTGGTGCTGGGAGGATTTGGGGGCAGGAGGAGAAGCGGACGACAGAGGATGAGATGGCTGGATGGCATCACCGACTCCATGGACATGAGTTTGAGTGAACTCCGGGAGTTGGTGATGGACAGGGAGGCCTGGCATGCTGCGATTCATGGGGTCGAAAAGAGTCCAAAAAAAAAAAAAACAATTCATACAAGAAACACAGGGAGGGCAGGACTAGAAGTTTATATACCAAACCTAGGAATTGGATTGCCTTTGGGAGGGTAATGGGGATGGTGGGGGAATGGTTGAGAGGGACTGTAGCTTTTTCTGTAATGATTGACATTTTTACAAAGAGAAAAATTTATTTGATAAGAAACACATGAATATGTGAATACACTATGCCATCTACCTCCAAAAGGTAATTGGAGCTGAGGAGCCACTCCGCCTCCAGACGTGCAGGTCAGCACCGCCCTCGCTTTGCACACCTTTCCTTACCCGGCTGGGCTCAGGAGCTTCTGACCCCGCCTCTGCCGGAACGGTTCACCTTCTGCAGGAAAGTTTGCAGTGACAGTGGATTCTGTTCTAAAACCAGTTCTGATTCTAGCTGCTCAGAGAACTGTATTCCCCCTATCTCCTTACACACACTTGAAGTCTGGTCCTGTTTCCTGAAAGTGGTTTTAAGGAGTCTGATAAAAATTTTAAAATCCCTTGGATTTAGTCCCAGAAGGATAAGAAAGTCATATTATATAATGAAACTTATAATTTCACCATTTGGACCAGATCATTACTTTTCTTGAACTCAGCATCTTCATTCACAGGCATTAAAGATTTGCTATTAAATATTAATTTGCATTAAAATTCGCTAATCCTGACATGTTAAAATTGTTTTATGTTATTATACTTTTCTGTTTACTTTCATTTACTTCAAGGGAATAGAGGTCGCACACTGGTTTTGTAATGTTGACAAACCCAAAAAATCGATCAAGGAGGATTCTGACCAGAGCTGGCAAGTAAAATAATCGTCAAAGAAATGACGGCACTCTCTCTCGTGTTTATATTTAAAGATCCAGAATTGTGCATAAAAACACAACGTTTTCAGGAATTTTTTACTAAAAATTCAGTAAAAGAGTTTTAGGTTTGTTTCCTTGCTGTCCCTAGAATATTGTAAAGAGCATCTCTGACTCTATAGTGATGGGTAGGATGCTATTTTTAAAATTAATTAATTCTTCCAGTGTTAAAAACACTTTTGAGGGATTTCTTTTTATTTATTTTTATTGAGCTAACATTGATTTATAACTTTATATGAGTCTCAGGTGCATGGCATCATATTCCTGCTTCTGTGTGCCTTGTGGCATTGCTCACTGCCGGATATCTACTCTCCGCCTGTCGCCATCCAGCTGATCTCCTTCGCCTCCCCCAACCCCTCCCCCTCTAGTAATCACTATTTATTCCTACTTGTTCTTTTTTGTTTGTTTGTCCGGTTTGGTTTGTCCATGTATTTTGTTTTGTTTGTAGAGCCTCTTGATGAAGGTGAAACAGGAGTGTGGAAAAGCTGGCTTAAAACTCTAACTTTCAAAACACCAGTATCATGGCATCCAGTCCCATCACTTCATGGCAAATAGATGGGGAAACAATGGAAACAGTGACGGACTTTATTATCTTGGGCTCCAAAATCACTGCAGATGGTGACTGCAGCCATGAAATTAAAAGACGCTTGCTCCTTGGAAGGAAAGTTATGACCAACCTAGATGGCATATTCAAAAGCAGAGACATTACTCTGTCAACAAAGGTCAATCTAGTCAAGGCTATGGTTTTTCCAGTGGTCATGTATGGATGTGAGAACTGGACTATAAAGAAAGCTGAGCACCAAAGAAGTGATGCTTTTGAACTGTGGTATTGGAGAAGACTCTTGAGAGTCTTCTGGACTGCAAGGAGATCCAACCAGTCCATCCTAAAGGAGATCAGTCCTGCATATTCATTGGAAGGACTGATGCTGAAGCTGAAGCTCCAATACTTAGGCCACCTCATGAGAAGAGTTGACTCATTGGAAAAGACTCTGGTGCTGGGAGGATTTGGGGGCAGGAGGAGAAGCGGACGACAGAGGATGAGATGGCTGGATGGCATCACCGACTCCATGGACATGAGTTTGAGTGAACTCCGGGAGTTGGTGATGGACAGGGAGGCCTGGCATGCTGCGATTCATGGGGTCGAAAAGAGTCCGACATGACTGAGCGACTGAACTAAACTGAACTGATCCTGGTTATAGTGAATATGCTATTTCTCTATGACAAAACTTATTCTTTCTGAGGAATAATTAAATGCAAAGAATTATTGAAATGACCCCTGTCTCATATTGAATAATCATGCAGTGCAATTATGCAGTAAATTCTGATAATTATATTTCAATTGAGCCAAAACATTTAATTGAACTAAAATGTTATCATAGACTATCCTCAAATATGCACACATATTTTAAATTTCCTCTCATGTAATCACCAGGAAAGCTTAATACTGAACTAGCAATTATTGTGTGAGCGTGCTAAGTCGCTTCAGTCGTGTCTGACTCTTTGTGACCCTGTGGACTGTAGCCCGCCAGGCTCCTCTGTCTATGGGGTTCTCCAGGCAAGAATACTGGAGTGGATTGCCATTTGATCTGAGATGAAGCAGGGATTTGTTAATTTAGAAATTACTGAATTTTTATAGAAGGAGGTGAACTTTGTAAGGTCACTTGTTAAGATATAGAGCCACCTTTATCTTTTAAGCTTTCCAAAAATGTCGAGGCAGGTCCTAAGACACAGACCTGAGAGGGGCCCAGATGACACCCACAGGCCCTGTGACCACATTTCAAGGCCTGTCCCACCCGAGACTGGCCGGGGCTGCAGACACACCAAAGCTGCTGGTAGCTGTGGCTTTTCATTCATAAAAATTTCATAAGTGAAAGAGTAGCTTTGGGCAGATTGATAGCAGGGGGAGAGACGAGAGCAGCTACTCATTTCATTCTAAATAATTTCCCCAGAAAATTTCCAGTGTTCTGTAAATGTGGAACTAACTGGCTTAATTCAACATTTTCTGGGGAATTGGGTATTGAAAGTCAGAACTTCTATGATATGTTAACACCGTGTTCTGGGCTTCATTTCCTTAGGGATCTTCTTTAATGACTGTGTTTCTTAAAAGTGAGAAAAAGCCAAGTGAAAAGGAACAAGGGAGAGAAAGGAAAAAACTCCTCTCTCCGAGATCACGTGCCGTCTTGGAGACATTTTAGTCAATACACATTTCTGAAGCTTTTCATCTGCAGCTGCGCCGGGCTGAATGCTGAGCCAATGCAATCCAAAACCTTTAGAAGATGGCGCGCCACGTGTGCGTAAAAGTGCTTCGTTATCACATCTCCGTGGGAGGCTTGATGCGAGCATGGTCCTGGGGAGGGAGGCGTGGGAGATGCTCCTGGAGTGGACCTCCCTTTCTAGGACACTCGCAGAGCGGGCTGGGAGGGGGAGGCGGCGCTAACACGGGTCTGCTCCCCCAGCGGGTATGGACCCAGAAGCGGCGCTCCCGGCTTGGTACCCGGTAGGAAAGCTCTGACCCTGTGGCCCCTTGGGACACCTGGAGGGGACAGGCAGCGTGATCTGTTGGCCCTGACGCAGGAGAGTCGGGGTCCCCTACCTGTCAGGAGATGAGAGGGGATACAGGGAGGACGGGGAGGAAGGAGGTGGTGCCTGGGGGTCGAGGCAGGGGGCAGCAGGTGCAGAAGGGGCCGGGACCCTGCCAGCCTCAGCCAGCTGCTCACTGCACCCCCCCCAGGTCGGGGTGGCCGTCATCGGGTGGGCCCAGTCAGGGGCTCTGCACCCCTTTATGCAATGGGGACTCAGAGATGTCAGGGGGCCCGACCAAGAAACAACCTGGGCTGAGTCCATTTCCAGCTTTTCAGAGAAAGCCAGATATCACCCCAGCCAACGATGGGGGTGCCCCACGTGTCATTGGTCCACCTCCGTTTCCCTGGGCCCCCGCCTCTGCGCAGGGCACCCTGGAGACGTCCCTCTGTCCACCGTAACTCTCCCCCCTCAGCTGCCTGCCCTGAGTCTGGGCCAGACAAGCTGGGGGCGGCTGAGTCCTTCGCTAGAGCCAGCTCTTGCGGGGGGGGGGTAAGGGGGGGCTGGCGCAAGCTGCCTTTGTCCTTGCTGGGTGGACTTCCTGTTCTCACACCAGGGCAAGGAGAATGAGGAAAGAAGGGAAGACCGCCTCCGCTGAGTGCTCGTGTTGCAGAGAACGCGCAGGCTGCAAGCACCTCTGAAACACTGCAGACACTCTGCCAGCCTCGTCTGGGGGAGTTCTGCACTCAGCTCTGGGCCTCCGAGGAGCTGGGTCACTGTCACGCGGGAGGACGTCCTGAGGGGGACCCACGTGCAGAGCAGAGGCTCTGGGCCTGGTCCCACCCCGCCATCTCCTATCAGGCACCTTCCTGCAAAGCCATCGGCCCGCTTGAGTCTCCGCCTCCACCTCTGTGAAACCGCACACCGCGCTCTTCCCTAACGATCTGGTGGTGCCAACGGCGGCTAGATGCTGCGGCCCACGGTAGCCCCTAAGCCGCGGTTGTCTCGGTTTCCCCGGGGCAGTGGAAGCGCCACATGCTGGCGTTAGCTCAGGGTTTGGACACACGCTGCTGCTGGGGTGCTAGGTCATCTCGGAGCCTGGCCCAGAATGCTCAGAGACCGCTCAGCCCTGACTGCACCACCGCACCCCTGCCCCCGAGGGTCCCCAGCTGTGGCTCCGAGGTGCGGCTGGAGCCCTGTGTCCCAGTGGGGTCCCTCTGCCTCTTGCCCACCTCCCCATGGTCTTCAAGCTCCTCCAGGCGGGTGAGTACGCACCCTGTCCAGATTCCAGCCCCCAGGGCAGTGTTGGGTAACAGGCCGGGACCTCGACGCTCCATTTCATCCTGGAGTGGACGTGACCCCGCCGTCCCTGGGCTCAGACCTTGGCGCCTGCCTGCACGATCCCCAGGCCCCCTCCCAAGGCGCTGGCAGGCGGAGTCCTCAGCGGGCTAGCAGAAAAGTGGGGAGGGCATCTTCCCAGGGAGATGGCCCATGTTCGTGCAGCTGTTCCGGATAATTACTGAGCTGCATAGAAAATGCCTGTCTAGGTCCCCGAACCTGCCGTCTCATCGGCCACCAGGGGTCTGACCTTGGTGGAAGGGAAGGAGAAGACTGGGCTCGCGGCCCCCCAGCCATTCTGCGCCCCTCTGCCCCTGCACCGGACTTGCCCCAGGGTGGGGGTGGGGGCCAAGCCGCGCCGGCTCTGTCTTCTGACCAGCGCAAGCAGAAGAAGTACTTTGCACACTGCTGTCAGTCTTGAAACGGCCGCTGGTCGCCTTGCAGGCTGGAGTGTGAGGTGGGCCCTGGACTCGACGCCGGGCAGGGGGCGCAGTGAGGGTACGGAGCCTGGCCTGGGGAGTAAAGACCGCCTCCCTGTCCAGCGCCCCACCCCGGCCCCATCTCTGCCCAGCGCACTCTCTCTGAAGTCTTGGCAGGTGCGAGGCCTCAGCTGGCTAAACAAGCCTGGCAGGCCCCTGGGGAGCTGCTGAATGCCACACGGGCAGGGGGTCTCTCTCTCCCTGCTGGCCCGGCCGCTGGAAACCCGCCGGCTCAGACCCTGAGAGGCCGCAGAAGACCCCGGGGCACAGGTGACATGACCCTCAGGGGCCACGTGCTGCCTGAGGCTGGGTTTGGCTGGTGGGCAGGGCGCAAACGGAACACGCCTGTCCCTGAGCTTCCTTCAGTTGGAGTGAGAGGTGAGCTCTACGTGGGTCCCTCCTCCGGGGAGTGGTGGGAGGGATGACAACTTATTTTTAAAGACTCCAGTGGAAACGTCTCCTCACAGCTGTGAAAATACTCTCCGGATCAGCCATCCTGGCCAGCGTGTAGCGGTCAGGGTTTGTTCCAGGGCCTGGGGAGGGAGGTCTGTTTTCTCCTCATCCCTGAAAGAGTCCAAGGTGGACACGACCCTAAAATGCAGAGCGGCTTTTACACCCTCCCGTGTAACGGATAGTGGCCTGCTGGCCAGCTCCTTCCCCTGGCAGTTTTTCTGAACACCTAGAGCAGCCGCGTCAGCCTCGAGCTGCGAGACTCCGGCCCCGAAGCCCAGTGGAGGGGTGGCCGCTCCTTTGTTCTGCACAGCGGCAGTGCTGGCCCTGCAAGGGCTTTATCGGCACACAGGACAAACGCGCTGGGCCTCTGGATCAGTTCAGTGCAGTCGCTCAGTCGTGTTTGACTCTTTGCGACCCCATGGACTGCAGCACGCCAGGCCTCCCTGTCCATCACCAGCTCCCGGAGTCCACCCAAACCCCTGTCCACTGAGTCAGTGATGCCATCCAACCATCTCATCCTCAGGCGTCCCCTTCTCCTCCCACCTTCAATCTTTCCCAGCATCAGGGTCTTTTCCAGTGAGTCAGTTCTTCGCATCAGGTGGCCAAAGTATTGGAGTTTCAGCTTGGCATCAGTCTTTCCAATGAATATTCAGGACTGATCTCCTTTAGGATGGACTGGTTGGATCTCCTTGCAGTCCAAGGGACTCTCAAGCGTCTTCTCCAACACCACAGTTCAAAAGCATCAATTCTCCGGCCCTCAGCTTTCTTTATGGCCCACTTTCACATCTATACATGACCACTGGAAAAACCATAGCTTCTGGATACGTGTCCATAAAAACCTGAAACCAAAGGCTCCCTTTGATTCCTGAAGCTGGGATGTTCTGTTGGGACATCTGGAAGCGTCCTGGCCTTAATTTTCTAGTCTAAACGCTGAGCTCTCATTACAGATTGCCGCATAACACCATCAGCTGGGTCCTCGGCATCACGTTTCTGGGAGGTTCTCATGCACGCTGCATCTTCACGGGCATCTTCTCCTTCCTGTGGTCCTACAGGAGGGGCGAGAGCAGACTGTCTTGTCTCACACGCAAAGAAGCAGAAACTCAGAGGCTTGCGGAACCGCCCAAGACCACGCATTCCTACGCGTCAAAAGACGTCTCCCCGACGAAAGCATCTAAAGGGAACTCGTTCTTGTTCCCAGGCCTGCGTGTCAGCACAGGCTCCCGCTCCACTGTGTGTGCGTATGTGAGCGCTTTAATTGGTACCCACGTAAAACAGTCCTTTCTGTTGATTTTCTTCAGCAAGTTGTAATCACAGACTCTCTTCTGCCTCTTTCCTGGGGGGAAGGCACTCTCACTCAGGGTGAAGACAAAGTACAAGCCGTCAGGGGCTAACTCTGTGCTGAAATTGCGTGCTGTCTTCCCCCCTCCCTCAAAGAGGAGCCGCCTTTTGATTGCTGGGGATTATCTGGATGCCAGTTGCAGAGCAGCCTGGGGGCAGTGATAGGAGAAGGCCTGCCCTGAGGCTGGCTGGAAGATCTAGTGAGCTCACTTGCGTGCCCTGCTCAGCTTAGTGGGAGCTGCCCACCGCCCATGTGCCGTGAGATGGTGCGAGAGGGTTGAGAGCAGTGGGGGGCGGGAGGGCAGGGGAGGGGAGTCAGGGGCAGCTCCCTGAGTGAGACCGACGTGGACTCCTGGGTCGGGCATGGACATGGAGAGAGGACCAGTGGGTTGTCTCCGAGAAGCGAGACTCTGACGCTTTGGGCTCCCGTGGAGTTTGCCCCGAGCCGGTGGTGCGCTGGTAGAGGCTTAACAGCAAGCTGCCTGAAAAGAAAAGCAAAAGGCCCTGATCAGGAGCATCTGCTGGCTGCTCTGGTGTGACTCCTCCCCGGGCGGCAAGTGTTTCGAGCTACTCAAAGCAGAGTAGCAAGGTCAGCTCTCGGGAGCCCAGGCCTCTGGGACGATTCCGGAAGGGCATCTGACGGGCAGGGCTGCGGTCCAGGGAGGGGAGCCCACAGGCACGCCCTGCCTTGCGGGGGCCTCTTCACGGGCTCTTGGAGCAGCATCAGCGGGCTCCGGGCTCCCCTGCCCGGCGCGCCTGTCTGTGTGCTCCCTGGGACCAGCTTCCCTGGGTGCAGCTGTGAAGGTAGCACTTTGGCACCAAGGAGCTTGCAAGCCTCTTGTTTGGTCTCTGGGCCAAAGCAGGACTGTCTTTTGTGAGAGGTGCTCTGGGGAGGTGGCCTTGCAGCCCTCTGCCTTGCCTGGGGCCCTGGTGCTGCTGGACAGTCTGGCTCATTGCAGACCTCTCCCCATCTCTCCTTTCCTGCCTTCCGGTCTGGGTCCTAGAGCTCCACCAATGCTCCCTCCGTGTCGCCTGTGAGAAACGCCTCCGCCGCCTGACAGAGGCCCTCTCACGTCCTGAGCGCCCTCTCCTGAAGCTGCTCTTCTCCAGCTTTGGCCAAGGTCCCTGCCCCGAGCTTTACCCCGTTGGAGTCTCGGGCTGTCTGCAGAGCATCTCCCCACACAGGCGCCTGGAGACGGGGAAGAAGGCGTCACTCCGGGAACTGACCCTTATCCCCAGACCGTACTCCCGAACCGGATGCTTTCCGCTGTGGACACAGATCAACAATCTGGAAAGCGTTCAGATCCCTGCAGGTCAAGTTTTTGCAGTAAATGAGCTCCAAGAATCGCCATGGTAACGCCCATGGACCGGTCCCCTCTTCCTGACACCTACCTTGCCTGCTCTTCGTCAAGACCTGCTGGCGGGTCACTGGGCCCCCATCATTGGCGTTTTGGGCTTAATTTTCCGGCTCTGTTATTCTTCCCCCTCTCACCGTCTCCCAGCCCTGTCTCCGTAATCAGTGCCCCTGCCCCGAGCGTTCCCGCTGGGGCCTCCACGGCCCCGTGCCCGCTGTCCTCCCACGCCAGACGCTCTTCGGCACCATCCCTCAAGGCCGCGCCCTTCAGAACCTGCCCCTTTGTCCCTCCACGGGTGGCGGCTCATGCGGCTCCTTCCTGACTGCTGGGAGGTCATGTGGACTCCTGCCTCGCCAGGCAGGAGAGACTGGTTTGCGAGCGATGGCTCACCTTCTGGGGAGGCCGGAGGACTCCCCTCCCATCCTGAGGGATGTCCAGGATGCCAGCCTCGCAGCCCGAGGATGGGCTGTCCTTGGCCCTCCACCTCTGAGCTGTGTATTTTTGTTTATTGTGAAGAAGAACACACGCGGAGAAACTGTGTAGAACGTCAGCGTCTGGAGTCGAGGAGTATGCGGCGGGAGCCACCCAGGTGGTAAGTGGGGCCACGCCCAGCCACACAAGCACCGTGGATCACTGTCTAAACGGATGAGGCCCGGGGATGGGGGAGCCCTTTCAGAGCTGTGTCAGAGGCTTTTTTGGCCCGGCTGGTTCGTGGAGCGCTGACTCAGCTTCCCCACCAGCAAACGGAGTCAGCGGCTGTCACTGCCTGCTCCATCCTCAGGTGTTCTGGGCAAATTGCGGACGGCACAGAAACCTCTAATGTGGGCGCCAGGAGCTGGGAGTCTAGTCCTGAAACAGCAGAGAGCTATTTCAATGCCCTTCTCTCCATCAGAGCAGCTTCCCAGTTTGGCTCAGTGGTAAAAGAAAAATCTGCCTGCCAATTCAGGAGATGCAGGAGACACGGATTCAGTCCCTGGGTTGGGAAGATCCCCTGGAGGAGGAAACAGCAACCCACTCCAGTATTCTTGTCTGGAAAATTCCATGGACACAGGAGCCTGGTGGGCTCCAGCCCATGGGGTTGCAAAGAGACATGACCGAGTGACTTAGCACACGTGTGCACCCTCTCCATCAGAAGGCTCCTTCTCTCTGATCTCGGGGACACTTGATTTCTCCATCCTTGAAGGAATCCTGGCATCCTGAAAGAGGCCAGCCTCGGGCTTCAAGAAATCCAACCTGAATCCCCATGTTAATAAATTGACTCATGTGTGGGCTTAATGATCCCTTTGTTCCAGGAAGAACACGATTTCTACTGAGTGATCATCTATTTATGAATGATCGCATGTGGTGAGACATTATTTTATCTTCTACCAGTGCTTATACTTTAATAACATCTTGTTGTTCAGTTGCTCAGTTGTGTCCAACTCTTTGCAACTCCATGGACTGCAGCAGGCCAGGCTTCCCTGTCCATGACCATCTCCTGGAGCTTGATCAAACTCATGTCCTTTGAGTCGGTGATTCCATCCAACCTTCTCATCCTCTGTCGTCCCCTTCTCCTCCTGCCTTCAATCTCTCCCAGCATCAGGGTCTTTTCCAATGGGTCAGCTCTTTGCATCAGGTGGCCAAAGTACTGGAGCTTCAGCTCCAGCATCAGTCCTTCCAATGAATATTCAGGGTTGATTTCCTTTAGGATGGACTGGTTTGATCTCCTTGCTGTCCAGGGGACTCTCAAGAGTCTTCTCCAGCTTTACGATTCAAAAGCACCAATTCTTCCCTGCTCAGCTTTCTTCATGGTCCAAACTTCACGTTCATACTTGACTACTGGAAAAGCCACAGCTTTGACGACATGGAGCTTTGTTGGCAAAGTGATGTCTCTGCTTTTGAACACACTGTCTAGGTTTGTCATGGCTTTCCTTCCAAGGAGCAATCACCTCTTAATTTCACGGTGTCTTAAGGAAGGCCATTTAGTGGCTATAGAAGAAACAGGGTCTGTTTTTCTTGGCTGACTTTGAAGGAGTCGGCTGGAATCAGTTCATTTTTCCAGAATGCCTAATGCTTGGAATTGTGAAATATATTATGCTTGTCTGACTCGAGGGCACCTAAGCTCTCGCTATTGTATACGGCAAACATCTTTTACCCTCTTGCCGATCTGAGCATGTCTCGATGAGCTTGGCTGCTGCGTGATCCCTTCCAGCTGAAAGCGTTCAGCTCCAGAGAGGGTTGGTATTTGCATGGCAATTAGTTTGTATTCCTACACAAATTTTCATGGATTCAAGTTCTCCATAGAAAGGATGAACCAAAGGGTAAACTGAACCACAGATTAAAGGGCTCGTGTCAGGCAATTCTTTGAACAGTTTTTTTATGGTTTGGCACCATCATTATTTGTAATATTCTCTGAAAAGCCAGCAAATAATTGTTTTCCCCCTACTGATTTTGTTCTTCTCCTCTTAGCAAATATTGATTCTTTCCACCCCCCCGCCAAACTTGGTCCTGAATGGGACTGAAATTAACAGGGCTGCTTTTGTTTTAATACAATGAACAAAAACTTGTGTTTGGAAGAGTTCTTGTCCTGCCAAAACATCTGTGCCCAGCCCAGATGGCAACCCGGCTCTGGAAATAGGGTCTGCAAGTTAAACGCTTCTGCCTAGTCAGCATGCACAGCGAATGTGCTGAATTCTTATAGGCTCTACAAAAATAGTAACTTTTGAAAACTTCTTGGCAACAGAGGACTTTTTTTTTTTTTAATGTGTTAAGAATGTGGGACTTCCCCATTAGATAACTAAGTAGAGAAAAGCCCAATTTATCATCAGAAAGTCTGCTCATAAGCAATGCCTTTAACATTTTGTATCTCTAACATATATTGTATTTATAACAGCATTGATATGAATGATGTCATCATGTAGGAAGGATTGATATTTCCCACATAGTGGTGGTAGAGCTGTTCTGACCTCTAGGATTTTTTTCCATGCATTGAAAAGAAGTTATGAAGAGGGAGTGTTCTTGTCGAGAATGTCAAGTGGGAGATTTTTGTAAAAGATGTAGGGGCAGTTCCAGGTTGTGTCTTGGAAATGTTTCTTTGTTATTCTCAGCATTTTCCAAACTGCCAAAGCTTTCAGCTTCTTTGATGGGATCCATAGCCTAAATATATCTGAGAAGTGGAAAGAGACACTTATGTTTTTTTTCTTCAACCAGCAAAACTTTATTGAGTGCCAGCTGTGTAGCTTAGGCCTTGAGTAAGTGGCAGAGGTTGAAGAAAGGAGTGTACAAGCTCATCATGTACATGCAGCTCAGTTTCCTAGACAGTGTCAGGGCCTAGAACTAATTGTGTGATTTCATTCTGTAAGAGGCAAGGTTTGTGACTGCTGTCCTGGCTGTGGGAGAATGGTCTGCCCTTTCTTCCCAGAAAGTAGGTGACTCCCAGCTCATCGTGACAGAGTGTGCACGCACGTGTGTGCTGGGATCGTGACAGAGTGCGTGCACGCACATGTGTGCTGGGATGCCCCACTCTTTGCAACCCCCTGGACTGGAGCCTGCCCAGCTCCGCCGTTCATGGGAGTCTTCCAGTCAAGCATACTGGAGTGGATCACCATCTCCTACTCCAGGGGATCTTTCTGACCCAGGGATCTAACCCGCATCTCTTTCATCTCCTCCATTGGCAGGTGGATTCTTTACCAACTGCACAAGGTTTTGACCTTCAAACTGATGGACTATTCTCCTAGATATACTTTTGTACTTCACTCTTTTGATTCAAAATTATGTTTGTGAGTTTTATTCAAGTGTAGCTGGTGTTTGCTCATTTTTATTGCTGTAAGTATTTCAGTATATCGGATTCATAAAATTTATTTATCTATCCTGGCTTTTTTTTTCTTTTTGGTTGAATTTTCCAGTGCAGCTGTCTAGATCTGGAGTTTTCTTTGAGGGAAAAAATTTTCACTTATGATTCAGCTTCTTTAATGATTATAGCCTTTCCATGCTTTAAGTGCTAAATTTTTATAAATTGGCCATTTCACCTAAATTTTCAGGCTTAGTTGGAGAAATTGTTGGATTTTTAAAACAATAGCCGTATTACTTTTTTTCACGTCTGATGGCCTGTAACGTGTTTCTTTTCTCATTTTCGATGTTGTCTACTTGCGCGCTTCGCGCCTCCGTGTGCTGACTGTGCTCAGCTGCTCAGGCGTGATTGACTCTCTGCGACACCGGGGGCTGCAGCCCGCCAGGCTCCTCTGTCAGTGGGATGTTCCTGATAGGATACTGGAATAGATAGCCATTCCCTTCACCGCGGGCCTTCCTGACCCAGGGACCGAACCCTGGCCTCCTGTGTTGCAGGTGGGTTCTCTACCCGCTGAGCCACCAGGGAAACCCTTCCACCTTCTTCCTTGATTCCTGACGAATCTCACGGTGTAGCGACACGAATACTAGCTTCTTCCAAATAACCAGTGTGCGCATCCACTCTCATCAATATTTTCTTTTTATTTTTTAATCCGTGGTCCTATTATTACTCTTTCCTGATATTTTCATTTTACTTGCCTTGGTGTTCTTTTCCAAATGTCCTGAGATGAACGGTTAACTCATTTATTTTTAGTGTTTTTTCCCACCTCACAGACAATATAAGGCTATATATTTTCCTCTAAATACAGCATTACCTGCATCTCATAATTCTGTTAAGTAGTATTTGCTATTGTTCAATAGAAATAATTTCCAATTTCCCCTGTGATGATTTCAAACCTATGGGTTATTCAGAAGCATATTGACTTCCAATAATATGGGGAATTCTGGTCCTCCTGGTGGTGCAGAGGTTAAAGCGTCTGCCTGCAATGTGGGAGACCTGTCTTCGATCCCTGGGTCGGGAAGATCCTCTGGAGAAGGAACTGGCAACCCACTCCAGTATTCTTGCCTGGAGAATCCCATGGACGGAGGAGCTTGGTGGGCTACAGTCCACGGGTCTCAAAGAGTCGGACACGACTGAGCGATTTCACTTTCACTTTCAGTATTATAGGCATATCTCATTTTATTGCATTTCACTTTGCAGATCTTGCCTTTTTTTTTTTTTTTTTTTTTTTACAGATTGAAAGTTTGTGGCATCCCTGCTCTGAGGAAATCTATTGTGTCATTTTTTCTGTAGTATTTGGTCACTTTGTGTATCTATGTCACATTTTGGTGATCCTCAAATGGGGCTTCCTTGGTGGCTCAGACAGTAAAGAATCTGCCTGCAGTGGAGGAGATTCAGGTTCAATCCCTGGGTTGGGAAGATTCCCTGGAGAAGGGAATGGCAACTCACTCCACTATTCTTGCCTGGAGAATCCCTTGGACAGAGGAGCCTGGCAGCTACAGTCCATGGGGCTGCAACGAGTCGGACTTGACTGAGTGACTGACACACTCTCTTGGTAATTCTCAAAATGTTTCAAAACTTTCATTATTATTTTTGTTGTGATGATCTGTGACCAGTGATCTTCATGTTAATTGCTCAGTTGCTCAGTCATGTCTGACTCTTTGTGACCCCGTGGACTGTAACCCACCAGGCTCCTCTGTCCATAGAATTCTCCAGGCAAGATTACTGGAGAGGGTTGCCGTTCCCTTCTCCAGTCTTTCCTATTACTGCTGTAATTGTTTTGGGCACCATCAAAGGTGATGGATTTAACTGATAAACGTGTGCATCTGACTGCTGCGTGGAATGACTGATTTCCCACCTCCCTCTCTCTCTTCAGGCCTCCTTGTTCCCTGAGACACACCAGTATTGACATTAGGCCCAATTCATCATCCTCAGTGCTCAGTGAAAGGAAGAGTCACGTGTTTCTCACTTTAAATCACAAGCTAGACGTGATTAAGCTTAGTGAGGAAGGCACGTCAAAAGCTGAGAGAGGCCGAAATCTAGGCCTCCTATGCCAGACGATTCACTGCGGTGTGAATGCAAAGAAGCTCTTGAGGGAAATTAAGCGCTGCTTCAGTGAACGCATGGATGATGAGACAGGAAAACAGCCTTATGGGGGGAAGGTCCAGTGGTCTGCAGAGATCAGGCCAGCTCCAGCACTCTCTGAAGCCTAAGCCAGAGCAGGCCCTTAACTCCCTTCAGCCCTGTGAAGGGCAGGAGAGCTGAGAGAGGTGCAGACGAAAAGCCTGAAACTCGCAGAAGCTGGTCCCGGGAACTGAAGGAGAGAAGGCGTCTTTAAACGTGAAAGTGAAAGTGCGGCAGCAGGTTCCGACATGGGAGCTGCAGTGAGTCCTCCAGAAGATCCAGCTGAGATACTCAGGAAGGCACGTGAGCAACGCGCTTCCAGCGTAGGTGAAACAGCCCTCTGTTGGAAGAAGATGCCATCTAGGACGCTCATAGTGAGGAAAAGTCAAGGCCGGGCATCAAAACTTCAAAGGACAGGTTGGCTCTCTCATGAGGGGCTAATGCAGCCTGTGACCTTAAGGTGGAACCAATTCCCATTTATCATTACAAAAGGCCTGGGGTCCTTAAGAATTATGCCACATCGGCTCCGCCTGTGCTCTAGAAATGAAACAGCAAAACCTGGTTTACTGCTTACGACATGGTTTACTGAATATTTTAAGCTCACTGTTAAGACCTACTGCTCAGGAAAAAAGGTTCCTTTCAAAATATTGCTGCTCATTTACAACGTACCTGGTCACCCAGGAGCTTTGATGGAGATGGGCAACAAGATTGATGTTGTTCACATGCCTGGTAGCACAACATCCATTCTGCAGCCCATGGGTCAAGGGGTAAGTCTGAATTTCAAGTCTTATTGTTTAAGGAATACATTTTGCAAGGCTATAACTGCCATAGACAACGATTCCTCTGATGGATCCAGGCAAAACCTTCTGGAAAGGATTCATCATTCTAGATGCCATTAAGGATGTTTGCAATTCATAGGTAGAGGTCAAAATATTGACATTAATAGGAGTTTGGAAGAATTGGATGCCAGCCCTCACAGATGACTTCGAGGGCTCAAGATTTCAGTGGAAGAAGTAACTGTAGATGTGGTGGAAACAGCAAGGGAACTAGAATTAGAGCCTCAGTTGTGCCTGAATCGCTGCAATCTCACTCTACGGCTTGGACAGATGAGGAGCTGCTTCTTAGGGATGAGCGAAGAAAACGGTTTCTTGAGATGGATCCACGCCTGGTGAAAATGGTGTGGAGTTTGTTGAAATGACCACAAACATTTAGAATATTACATAGTAAATTTGGTTCTTGAATCAGCAGCAGGATCTGAGAGGAATGACTCCAATTTCTACTGTAGGCAAAATGTTATCAAGCATCATTGCCTGCTACAGAGAAATTGTTCATAAAAGAAAGTGTCAGTTGATGTACCAAACTTTATTGTCTTATTTTAGGTAATTGCCACACTGACCCCGACCTTCAGCAGCCATCACCCTGATCTGTCAGCAGCTATTGACACAGAGACAAGACCCTCGTCCAGCAAGAAGATTATGACTGACTGGAAGCTCAGATGATGGTTAGCACTTTTAGCAATGGAGAATTTTTAATTAAGGTATACATGTAAACTTCCCTAGTGGCTCAGAGGTTAAAGCGTCTGCCTCCAATGCAGGAGACCCGGGTTCGATCCCTGGGTCGGGAAGATCTCCTGGAGAAGGAAATGGCACCCCACTCCAGTATTCTTGCCTGGAGAATCCCATGGACGGAGAAGCCTAGTAGGTTACAGTCCACGGGATCGCAAAGAGTCGGACATGACTGAGCGACTTCACCTCACCTCATACATGTAAAAAACAAATACAGAATGCTATTGCACACTGAATAGACTACAGTATACTGTAAACATAACTTTTATGTGCTTTGGGAAGATTTTCTTTTTTTTGCAGAACTGCACAACATGTGGGATCTTAGTTACCCAACCAAGGATCAGGTCGGCTTCATCTGCCTTGCAAGGTGGATTGTTAATCACTGGGCCACCAGGGAAGTCCCTCTCAACTTGTTTTTCTTCCTTCTTGTTTTCCCTCTTTCAGATTTTAGATTTCTCCTTGTCTTTAGTGAAATGCAGTATACTTTCTGGGGGAATCCCATGGACAGGGAAGCCTGGTGGGCTACAGTCCATAGGGTCACAAAGAGTTGGACATGACTGAAGTGATTTAGCATGCACATGCAATCTCATTAGAAGGGGCTTCCCAGATGGAGCTAAAAATAGAGAACCTTCCTGCCAATGCAGGATACATGGGCTTGATCCCTGGGTTGGGAAGATCCCCTGGAGAAGGACATGGCAATCCACTCCAGTATTCCTGCCTGGAGAATCCCAGGAACAGAGGAGTCTGGTGGTCTACAGTCCATGGGGTCTCAGAGTCGGATATGATGAGCGGCTTAGTTTCAGTCCTAATATTCATTTATCAACCCTTCTATTAAATGTTCTATTTCCCTGTTTCTTTGTGGTGCATTCTGGATAATTCCTTCTGCTTTTCCCTCCAGTTTACTAGTTCTCTCCTCGTCTGTATCAAACAATTTGTTAATTCTGTCCCTTGTATTTTCGATGTTGATTATTGTAATTTAAATTGCCTTAAGTTCTGAATCTTTTTAAAATCTGTGAATCTTTTTAAAATCTGCATATTTTCTAGTTTACTGTGTGCTATAGAGCACAGGAAGTCAGGAAGCAACAGTTATAACTGGAAATCAGGGAAGAAGTACATCAATCCTGTACATTTTCACCCTGCTTATTTAACTTATATGCAGAGTACATCATGAGGAATCCTGGGCTAGATGAAGCACAAGCTGGAATCAAGATTGCCAGGAGAAATATCAATAACCTCAGATAGGCAGATGACACCAGCCTTTTGGCAGAAAGTGAAGAACTAAAGAGTTTCTTGATGAAAGTGAAAGAGAAGAGCGAAAAAGTTGGCTTAAAATTAAATATTCAGAAAACTAAGATCGTGGCATCTGGTCCCAATCACTTCATGGCAAATAGATGGGGAAACAATGGGAACAGTGAGAGACTTTATTTTTTGGGGCTCCAAAATCACTGCAGATGATGACTGCAGCCATGAAATTAAAAGACACTTGCTCCTTGGAAGAAAAACTATGACCAATGTAGACAGGACAGTAAAAAGCAGAGGCATTACTTTGTCAGCTAAGGTCTGTCTAGTCAAAGCTTTGTTTTCTCCAGTAGTCATGTATGGATGTGAGAGTTGGACTATAAAGAAAGCTGAGCGCCAAAGAATTGATGTTTTCAAATTGTGGTGTTGGAGAAGACTCTTGAGAGTCCCTTGGACTGCAAGGAGATCCAACTAGTCCATCCTAAAGGGAATCAGTCCTGAATATTCATTGGAAGGACTGATGCTGAAGTTGAAACTCCAGTACTTTGGCCACCTGTGAAGAACTGACTCATTGGAAAAGACCCTGATGCTGGGAAAGACCGAAGGCGGGAGGAGAAGGGGACGACAGAGGAAGAGATGGTTGGATGGCATCACCGACCCAATGGACATGAGTCTGAGCAAGCTCCGGGAGATGGTGATGGAAGGGAAGCCTGGCGTGCTGCAGTCCATGGGGTCGCAAAGAGTCAGACACAACTGAACTGACAGCGCACAAAGCTGTGCTTGCTTCTAGTACAGGCATGTTGTAAATCTGTGACTGAAAATGACACAGTCTGAAGATTTCAGGTCAGATTTTGCCATCTGTTGTCTCTGCACGCGTCACTGGTGGTGACTCGTTTTGTCGTGCATTTGATTAATTTTTATGGGAAGCTCTCCTTTGTTAAAAACTTGTGTGGATATTCTTTGAGGCCTAAGGTGAAGATGAACGCCTCTAGAAATAGTGTCCATCCTCTCGGGTACAGTTTCCGGGGAATTTATAGTACAGGAACACTTTAACCCAGGTGAGGCGCTTGGGGCTCTGTGGGCCGCACAGGTGGTGTGCGTGAGGTTGCGAGTTCTCCGAGGGCTGGTATGGGCGTGCTTTCTCAGGAACCGTGCTTTCCCGCTTTGGTTGGGACCAGGGCAGTTTTCCTGCTGGGCTTTCTGTCGCTGCTGCTGCTGCTGGTTTTCACCTGCAGAGGTCCAGGCCACTGTGGACTGAACTTCGGGGCCGCAGAGCAGGGCCGTCCCGGTCATACTTCTCGGTGTGGGGAGCTGGTCTTTGACTCCGCCTTCCTCACTCGCCCCCTGCTCCCCTACTTACGCGCTTGCTTCCCATATGCTGAGTTCTCCCTCTAGTCAACACCACATCGCGTGTGTGTGTTACTCACCCATTTGTGTGTGACTTTGCGTGTCTGACAAGCTCCTCTGCCCGTGGGATTTCCTAGGCAAGAGTACTGGAGCGGGTTGCCTTTTCCTTCTCCAGGGGGACTCCCTGACCCAGGGATCAAAACCGTTGCCTCTTATGTCTCCTGTGCCCCGGCAGGCGGGTTCTTCACTGTCTGAGCCATCAGGAAAACCTTAAAACCGCATTAACTTCTCCTTATTATTTTAATCAGTTTTCATTTAGATTTATGTGCATACTTATTAACTTTGTTGCTCTTTATTCCTACCTGTAGTTCTAGGTTTCTCTTTGGAATCATTTTCTTTCTTCTTGAGGAAAATGCTGGAATTTTCTTTAATAATAGATTTCTGGTGATGGATTTTCTTAGTTTTTTGCCTAAGACTGTGTAGTCATTATTTTGCATTTATTCTTAAAGGCTTTTTTTCACTGAGACTGTGACCTTAGGTTGATAATTATTTTCTTTTAGTACCTTAAAGGCACCTTAAAGACCCTTTCTCTTCTAACTTTCACTGTTTCCTTGGGGATGTCAGTTGTCCATGTAATAGTTGCTCTTTTGCAGGTAATAATTTCCATTTCCAGTTGCTTTTAGGAGAGCTTGTTTGGTCTTTGTTTCTCTGCGCTTCCATTGTGAAGTGTCTAGTATAACCTACTTTTTCTTTCTCTAGTTTGGAGTTCACTTAACTTTGTGAATCATCTGTCAATTGATGTATTTCATCAGTTATGGAAAATTCTCAGTCATTATCTTTTCAAATATTGCTTCTGCCCCACTCTTGTTCTCCTCTCTTCCCCTCAACTTAAACTTAAAATGCGCTAATTTTTTCTTTCAAATCTCGATATACTGTCCGTCTTTATTTTTCTTCCTTTGTTCTTCATACTTCACTTTGGATATTTGCTGTTTATCTGTCTTCTAGTTCACCAATTCTCTCTTCAGCTATTCTTTTAAAGACAGCTCTTAGACCCATTTAGGTTTTTTTTTTTTTTTGGAAAAAAAAATGAGTTATTCATTTTTCAACACTTTTAAAAACACTTAGGTCCTTAAGGAATATTTCCCATCTCTTCCCCCAAATTTTCATTATTGTCTTTATTCTCCTTGAGCACAATCCTCCTCTGTTTCCAGTTGTTACTTCAGATTATATTTCAGTTTACCTTTATTTGTTCATTTCATTGGGCTCTTCAGACAACAGAAGCAAACACATGGATGTAAGATGTTTGAAGTTTTGTGTGGTCTTTTTTGATGAGAAAACAAATAAACACGCCCCTGGCCACTGAGCAAGGAGAGCCGAGGTTGGCAAATTGAGGCTCCACATGATTCTGTGAATGGAGAGCTGGACCCGAGCACCCCTCCCTCCCCACGTCCCTCCCTGGAGCCTCAGCTTACCTGGCTCTCCAGCTGCAGAGGTGCACGGGAGGAGAAACCACGGGCTAAAGGCCACACCCGGACAGGCTGGATTTAATCCCGGCTGCGCCTGCCAGGGAGGTGACGGGAAACGGGAAAATCAGAGAAGGAACTTCGTGTAAGGAGAGTGGGGGCAGACAGCACACAGGGAACCTGGCTCTGTCCAGAACCATCTCTCTCCAGCCAGAGTGGGGATGGGCTGTGTGTGTCCTGGGGCAGGGGACCCAGGCCCGAGGAACAGAAGATGATGTGCAGACCGCGGGGGGATGAACTCTGTCTACACTTTGCCCTCTATTAACCAGGGGGATGGGAGGCGTGGGAAGGAGCGAGGTTGCAGAAAACCCCAGACGCGGAAAAACAGACCTCGGTGAGCGCCAGGTCACCTGCTTGGGTGTTAATCGTGGCAAAGACACAGTGGAGTCCTCTAGATGGTGTTTCTCAATCCCCAACCTGCACACACACATTCCGGGCATCTTATCAAATGCAGACTCAGGTTAGGTGGGTCCCAAGTGACGCTGGTGCTGGAGGTCTGGGGACCACCCAGAGCATGAGGTTGTCTAGGAGCCCCTCCGTCACTTGGCAGAGCTCCACATAGACGTGATCCCTATAACTGGTCCTGACTCTTCCTGTAACCGCCTGGATGCATACGATTTGGCCTATTTGTTTGAAAACAGCCTCATGCTTCAGATCAGTCCTGTTTTCCAGAGGGCAGAATTGTTTGTGGATTTTCTTTGGAAATTTTATTATTACCCTTGGATTCTCAAAGGAGTCCACAGCTGCATTATTGCCCTCAATGTCATTGATGTTGGCATAATAGCTAAATGTCTTTGTCACTTTGGAAATTATCCCTCATCTTTAAAAATCACAGTAGGTCGCTGTAACGGCACTGCCCGCCTTGGCCCTGCTGGCCTCATGGATCTTTGGTCCTCTTAAGTGGAGATTATAAACATGAGGTTATTCCCCCCAAAGCTTCGGGAGGAACTGGGGAGCATCGATCCATTTCCGTTCCTGGAATTGACAGGCTGCTTTTAGCCCCAACAGACAGAAGCCTGCCCAACACGTGTCTGTGTTCCCCTCACCAGGCAACCTTCTCCCTACTTGGCATTATACTGCATGAAGGTCACAGTTTGATCATTTGAATCAACTGACCCTGGCCACTGGGGACCCATTTGTAACAGGAACAGCCTCCTTTTTCCTGGCAAAATTGTCCAATGATACAAACCGCTCCTAGTTGTCTCCTGACCTCCCACCCAGAGGATGGAGGGACTGGTGGTGCGTGGTGTGGACGACACTTTGGGGCATGAGCACTTACTCGGATGCCTGCGGGCCCATCGCTCCTGCAGTCCTGCCTGCAGGGTGGCAGTGGCCCCCCTGCCTGGTGACCCTGTGTCCCAGGGCCCCAGGAGTGCAGGGCGAGGGTCATGGCTATGGGGGGCTGCCCCCAGGCTCATTCTGCCCTGTGTTTTGTTTTGAATCACCTTTCTCCCTAAGAGTGTGTCTTATCCCCACTCTGACTGTGGAAAATTCTCCAAGAGATGGGAAAACCAGACCACCTGACCTGCCTCCTGAGAAACCTGTATGCAGGTGAGGAAGCACCAATTAGAACTGAACATGGAACAACAGACTGGTTCCAAATCGGGAAAGCAGTACGTCAAGGCTGTATATTGTCACCCTGCTTATTTAACTTATATGCAGAGTACATCTTGAGAAATGCTAGGCTGAATGAAGCACAAGCTGGAATCAAGATTGCCTTGAGTATATCAATAACCTCAGATATGCAGACGAAACCACCCTTATGGCAGAAAGTGAAGAACTAAAGAGCCTCTGGATGAAAGTGAAAGAGGAGAGTGAAAAAATTGGCTTAAAATTAACATTCAGAAAACTAAGATCATGGCATCCGGTCCCATCACTTCATGGAAAATAGATGGGAAAACAGCGGAAACAGTGACAGACTTTATTTTCTTGGGCTCCAAAATCACTGCAGATGGTGATTGTGGCCATGAAATTAAAAGACATTTGCTCCTTGGAAGGAGAGCTATGACAAACCTAGACAGCATATTAAAAAGCAGAGACATCAATTTGCCAACAAAGGTCTGTCTAGTCAAAGCTTTGGTTTTTCCAGTGGTCATGTGTGGATGTGAGAACTGGACTATAAAGAAAGCTGAGCACCAAAGAATTGATGTTTTTGAACTGTGGTGTTGGAGAAGACTCATGAGAGTCCCTTGGACTACAAGAGATCCAACCAGTCCATCCTAAAGGAGATTCGTACTGAATATTCATTGGAAGGATTGATGCTAAAACTGAAGCTCTAATTCTTTGGCCATCTAATGCAAAGAGCTGACTCATTAGAAAAGACCCTGATGCTGGGAAAGATTGAGGGCAGGAAGAGAAGAGGATGACAGAGGATGAGATGGTTGGATGGCATCACTGACTCAACGGACATGAGTTTGGGTAAACTCTGGGAGCTGGTGATGGACAGGGAGACCTGGCGTGCTGCAGTCCATGGGGTCACAAAGAGTTGGACACGACTGAGCGACTGAACTGAACTGTACTGAACTGAGTGCTGTTGACAGATGTGCTAATTCTTGTATTTAAACGGATATAGCAATGGCTGAAGATCAGCTAAAAAATGTCATCTTTCTAAACAGGCTCTGGAACATCAGGCTGATGCCCATGGCTCCTGACACAGCCCTTGCATGGCCGCTGTCCACGGGAAACCGCTTTGCAGGGCAGCAGGACCCGGCACACGCACAGGAGGTGTGAGGTAGGGCAGTGGACACCCCCGGGCCCGCTGGAGGGGGCTGGACAGCACACCGGACATGGAGCCCGCCCTGCTTACCGGGTTCTGGGGGCCCACGACCATTAACAGTGGCTCCAGGGCTCCTGATGGCTCTTGGCCTTACTGTTTGCAAGGCAAAGGGTTGGGACTGTGCATGCGGGGTGGTGCTCTTGGAGGTGCTGACCTCTTGGAGGGAGGCTGGGCGGGTACAGGCTTACCGATGTGCAGGGGACCAGCTCTGGACCCTTTGTCCCAGGCTAGGATGGATGCTCTCAGCTGCTTCTTGGAGAGGGGGGTATCTCATTTCTCAGGGAGCATAGTCTCAGGGGTGCAGGAGACACCCTCACCCCTCACCACCTTGGGGGGCAAAGTGTGGACTTTGAGTTGGGGGCCCACCACACGGCAGGGTGACCACCCTCATAGAGCTGGTTCACTGGTCCCCCTGCCCACTCGGCCACAAGCCTGGAGGCTCCCCTGGGCAGAAGCAGGGGAGCTGAGGAAGGGAAGGCCGCCCCACGGACTCCTGGGGCTCCCAGGCACCGAGAGCCTGCACCCTGCGGCCTCAGCCCTTTCTCCATGTCCTGCGATGCGTACGGCTGGTCCAGCAGCTGCCTCCTCAGAACGCTTCCCAACCTGAGGCTCCGGGGGCCTCCCGCATCAGTCAGAGCTGGCAGAGAAGTTGAACCCTGGCTATTATCTCAGCCGAGATGCAGGCTGCCACTCTGGGGGTCTGGACACCCCGGAGGAGAAGGAGTCAGGACCTCAAGGTGGGGGCGCTGTGACTGTAAGCTAGGGGGACAGCGGGGTGGGGGGTGAGAACAGGCACAGGGGCTGCCTTGACCTGGAGCCTGGGAGTGGGGGCCGTGGGGGTCCCTCAGCGAGGAAGGACCCTGGAGGGGCCTGTGTGTGGGGTGGACACTCCACTCTAGGGGCCAGGGGCCCTCCAGAGGGGCTGGCCCGTGAGCTTCGAGGACAGCTGGGGGCACGTCTACACGGAGAGGTAGATGAAGGCTGAGGGGGTCAGCGGGCAGCCTCAGGTGAATGGAGAGCTGCATGCAGGCGCGCATCTGCCTGGGGGGAGGAGGCGGTGGCCGGGGACACGGAGGGGGCATGTGTGTTACGGGTGGTCGAGAACCCGCTGTGTGCGGGGCTGGGAGGTGCTGGGCTCTGGGGAAGAGAAGTCAAGGATTAGGCAGCGTGCCCAGGACACCTCACAGCACCTGGCCGGTACCCAGGGGCCCCTGGGGAGCACCGGGCAGGCACCATTTGGTCACTCAGATCCAGCCCGCTGGTCCACCTCCCCGAACCGCTCAAACGCCTGAGCTGCCATGCCCACTCACGTGTGCAGAGACCCCTGTGGCTCCCAAACCAGGAAAGTCTTCACAACGGTGCCGTTACAGCCGCGGGGCTGGGGCAGCGTGACCCACAGCCCGTGACGGCCCTTCACGTCCAGCTGGCTGGTAGGTGATCCGGATCCAGACTCGCTTCCGAGCATGCTTCCTCGGGTACCCTCCTGGTACCCACTGCCCTAGATCTGGTTGCCCGGGAAACATGCCTCGCCCATGGATCTCCATCTCAGAAACACCTGAGAGGGAGAGAGGCGGGATGGGGTGGAGCGAGAAGGGAGCCGGGAGGGGGCGGTGGCTTCGGCCGGTCCCACGGGGAGCTCCACAGGGGGACGGCCCTCTCCACCTGTCGCCCAAGGAGGCAGAGTCTGGGCCTGTGGACTCTCTGCTCGATGCCACCCTTGGATGGGTGATGCCTGGAGAGGTTCCCTGTGGTCTGGCTGGGTGCAGTCTTGGGTGAGGGCAACTCCCGGGGGGGTGGGTGAGGGGGGGCTCGGTGTCAGCGGCCAACATACCTGGCAGATGGGATGACAGCTGTCCCGCTCTGCAGGGGGCTCTGGGGGGCGCACACGGCATGCCCTAGCCCCTGTCACGCGTGGATGCACGTTCCTCATTTAGGTGGGAGACTTCAGATAGGCCATTTGGAGCATGTCGGTGGTTGAGAAGGGAGAGGAGGGCGGAGGGAGAAATACGGAAGTAACCAGGTGAAAAATGAATTTTAGCTGCTGGGTAGAATGTGGGATCCCCAGCAGCTGGAACGGTGGGGGGTCTCGGTTCTCTCGAAAAGGAGGGTCTCATGAAGGGACTCAAGAGGAGCAGCCAGGAGACCAGCCGGCCCCCAGGGGAGCGTGGAGCCCAGAAGCGGGGGAACGTGGGCCTCGGAAGAGGATATCATCACCTACAGCGCCTGCTCCCAGGGGCCAGAGGAGGCCAGGGCTGAGCTCCGGCTCTGCCTCTGCTGGCACAGAGGACCAGGAAGAGCCCCCCATCCTGATCAGAGAGGTGGTGTGCACGGCTCGGAAGAACGAGGCTCTGTCCCGGCCGGAGGACTCCAAGGCCGCGGAGCGCGATGGAGGTGGGACGCAGTGGATGGGAGGACTTCCGGTTACATGCCTTCATCTTGCTGGTGAAGCAGAGAGCGTGGAGGACAGGGCGCGGCCTACTTACATCCAAGGTGGCCGTGCAGGGAGGCTCTGCTGCCTGGCCTTGTCCTTGGGGTGCCTGCCACCCTGGCTCACAGGGTACCCCGACGCAAGAGAGAACTTCCCCTCCCGCTGCCGTCCAGCCTGCCGGGGACCTTGCACAAGTAGAATAGAAATCTTGAACCGCCAGACTAGGGATCTTTTCCCTGGAAAAGAGAAGGTCCTCCTTAGGGCCTTTTGTTGGAAGGCTGAGATGATTTCCCTTTAAATCGAAAATCCAAAAGGCGTTGCCAAACTAATACTGATGCAGTCTGTGAGCCTGGCGGGCACTTTACTGTTTATAAAATGGTTTGCCTGTGGTGCCCGGACAGTTTTATGTTGTTATTGCTTTTGTTACAGAAGACTATCAAATGTCATGTAAAATATTGACATTTTTATAGGAAAAAGCAAGTTTTAAAACTATTATATAAGCCATCTTTATTACAAAAAAATCATACATGTATCCATACATGGGAAAAAAGAGACAATAAATAATGCCAACATATTAATAGTCATTATTTGAGGATTATAGGTTATTTTTCCTGTTTTATTTTTTTTTATACCTTACATTTTAAAGTTGTTTATGGTGCGTATAACTTTTGTAGTGAATTTCTGAAAGGGAACTGGAAAGATTTAGAGGGTTTCAGCTGGTGCGAGGAGACCCCCAGACACTTCCTGCCCTGCCCCTCCTTGGTCCCACACCTGTGAGCTGATGCTGGCAAAGGTCTCTTCCTCTTTCCCGAGGGTCCTTCAACGGTTTTCCCATCCCGGGCTCTCTATCTGCCAGCCAACTGTTTTCCATTCCACACTTTGAAATTAAAATGAGTGTGTTGGGCTGTTTAGGCCACAGACACATCCGTGTAAGCCGTGTTTACGCGGCAACTGGTGACCAGTTAATTACATGGTAATTACAGCGTAGCGGCAGGGCGATCACACAGTGAGTGCCGTGTCATTAGCCCTGATTACTCCAGTCTTGTGAGCACAGGGAGGTGCGTGGTAATTGCTTTTGGACCTTCCAAAGGCAGGAGAGACAGATCCACGGCAGCCTGTAATTATCCAGGATGAGTGTGACGTGTGTCAAGTAAGCAAACATTGAGGGGGCGGTCTGCGTGCGTTAAGTGAGCAAGAACCGAGGCCCCCCCTCCCCCAGGAGGCCACAGAGTCCTGACGTGAAGCTCCTTTATGTCCCCAGGCCCAAGGCAGAGCAAACGGACACAGGCTGAAGGCTAACCCTGATTTCCTCTATTTATTGAAAGCCTACTGTGTGCTTGAATGGGCTGCTCACAGGAGTGAGGCCGGAGAACGCAGAGCAGGTGTCCTTGAAGACGCCATAGGTTCCTAGAGGAGGTGGGTGAGTAGTAAAAAATACTCCCAACACAATAAAAGAGGCACAAACATGATCTCTGAGATCCCAGAGGATGGAGGGGCCTCTGCTTAGGGGTGTTACTGGGAGGCCTCTTGGAGGAGGTCATACTTGTGGGTCTTGAGGGATGAATAGGAGTTTGATAAGAGGAAGTGGGCTTGGAGGAGGACCTACTAGGCAGAATCTGAGTTCCTGTTTCTGAAACTCAAGTCCCACAGCTCTCTCTTCAGGCCCACCAGCATCCTTCCCCGTCAAGAGAAACAAAGAATCCCCCTCAGCCTTATGCTGCTTTGCGTAGAGAGTCTATTGTCTGCAACTGAAACTGTCCTCGTGAGTAACGGAGCTCAGGGAGCTGTGAGAGGGTTCCGGGGGCTCGAGCCTGGGGTGTAGAAGGTCGTGGAGGGGAGGGGCACAAACGAGAGGCGCTCACGCTGCGGGATGCAGGGCAGTCTACAGTAGGGAGCTGGGGCTCCGCGCGACACTGAAGGGTGTTCTGAAAGCAACTAGAGAGAAGAACAAGCAAGCTTAAGTAGACAAAATAAATCATAAAGATTTGAGCAGAAACAAGCAAAATAGAGACTAAAAAAAGCAATAGGAAAGATCAATGAAATGAAAAGGTGGTTCTTCAAAAAAGACAAAATTGATTAAAGCCTCTGAGGTGAAGTCAGGTGAAGTCGCTCAGTCATGTCCGACTCTTTGCGACCCTGTGGACTGTAACCTACTAGGCTTCTCCGTCCATGGGATTCTCCAGGCAAGAATACTGGAGTGGATTGCCATTTCCTTCTCCAGGGGATCTTCCCGACCCAGGGATCGAACCTGGGTCTCCCGCATTGGAGGCAGACGCTTTAACCTCTGAGCCACCAGGGAAGCAAGCAGACTCATTAAGAAAAAAGGGAAGAGGACTCAAACCAATAAAATCAGAAATGAAAAAGAAGCTACAATGGACACCACAGAAATACAAAGTATCACAAGAGATGACTGCAAGTGACCACAGGTCAATAAATGGACAGCCTTGAAGAAAGGGAAACTCTTAGAAAGGTAAATTCTCTCGAGACAGAATCAGGAAGAAATAGAAAATATGAACGTACAAATTGCCAGTACTGAAACTGCATCAGTAACTTAAAAACTCCTAACAAGCAGAAGTCCAGGACCAGATGTCTTCACAGGTGAATTGTATCAAATACTTAGAGAAGAGTTAACAGCTATCCTTCTGAAACTTTTCAAAAAAAAAAAAAAAAAACAAATCACAGCGGAAGGAACACTTCTGAACTCATTGTATTAGGCCACCATTGCCCTGATACCAACATCAGATAAAGATATCACATGCAAAAAGTTTAGGCCGATATCACGGGCTAATAAAGATGCAAAAACCCTCAACAAAATACTAGCAAACTGAATCTAACAGTGTATGATCAAGAGGATCATATCATACACTGTGATCAGGTGAGATTCATTCCGAGATTGCAAGGGTTTTCCAGTATCTACCACTCAGTGTGATGTGCCACCTCCGCGGCAGCTCTGTTTGCAAATGCCGAGACACGTTGCAGTTCAGTCTCTGGGCTTTGTCGGTCAGCCTGGCTGACTCTATGTGACCACGTGGACGGTAGCCCTCCAGGCTCCTCTGTCCATGGGATTTCCCAGGCAAGAACTCTGGAGGGGGTTGGTGTTCCTTCCTCCAGGGGGTCTTCTCGACCCAGGGATGGAACTCACATTTCCTTCATCTCCTGCATTGGCAGCAGACTCTACCACTGAGCCCCCAGGGAAGCTCCAAGACGTAGACGTGACTTAAATGTCCATCAACAGATGAACAGATAAAGAAGATGTGGTCCATATAAACACTGGAGCATCACCCAGCCAATTAAAAGAGTGAAATAAGGCCATTAGTAGCAACTTGGTTGGACCTAGAGGTTATCATCCTGAGTGAAGTCAAAGACAAATATCATATGATATCACTTATTTGTGGAATCTAAAATGAACGTATTTACAAAACAGAAGTAGATTCATAGACATAGAAAACAAACTTGCTGTCATCAAACGGGAAAAGGGATAAATTAGGAATATGTGATCATTAACAACACACACACAACTACTGTATATAAAGCAGATAAACAACAACGACCTCCTGTATAGCTCAGGTTCTCTGGCCTCAGTTCTGGGGGCTCCAAGCTCCCCCTCATTCTTGGAAGGATGGACCACAGTCACGACCAGGAGCCCGCCCAAGGTCAGCAAGGGAGCGCTGTGACACAGGGCAAGGTGGGGCCTGTGCCTCCAGCAAACAGAGCAGCAGGTGGCCTGGTGGGTCCCTGTGGTCAGGCCCCTGGTGGGTGGGTGGGGCAGGGACCCCCCGGCGAGGTCCACGTTGAAGGTGGGAGGAGGGTGGTGGGCTGGAGGGGCTGCAGGGGGGCCCACAGGAGCGGAGGGCGTGAGGAAGCAGAGCCAGGCTGCAGGGCGCCCGGAGGGGCTGGGGCAGAGGCTGCTGGGAGAGCTGGGAGTGCCTGTGAGGTCCCCTCATCAGGGCCTGGTTTGGTTTGGAAGGTGTCAGGGAGCCAGAGAAGGTTCTAGAGCCGGCGGTACATTGCTGGATGGGCACTGAGGAAGATGGATGCAGCGTGAGATGGGGGCCCGGGCCCAGCCCTTCCCTCTCTGCACTTCACTGGAGGCACTGCGGGGCTGTGTCCCCGGGTAGCCCAGGCTGCTTGGGGGTTCAGGGGGCCCCTGCAAATCCGGTTTATGGTCTCTGTGGAAGTAGGTCACTTCCACAGCCCACGGAGCTTCACTGTTGCTAGTTAAAACTGGAGACAGTGTGAGTATGAAGAGACTGTCAATCGTTAGTAAACACCGCCCCGGTTTCAGATCCAGACGCGTTCAGACGACCTTTGCTGCAGCGAGCTCAGAAGAGGCAGGCGATGGCTCGCTGGGCCCCGGCTGGTGAGAAGTGGAGATGGAAATGATGCCCTCCATGCTTGTCTCCATGTGCCCCCGCGCCCCGGACTGTCCCCCTCCCTGGGGACCAGACCCAGAGAGCTGATCACCAACCCAGAAACACGCTTGCACACGCGCGCTCACAGAAGCACGGTTCCCGTCACCGAAGCAAACGTCCGTGATTAGCGAAGAACTCAACGTGCTGTTCCAGGCACTGGCAGGGGTGACGGGGGCGCAGGGCGCGTGAGCCTCAGCAAACACAGGGCTCGGTGAGAGACGTCAGACACGGAAGGTGCGTGCGGTACGACCCTGTGCCCACGAGGTGTCGGCTCAGGCCAGTCCACGGGCGGAAGGCAGACGGCGGCTGTTTTGGGCTGGGGGAGGGGGTGGACAGGGACTGCTCAGCGTGACGCGGGTTCCTTTGGGGTGAGCGGCCTTAGGGCTGGGTGGAGGTGCTGGTCACAGGACCCTGTGAACGTGCTAGATGCCGTGGAATGCTGCATTTAAAAATGGCTAACTTGATATTCTGGGAATTTCATTTTAATTTATAAAAAAGCAGCCTAAAACCCTGATACCTTGAGGGTTTGGAAACTTGGGGGGCCTGCAGGAAATTCAGGCCCACCTGAGGTCAGCCTTGAGTGGCAGAGCTTGGGGGCTGATGGTGGGGCCCCTGGGACCTGGGTGCTGAGAAGCGGTCTTAGCTGGGGAGACGTTGGGTAGGGGGCTCTCAGGGTCCTGCTGATTCTGAGCCGCCCCCAGGGCCCGGCAGCTTCTCCTCCCACCCTCACTGCCTCTGGGGACAGTGTTGCCTTCAGGCCCCAGACAGAGTCGTCCCTGCCCTCTGCGGGGCCTGGGGGGTGGGCGGTGGTGTGGAGGCGGGCGTCCTGTCCCTGGGGGGTCTCTGCACGAGGCCCTGCCCTCTCTGCACAAGGACAGATGCAGCTGTTGTCTCCTCTGCTGGCGACAGGGGATGGAGGAGCAAGAGAGAGTCTCTGAGCTGGGGTCGTGTGGCACCACCAGCCTCTCCAGGCCCCCGGGGGACTCTCCCCCCTTCCCTCTACCCGTGAGTAAAAACTGCAGAAACAGGTAGCATGCACACCCCAGAGTCTGCTCAACACGTGGGTGATGACACCTACCAGCGGCCCACCCGGGAGCGGGCGCCCAGCTTCTCAAGGTGGAGTCCGGACCCCCAGCATCGGCGCCACCCGGCTTGTGGGGAATGCAGGTTCTCAGGCCCCAACCCAGGCGCTCCGGGCGGGGCTGGCGCCCCGTGCTGCGAGAGGCCCCCGCCCGGCCCTGGCCGCGGCCATGCAGACCCTCTGGCTGAGTCAGCCCCCAACCCCATGCACTGGGGTCTCTACACGGGAGCCCCCGGGTTCCCGCTCTGCCCCCAGGGGAGGCTCGGGCCGCACTCTGCAGCCCTCCTGGCCAGTGCGGCGGGGCTTCCTAGCATCATTTTCTAGGTGGGTTTTTACCCTCTAGGAAGATTCCTCTTTCCAGGGGCGGGTCTGTCCCCCGCCTCCCTAGGGGCCCAGGCAGTGGCTCTCCCCTCAGATGGGGTGGGGAGGGCAGGTGGTCTCTGCCCTGTGGGGCACACGGCCACAGGCACCTCCCAGCGCACGCCAAGTGTGCAAAGGTTGGAAGAACAGTGTAAGAGGCCGAGCTTATCATCAAGCTGCTCACCCAGCCCCCATCCACACAGTCACTTCCAACCTTTGGTCTTTTTCTTTTAAACCTTTCTGAGCCCCTGTTGTCAAAGATAAGTTCTCTGGGAAAGAGCTACTCTTGGAGCAGAGGAGGAAGCTTCTGGCTGGAGGGGCAGGCAGCCCTGGGCCCACCGCTGGCCCGGCCCGGATTAGCCCAGCGACCCCCACTGACCCTCACACAGCGCCAGGTCGGCCACAGTCTTGGGGGCACCCCGCCAGGCTGGCAGAGCCAATGCCGCCACCTCTGCCGTGTTTTCCTGCTTTGTTATTTCCTTTGGCTATGCCACTTGGAGCTGAATAAACTCACCGGGCAGGCGTGGATGTTCGCTGTCATGAAAAGCGTCTGTGATGACGTTTCGATTTCCCCCGAGGAAGTCTAGCTTTGGGTCACCCCAGACTGTTCATTCTCCTCCGTTAGGACCTCCAAGAAAGCCCTGCAGAGTCTTCCGTTTGCCAGGAAAGAACTCGGTCCTTCTCCTACCTGTGGTCTCAGGTCTGTCCCTGCCTCGTGTTGCTTGGCTCCGCTCTCAGCGTACAGCAGGCAGTCAGAAATATTTTCTTGACATGAAAGGATCTGCTTGATTTCACAAAATCTAAAAGCTAATTCCCGGAACCAGTGCCCTGCAGAAATGACTCTCCAGCCAGAGACACAGTCGTTCGTTATCATCTTTGGCCATCGAGCCTGCTGTCTTATCTAAGAAAATACTGCTCCGTGAGGACTCTCTTGTTCTAGAACAGACGCTGCGGTTGGCACTCACATGCCTGTTAGCCTGTGGGCTTCACAGTCTGGGTGGGTCACCATTGCGGGTTAAACTGTATCTCCTGAAGACACAGGTCAAGTCCTAGCCCCCAGTGCCTTTACATATGACTTCTTTGGAAATAAGGTTTTTGCAGATATCAGTTCAGTTCAGTTACTCAGTTGTGTCCGACTCTTTGCGACCCCATGGACTGCAGCACGCCAGGCCTCCCCATCCATCACCATCTCCCAGAGCTTGCTCAAATACATGTCCATTGAGTCGGTGATGCCTCCAGCCATCTCATCCTCTGTCATCCCCTTCTCCTCCCGCCTTCAATGTTTCCCAGCATCAGGGTCTTTTCAAATGAGTCAGGTCTTCATATCAGGTGGCCAAAGGGCTGGAGTTTCAGCTTCAGCATCTGTTCTGCCAATGAACACCCAGGACTGATCTCCTTTAGGATGGACTGGTTGGATCTCCTTGCAGTCCAAGGGACTCAAGAGTCTTCTCCAACACCACAGCTCAAAAGCATCAATTCTTCGGGGCTCAGCTTTCTTTATGGTCCAACTCTCACATCCATACATGACCACTGGAAAAACCATAGTCTTGACTATCAAGTTAACATGAGGTCATCCTGGGTGAGGGTGGGTCCTAAGTTCTGTGACCGGTGTCGTCGTGAGGAGAGGGACAGACAGACACACAGGAGGTCACCATGGGGGGACAAGGCAGGCCTCAGAGGGCCGTGTCCACAGACCGCGGCCCACCTGCAGCCCCCAGAGGCTGGAGGCGCGGGGAGGACCCTCCCCAGGGCCTTCAGAAGGCGGGAGGCCCCAGGGCACTTGAGTTTTGGTTTCTGGCCTCCATTCAGGGGGAGAGAAACTTGTGAGGCTCAGAGCTGCCCCTGGCAGACTGGCCACAGGGCCCCGTGGGGCCACCAAGGCCCGAGAGGAGCGGGACTGTGTCCCCTGCGTTCTGCAGGCCGACCGCGGCTCCAGGTCGTTCTCGGTCTTACAGGCAAAACCCTCACGGGCACAGTCCCCTCAAGGGGCTGATTTTAAACCCACACGAGAAGGTTCTCTTGCATTTCACTTGCTGTCGACAAACAGGATGTTACGGGAGCAGGTCCGTGGAGTCGGGTCAGGGGACAGCAGGCAGAGCGCAGGCTGGTGAGCCCGGCACTTGGGTTCACCAGACCAGCCTGGGCTCAGCCCCTTGGAGGCCTTTTCTCTCCAGAGTCGCCACTTCCTCGGTCCTTTGAGCCTGCAGCCTTGCTATCTTTTCCACGTGAGCTCAGTGGTCTCCCTCCTCCTGCACTATTATGCCTTAAAATAGAATGTCTGTGTGTCTTTTCATTGAAAGTTCCTTCCCAGTCACGTGTCCGCACCCCGTCATGCTGACGCGCTCGTGCCTAGTGAGAAACGCCCCGATGGGACCGCCTGCCGCGGGCCTGGCTCCCGCGGCCTTTCTTAGACGCCTCGGACCCCGGCAGGGTCGCAGCTCAGCCCTCACCTTCACGCCCAAGCTCACTGTCCCCGGCATCCCCGCCTGACAGCGCCGGTGCTTCAGCCCCGCACCCAGGAGGCGGCCCCTTCTCCCTTCCCGAGCCCCGCCTCCCAGCCGGTTCCTGTCTCCAAAGGCTCTCCAGCCTCTGGCCACCCTGGCCGCCCGCGGGGCCTCCTGCACGGAGTGTTCTGTTCCCAGCATCTCTCGTCCAGACACAGGGACACCCTTGACTTGGCTCCCAGCCTCATGCTTCCCTCTGCAGCCCATTGCTTGCTTAGGAGCAAGACCGGACATTTTAAATGTAATTTTTTTAAGTTGTGGTAAAATACACACAACATAGACTTCACCCTCTCAGCTGCTTTAACCGCGCAGTTCTGTGGGACTAGGGCACATTCACTTTGTTGAACAACCACCACCACCATCCACCATCGAAGTTTTTATCTTCCCAGATGAAACTGTCTCCACTAAATACACTCACCCCCAGCCCCTGACCAGCCCCGTTCAGCTCTGTCTCTGCGGATCTGACTCTTCTAGGGACCTCCTGTAAATGGGACCACGCGGTATGTGTCCTTTTCTGACTGGGCTATTTAACTTAGCATGTACGTCCTCAACTGTCATCCACGTCGTCACATGTGTCAGAGTCTCCTTCCTTGTTAAGGCTGAACCACACTCCCACCCTACGGGCGGACCACGTTTTGCTTCTTCATTCGTCCACCGAGGACACCGGGCTCGTCTCCATGTTTTGGCTGTTGTGAATAATGCTGCTAGAAACGTAGCTGTGCAAACACTTGAGCTCCTGCTTTCAGTTATTCTGGGTATTTGCCCCAAAGTGGAGTTGCTGGATCACATGGTAATTCTGTTTAATCTTTGGAGGAACCGCTATACTGTTTCCCATAGGATGGGCCTTTAAAAAGCCTGGAGCAGACGACCTTGCTCCCGGAGCGTGCACCCAGGCCTCTCCTGCTGTGCCCCCGCCTCGCTGGCCTGCTCTCCCGCCCTCTCGTCCTGCTCTCCCACCCTGTCGTCCCGCTCTCCTGCTCCATCCGCCGTCCCGTCCTCTGCAGTTAGGCCTGCCCCCTCTCACGCCCACGGGTCCTGCTGCTTCTGTGCCCACAGCTGTCCGCCTCCTCCCTGGCTTTATTCCAGTTCCTCCCAGCTCAGGTCAGTCCCTGGCCTGCACGCCCTCTGTTGCCTTCTCCCTCTCCTGTACAACGGTGTACTCACCGGCGAGAAGGAACACGGTCTGTGGGTCAGCTTTGTCCCCACGGCCTAGACCCCGGCACAGGCCGTTGTTGAAAGAAGGAAAGAATGACTGGACAAAGAGAGCTGAGGACGTTATGGAGAGAAGTATATTATAATGAAAATGTCTCCCTCAAACAGGGCATTTGGGTCTATGATTACATCTCTCCAGTGTTCTCGCCTGGAGAATCCCATGGACAGAACAGCCTGGTGGGCTGCAGCTCATGGGGTCACAAGGAGTTGGACATGACTGAGTGACTGGGCACAGCAACTTAAAAATCAGTTCAACAATCGGAATAGTGACTTCAGTCACTCAGTCATGTCTGACTCTAAACCGTTGCTTCTTGACCTGCATACAGATTTCTCAGGAGGCAGATAAGGTGGTCTGGTATTCCCATCTCTTGAAGAGTTTTCCACAGTTTGTTGTGATCTGCACAGTCAAAGGCTTTGGCATAGTCAATAAAGCAGAAGTAGATGTTTTTCTGGAATTCTCTTGTTTCCTCTATGATCCAGGGGATATTGGCAATTTGATCTCCAGTTCCTCTGTCTTTTCTAAAACCAGCTTGAACATCTGGAAGCTCATGGTTCACGTACTACTGACGCCTGGCTTGGAGAATTTTGAGCATTACTTTGCTAGGTAGTTTGAGCATTCTTTGGCATTGCCTTTCTTTGGAATTGGAATGAAAACTGACCTTTTCCAGTCCTGTGGCCACTGCTGAGTTTTGCAAATTTGCTGGCATATTGAATGCTGTACTTTCATAGCATCATCTCTTAGGATTTGAAGTAGCTCAACTGGAATTCCATCACTTCCACTAGCTTTGTTCATAGTGATGCTTCCTAAGGCCCACTTGACTTCACATTCCAGGATGTCTGGCTCTAGGTGAGTGATCACACCATCATGATTATCTTGGTCATGAAGATCTTTTTTTTACAGTTCTTCTGTGTATTCTTGCCACTTCTTCTTAATGTCTTCTGTTTCTGTTAGGTTCATACCATTTCTGTCCTTCATTATGCCCATCTTTGCATGAGATGTTCCCTTAGCATCTCTAATTTTCTTGAAGCTACCTCTAGTCTTTCCCATTCTATTATTTTCCTCTATTTGCGCTGATCACTGAGGAAGGCTTTCTTATGGCTCCATGCTATTCTTTGGAACTCTGCATTCAAATGGGTCTATCTTTCCTCTTCTCCTTTGATTTTCACTTCTCTTCTTTTCTCAGCTATTTGTAAGGCCTCTTCAGACAGCCATTTTGCCTTTTTCCATTTCTTTTTCTTGGGGATGGTCTTGAACACTGCCAAGTCACTTCAGTCGTGTCTGACTCTGTGCGACCCCATAGACGGCAGCCCACCAGGCTGCCCCGTCCCTGGGATTCTCCAGGCAAGAACACTGGAGTGGGTTGCCATTTCCTTCTTAAATGCATGAAAGTAAAAAGTGAAAGTGAAGTCGCTCAGTCGTGTCTGACTCTGTGCGACCCCACAGACGGCAGCCCACCAGGCTCCTCCGTCCATGGGATTTTCCAGGCAAGAGTACTGGAGTGCCTCCTGTATACAGTATGCCTCCTGTATAATGTCACAAACCTGCGTCCATTGTTCTTCAAGCACTCTATCAGATCTAATCCCTTGAATCTATTTGTCCATGGAATTCCCCATGCCAGAATACTTGAGTGCATAGCCTTTCCCTTCTCCAGGGGATCTTCTCAACCCAGGGATCGAACCCAGGTCTCCTGCACTGCAGGCGGATTCTTTACCAGTAGCTGGGCCACAAGGGTAGCCTGGAATAATGACTTAGTGATTCCAATTGCTGGATGCCATGATGCCATTCAATTTTCTGAATGTTGAGTTTTAAGCCAACTTTTTCACTCTCCTCTTTCACTTTCATCAAGAGACTTTTTAGTTCTTCACTTTCTGCCGTAAGGGTGGTGTCATCTGCATATCTGAGGTTATTGATATTTCTCCCAGCAATCTTGATTCCAGCACAATCAAGATCATGGCATCCGGTCCCATCACTTCATGACAAATAGATGGGGAAACAGTGGAAACAATGGCAGACTTCATTTTGGGGGGCTCCAAAATCCCTGCAGATGGTGACTGAAGCCATGAAATTAAAAGACGCTTACTCCTTGGAATAAAAGTTATGACAAGTCTAGACAGCATATTAAAAAGCAGAGACATTAGTTTGCCAACAAAGGTTTGTCTAGTCAAGGCTATGGTTTTCCCAGTGGTCATGTATGGATGTGAGAGTTGGACTATAAAGAAAGCTGAGCACTGAAGAATTGATGCTTTTGAACTGTGGTGTTGGAGAAGACTCTTGAGAGTCCCTTGGATTGCAAGGAGATCCAACCAGTCCATCCTAAAGGAGATCAGTCCTGAATATTCATTGGAAGGACTGATGTTGAAGCTGAAACTCCAATATTTTGGCCACCTGACGCGAGGAACTGACTCACTGAAAAAGACTCTGATGCTGGGAAAGGTTGAAGGGAGGAGAAGGGGACGACAGAGGATGAAATGGTTTCATGGCATCACCGACTCGATGGACATGAGTTTGAGTGAACTTGGGAGTTGGTGATGGACAGGGAGGCCTGGTGTGCTGCAGTCCATGGGGTCGCAAAGAGTCGGACATGGCTGAGAGACTGAACTGACTAACTGATTCCAATTGCCACCAGGAAGCCTGTGTCAGACAGCTGGGGTTTTATCAGAGGGGAGGATTTTGACCAAAGGTCCCCACATGAAGTATTGTCAGGCCATGAAGTGGGGTGTATCCTGTATGGGAAGTTTCTGTAGAGGACAGTCTTCTGACCCACCAGTGTGATTAGCTGAAGCTTTGCATATAAATCTTGGAAGGGATTTTTTCTTTGACTTCTTGATTGAGTGTGGAAACCCTTAAAGCCACTGATAACCAATATCCCTGACTAACAGTGATGTAAAAATTCTCCGTGCAATACTAGCAAGCTGAACCCAGCAGCACACTAATAGGATCACACACTATGGCCAAGTGGGATTTACCCCTGGGATGCAAGGATGGTTCAACATATGTAAATCAAGCACTGTGCCGCATCACATTTAGAGAATGAAAGGTAAAAACCACACCCCATCCCAGCAGATGCAGGAAAAGCATTTGACAAGTTTCAACATTCATTTATGAAACATAATCTCAACAAAGTTGATATAGAAGGAGTTTATCACAACACAAGACAGCCTACACTTGAAAAGCCCACAAGTAACATCATAATCAATGGGGAAAAATAAAAGCTCTTCTTCTAAGATCTGGTACAAGGAAAGGATGCCCATTCTCACCTCTTCTATTCAGCATAGGACTACTGGAAATTCTAGCCACAGCAATTAGGCAATAAAAAGAAATAAAAGAAATCCAAACAAGAAAAGAAGACTTAAAATTATCTCTATTTTCAGATAGCATGATCACACATGTAGAAAACTCTGAAGACTATTAGAACTCAAACAACTTTTAGAACTAATAAATCAATTTAGTAAAGTTGTAGGATACAAAAATCAACATACAAAAATCAATGACATTTTTATACACAGTGAACTACCTCAAGGGAAATTAAGAAAATAATCTCTTTGATAGAGCAGCAAAAAGTAAAATACTTCAGGATAAACTTAACCAAAGAGGTGAAAGACTTGTAAAGTGGAAATTTTAAAACATTGATGAAGGAAGATATTCTGTATTCATGGGTTAGAAGAATCAATGTTGTTAAAAGGTCCATACTACTCAAAGTGATCTTCAGAATCAGTGCTGTCTCTATCAAAATCCTGATGGCATCCTTGTATGGAAACAGAAAAAGCAATCCTAAAATCCATATGGAACCACAGAAGACCCAGATCAGAAAAAGTAATCTTTTGAAAGAAGAACATAGATAGAGGCATACTTCCTGGTTTCAAAATATATTACAAAGTGACAATAATCAAAACAGTCTGGTGCTTATATAAAAACAGACATGGAGACTAATGGAGCGGGCTAGATAGCACAGAAGTGAGCCCACGCATTCATGGTCATTTCATCTTCAGCACTGGAGAAGGCAATGGCAGCCCACTCCAGTGTTCTTGCCTGGAGAATCCCAGGGATGGCGGAGCCTGGTGGGCTGCTGTCCATGGGGTCGCTGAGTCAGACACAGCTGAGTGGCTTCCCTTTCACTTTTCCCTTTCATGCATTGGAGAAGGAAATGGCACCCTACTCCAGTGTTCTTGCCTGGAGAATCCCAGGGACGGGGGAGCCTCGTGGGCTGCTGTCTATGGGGTCGCACAGGGTCAGACACAACTGAAGCAACTTAGCAGCAGCAGCAGCAGCATCTTCAGCAAGGTGCCAAGGACACACATTGGGGAAAGCAGAGTCTCTTCATAAACTATGTTGAGAAAACTGTATTTTCACATGTAGAAGAATGAAACTGAGCCCTTATCTCATACCCTATACAAAAATCAACTCAAATTGGGTTCAAGACATAAGCATAAAACCCGAAACTATAAAACTACTAGAAGAAAACATAGTAGAAAGACTTCATAACATTGGTCTTGGCAATGATCCTTTTTTTTTGGATATGATCCCCAAAACACAGACAAAACAAAATAAACAAGTGGGCTTGCATCAAACCAAACACTTCTGCACAGCAAAGGAATCAATCGACTGAGTGAAAGGGCAACCTATGATGAGAGAAAATATTTGCAAACCATATATATGATAAGAGATTAATTTTCAAAAGTCCTAAGGGACTCATACAATTCAATAGCAAAAGACAAATACTTGATCAAAAAATGGACAAAGGACTTGTCCTTTGTCCTTGTCCTTCAGACATTCCTCTGAAGAAGACACACAAGAGGCCAACAGGTATATGAACAGACGTTCAGCATCACTAATCATCAGGGAAATGCAAAGCAAAACCACAAGAAAATATCCCCTTGTACCTGTTAGGACAGCTATTATCATAAAAGATAACAAGTGTTGGTGAGATTGTGGAGAAAAGGGAGCCCCTGTGCACAGTTGGTGGGAATGTACATTAGTGCAGGCACTATGGAAAACCCTACAGAGGATTCTCAAAACACTAAAAAGATAGAGCTACTGTACGACCACGTGATCTAGCAATTCTGCTTCCAGGATTTCATCCAAAGAATGAAACCAAGGTCTTAGGGATGTGTCCGCTCCCATGCTCACTGAAGCCTTATTCACAAAAGCTAGGATGTGGAAGCCGTCTAAATGTCTGCCGAAAGATGAGGGGACAAGAAAATTGGAATACGTTTATGTGTGTGTGTATACATAACTACGTACATATATGTAAAGAAGGAGAGTCCGCACTTTGTGACAACACAGATGACATGTGGAGGATATTATGATAAGGGAAATAAAGCAGAAGGACAAGCCCTGCCTGATACCACTTACCTGTGGAAGCAGAGAGGAGAAGGGCGGTTGCCAGGGCCTGGGGGAGGGGAGCTGGGGGGTATGCCTCCGCAGTGCGAGGTTTCAGCTATGCAGGATGGGTGTGACGAGCTTGTGTACAGCCTGGTGACTACCAGTAACAACACGGTACTGTGTGCTTGGAATTCGCTGAGTGGATGAGTGTTCTCACCATGGGAGGAAAAAGAGACGAAAAATGGCTCAGCATTAGTGGCTGGGGCATAGACTTGGATTACTGTGACACTGAATGGTGTACCCTGGAAACGAACAGAGATCATTCTATCGTTTTTGAGACTGCACTCAAATAATACATTTTATACTCTCTTGTTGACTGTGAGGGCTACTCCATTTCTTCTAAGGGATTCTTGCCCACAGTAGTAGATGTAATGGTCATCTGAATTAAAGTCTCCCATTCCAGTCCATTTTAGTTCACTGATTCCTAAAATGTCGATGTTCACTCTTGCCATCTCCTGTTTGACCACTTCCAATTTACTTTGATTCATGGACGTAACATTCCAGGTTCCTATGCGGTATTGCTCTTTACACCATTGGACCTTCCTTTCACCACCAGACACATCCACAGCTGGGCATTGTTTCTGCTTTGGCTCAGCCTCTTCGCTCCTTCTGGGGTTGTTTCTTAGCTGTTCTCTGGAAGCATACTGGACACCTACTGACCTGGGGGCTTCATCTTTCAGTGTCATATCTTTTTGCCTTTGCAAAATGCTATTTTTATTTGTCAGTTATACCTCAATGAAGCTAAAAAATGGTACCAATATGCTAAATTATTATAAATATATCTTTGAATCAGTTAGGTTTCTATACTCCGGGGACATGAGGTCTCCTGATCTGCCGTATCAGTCTGGGGTATTCAGTGGGTCAGTGTTAGTAAAATGCACACTTACGGTGATTACATGAACTGTGTCCCGTTGATAAAAAATACCTAACATGTGAGACAAGTTGTTGCCATGGTGAATATATGTAAGGCTATAAGTCAGTCTATTTCCCTGATGGTCTTGGTGTTGGTAGACGTTAAAAATAACTAAGGATTGCTATTTAGACCCCCCTTTTCAGAGGCATGAGTCATTTTCTTAGCAACCGTAATACTGCGCAAGCTTGTCATCGGATGCACCATTTAATGAATGCTGGGTGGCCTTTGGAGGGCAAGCCTGGGTGCCGTATCAGCGATGGTTTTGGTCTGATGCCACCACCAGCATTTCCAGAGGGAGAGTCGGCTGTGGGCGTCCTTGTTTATCACCAGGGCAGGAAAAAGTCATTAAATATAAAAATGCTAACCCTGACTCTACTGTAAGCACAGGGAACATGACCCAGTACTCTGTAATGCCCTGTATGAGAGAAGGATCTACAAAGAGTGGAGGATGTGTGCATATATGTGTATATATATCTGGGCCTCCCAGCTGATGCAGTGGTAAAGAATCCACCTGCCGAGCAGGAGATGTGGGTTTGATCCCTGGATCAAAAAGACCCCCTGAAGAAGGGCATGGCAACCCACTCCAGTATTCTTGTCTGGAGAGTCCCACGAACAGAGGAGCCTGGTGTAGCCATACTTCAATAGAAATTTTTTGAAAAAGGTTCTTTCTGGCATGATTTTACACCTATCATGTATTCACTATAAAAAATTCTAAATAAGAAATCTGCAATTTAGGTTTCGTGAATTCCTCACCTCTGGGCACTGTTCTGACAGGGCCAAGGTCCGCAGATGTCAAGGACGATGCTCAGAGGGAGCCTACGCGTCCAGGAGACACAGTGGTGTCCATTTCCTAGGGCCTCTGAGCTGCTGGAGGTGACCCCTTCGCTCTGGTGGAGGCTGCAGGCATTCTGGTCAGTCACCCTTGGTGGAGTCTGCCCCGTGGGGCTCTGGGTGCATGGCCAAAGATCAAGGCCAACGTCAGCTTTCTTCTCTGTCCAGCACTTTCCGCTGTGGTTGTTTTGTCCTGAGAAACCCACAGTTCCCGAATGGCAGCCTGTGCCCAAGACCCTTCTCCAAGGAGGGTTTTAGCTGGTTGATCTGGGGCCCCTGGAGGGGCAGATGAGCAATAACATTGAGGAGTTAGCCTTCAGTTACGTTGCTGTGTGCTGTGCTAAGTCCCTCCATTCGTGTCTGACTCTTTGCAACCCCATAGACTGTAGCCCCCCAGACTCCTCGGTCCATGGGATTCTCCAGGTAAGAATGCTGGACTGGGTTGCCCTGCCCTCCTCCAGGGATCTTACCCGACCCAGGGATTGAATCCATGTCTCTTATGTCTCCTGCATTGGCAGGCGGAGTCTTTACCACTAGCGCCACCTGAGAAGCCCATCATTTATGTTAGAACAGCTATCAGATGAAAAAAACAACTTTCTCGGTCACGATCAGCAGTTACACCCATTGTGCATTCAACGCGTGTCAGGTACAGCGCTGAGCATTCTCCGTGTAGGGTAGATAATCTATCCACCGCGGGAATCAGCAAGGAAGTATGTATGAAGGAAGGAATGTATGTATCAGGGAAGAAAGTGTGAATAAGCAAAGAGAGAGAATGTTCTGGATTAACGAAACAGCTTTTCCTGAAAAGAGAAGAAAAAAGCAGTAAGTTGGAACTCACAACCAGCAACTCTTATCTCAGCGTTTCTCTGACAAGGAGAGCTGGGAGGATGGGAGTGGTTTACTGGGAAGAAAAGCAAGAGAATCTGCTCAAGACCAGAGTCTGGACCTAAAGGTGCCTTGCTGGGCTTCGTTACTGTCAGCCTGCAAGTGAGGAGAAGCAGGCTGACGGTGCCAACGCTTCAGCGAGTGAACGAGAAGGTAACTCGGGCCGAGGATCAGAACAAGAAGGAGTGAGAACACGTTTAAACGAGGGGGCAGGATTCTGGGGCGCCCTGAGTCTAGAGCCTGGAAAGCCCGATACAAACAGCAGCAGCTCCTTAGGAAGCAGAACAGCACGGAAGTCAGGGCGCCATCGCCGAAGGGCTTTCCTGGAAATACAGCAGGGTTGGGAAAAGCAGAGTAACGTGATCTCTAGGACACTGAATCAGCAGCCACAGGTGTGACAGGATGCTTCCTTGTTCAGCATCAGAGAGAATCTGCCGGAGGCCAAGCGCGATGAACTGGCCCCTGGGGGGTCTCCCAGCCCAGCACCGCCCCCCACCACCGACAGGTGTTCCCTGGACATTCGTGGAGTGAAAGACTGAAGCCATCAGAAGATCTGCCTGGTGAGGGAAGAGCCAAAGAGGGTGGGATGCTGTGTGTCGAAAAGGATGGTCTATTGCCAGGGTCCTTCCAAGTGCCCCCCAGATCTTCTTCCCTCTGAGAGCGCCCCAAACTCCTGGATGGGGTGCTGCCACTGATGAGGTGATGGGCAGTGATGCCAGCTTCCCTGGGCGAGTGAACAGAACCCCAAATTCCCGGATGCGACGGTGCTCCAGGGAGCACCTTTGCCCGAGGGCCGGGAGAGCTTTCGCAGGGAGACTGTTTCCCTGAAAAGCAGGCTGAGATAGCTTCTTATGGTCCTTAGCATCTGCATCTGCAGTACCCAGAATGCTTCGTGCCCTCACCAGCAGAGTTACAAGCAGGGTTTACTTTCCACGTTCAAGCAAAAGACACCAGAATACAGAGACCCTGGAAGAGGGCAGGGAAGGCAGGATGGGGCCCGCTGAGGGTCAGTGCCAAAGCGGGGTCCCTGCCCCAGGCGGGGTCCTGAGAAGCAGGGAAGGGGTGGAAAGTCGCCAAGGCCCCACTGGCTGACTCTCCCTGGGCCTGACCTGGCCCTTCCCCACCCGGCTTGGACAGGTCCCTCTGGCAGGACTGGCCTGGATTCGTGGGGCTCCTCCCGCGTGGATGGACCTGAAATCCGCCTGATGCCAACCAGGGTCGTCCACAGAATGGACAGAGGAGTCTCGACAAGTCAGAGGGAGAGAAGTTGAGCTTGGCCCACGTGGGGCAGAGGGTCCCCCACAGAGGCAGCCCCACGCTGGTCACGTTGCAGGGCCTCCACTGGGGTGAGCCAGGACACTGGGGTGTCTGGGGACTCAGCCTCCCCCGAGGTGGGCCTGCAGGCCTGGGGTAGGGGGCACATTCTCTAGGTCTGGAGTGGGTGCTGAGACCCTCTCCCTGCCTTCCTGTCTCTACCGGTACCCAGAAAGTTGCTGCCAACCTGTTTCCCAAATGAGAGAACACACTGGAAGATTTATATTCTGCAGAAAGACATAAAACAAATAGGAAATATTATTTCAGAGAGCTGGAGCCGGGTAATTATTTATGAATGTATTACCGACCATATGGTTTCCCACGCTGGTTTGAGGGGGGTAATGATTTTTATAATTACCTGTGTTTAGAAATACCTTCATGCAAAGAAGTAAATATGCCTCCTACTGAGAACAGAAACAGTCTCTCCGCTTCCATAATTAGTGAGCATTTCTTTAGCTAAAGCCTGAAATTACTTCTGGTTGCTCGGGGCAATGGGGGACTCAGCCTGTGGGCCACCCCTCTCTTCCAGGCATCTTCCATAGACTGCCTGCTGGTCTGACTGAGGTGACAAGGGCCTCGGGGGGTGGGGGTCAGGCCCAGGCCTGCCCTCGGGGCTCAGGACCCCCGCCCTGTCCACGTAGACTCTGCGTCCCCTCCTCTCCAGCCATCTGCTGCAGGCCCTTCTCCTGTGTCCAGAGCCGCCTTCTATGGCACGTGGCCTGTCGCGTCCCGTCTGGAGCCTCTGGCCCCTGTGGTCCACAGTGGCAGTCCCTCACTGCTCGTGGTGTGAGACGTGGGCAGAGAGGGCACAGAGCTGAGCTGATGGCAAGCACAGGGCGATTTGGAACCTCTTTGATTCTTGGATGATGTCTTTCCTACTTTCCTTCTTGGATGATGTCTTTCCTACTTTGAGGGGGTGAAGTGTTTTCTCTAATGGATTGATGGGCATTTGTGATTTAAAAACCGTCATTTCTTGTCCCTTCCCCAAAGTCAGTTTTCTGAGTTAGCAATATGCATGCGTGTGTGTGCGTGTTGAGGGGGCAGCGATGGGGGAGAGGAAGTTGGGAAGACATCTAGGCCTGCAGTTGGCTGGACTTGAGCTTGGGACCACGGGCCTATCACTGGACCCCCGACTCCACGGCCGCTGCCGGACACCAGCTGTGCAGAGCAGCAGCGGGGACCCCGGGCGGCTGGGCGGGCCTCTCAGCTGCCCCGCGTCCCCATCGCCTTGCTGTGAGGCAGGGTGATGGCAGCACCGGCCTCCCGGGGGGGAGATGTGCTCGTGTCTGTAAGAGGCCTGGCCTTGATGCATGCTGTATGCACGCATGCGTGTGCCCATGTGCACACACGCCTGTGTGTGTCTGTGGGACCCGGGCTGCAGGTGAGCAGGGAGTGGCTGCTTGACTTGAGAGTCAGGCCCGGGGGAGCTGGCGGGGGGGAGGAGGGGAACGGGTGCTCTTGGGGCCCCGTGGCTCCAGGCTCCAGGCTGCACTTCCGCTGTCTCCTCGCACGTCCGGGGCACGCAGACATTTCCGTGGCCCGAGATGAATGCCTCAGGCTTTGGATGCTGCCTGCTGGTAAGCCACATGCCCAGCAGCGCTTCTGCAGGACTTCCGGAGACGCCTCCCTCTGGGTGACACGCATTTTGCAGGGACGGCTTGTGTGGACTTGTGAGTGGCCGGTTGGCCCCTCCTTTGGCCACGACGCCCAGTCATGAGCAGTAAGGACGCGTGTTTTCTCCGGTTCTGACCCAGAAGCTCATGACTTGTAGGTGGAACGTCGCTCGCGGGACAGGTGTCAGCCCAAGGTGAGTGCGGGGAGGGGGACCGGGGTGGCCTTGCTGAGTCCTGTGCCCGGGAGGAAGGGCCAGGTTAGCGAGACCAGGGGTTCCCAGCTGCTCCCTTCCACTGAGTGAGCTCCGCTGTAGGGTTTCCCTCGCTAACACAGCGGGAGCATCTATTGAGCGCTTACCGTGTGCCGAGCGTGCCGTGAGGGACGGTACGGGGTCATTTCCGTCAGCGCCCGGGCTCTGGGTGGGGCAGTGAGTGTGAATGTCGTGTTTGCATGCACGTAAGGACCCCTGCTCCTCACTGCAGCGGGGGCCCATGCGTTCTCAGGGGCTGTGGGAGCGAGGCGTCCGTCTGGAGCCCCGGGCCTGGGGCCGCCCCTTCTGGGTCAAGGCCAGCTAACGGAGGAGCTCTGGCCCGCCCTCACCGCTGACGGAGCGTCTGCTCAACCAGGCCCTTTCCGAGACCCTGTGGCGTGACAGGCATCTGTCAGCTTCGGAAGATCCAGAACGTCCCCCGCTTGGCTCCTCCCTGCGAGGGACTCGCTGCTTCCTGCTGGAATCGGACAAACACAAATAACCCCACTCTAATGAGATAAGAACACAGATGGCTTCGAGCGAGGTTCAGGGTTAGGCATAATGAAGGCAGCAGATGGGAAATTCAAGTGAAAATTCAGTAAAATTTTAATTGAAAGATGATGTATTTCCACCCTAAGATCTTTTTGAGATGAGCTCAAATTTCATGACCCTGGCCCCTTCCCCAGCAAACACGCCATCCCAAATCGAGCCTCCTCCCAGCTGTGTGCACGCCTCCCCCACCCCCCTCGCCCCCCAGCCTGGAGAGCTTGGCCTTGTCACTGTTCCCTGTCCCAGTGCCAGAAAGAGGCGCACACGTCCCTCTGAGTGTGGGCAGAGAGCAGGGGAATGGGAGGATGGACGCCTGGTGCCGGGGAGGCAGGACCCATTATTCGGTGCCCCCTCGGGCTCCCGGGAGGCCCCAGACGTCCCGGGTCTCAGTCTGTCTTCCTCCTGCGTGTGCTGGGCTATCCCTCTCTGCCATCATCTTGGGGATCAGCCACCACACTGCTGGGAAGCTCTCTGCACCCTGGTTGGGGAGATCCCTGAGGTCCTTGCCCTGGGGACATCCTTGTGGCTTTAGGACACTGTAGACTGGCGACTCAGGGGACAGGGGAGCAGTGAGGGGCCTGCTCTCCTGGGGCCTGGTCCTGTAGGCCCAGTTTACTGTGGAGGGCAAGTGGAACTGCCCCGTGGGGTTAGGCTGCTGACGTGTGGCCCTTTCTGCACAGGCTGTGGCCGGGAGCTCACAGAGCATCCACTCCCCCGTGTCCATTTTTGCTCCTCTGTCCCTCCAGCAGGCCACTGTCCATCTGTCCTCAGGAACTCTGTGTGTTGCGGTTGTTTTGCACAGCATGAAAAAAGGCATGCTGTGGACAAGCAATTAATCAACTTATCAGTTGCTCAGTCCATCCAAATATCTGTCCACCCATCCATCTCTCCACCCATCCATCCATTCACCCAAACTTTCTCAACAAAGGCTAAATTTATAAGAAAGTGGTAGGATGGTCAACCATGAGCTCTCTCACAGCATCTTAAAATACAATTGTAGGATTTTTTTTAAGATCAACAGCCACCATGAAAATATTAGTTGCCTTTTATTGGATACCTATTGTGGGTCTCCATTATACTGAAATATTATGTATTTTTTTCATGCATTAATGATTGGCACAGCAAGATTTTTTCGTGGGTCAGCTTTCTCCCCTGCTCCACCACCTGCTGGAGAAGAAAATCCCAATCAGAGAACAACTTTGAATAGCATGTTTGAGGAGGGTTAGCTGACTTTGTAAAGGTAGTCTTTGCTCTTTCAATGCTTTGGCCCTGGTGGTTCCACCTTAATTTTTTTGAGAGGTGATGCTGAGACGTCCCTTTTGAGGCTCTTTCCCTGCAAAGCACATGAGGGGTCCTGGTTGGAGGTGAGGGATTGTCCAGTTCAACTTAAATGAGTCTTTTTATTATTTAATTGCTTATTGATTACTTTGTAACACTTCACCCAAATATAGTGGCTCTGAACAACAGACACGTGTTTCTGTGGGTCAGGAATCTGAACTCTCCCAGCTCTTGAGGCCGGAAGTCCTCAGTCAAGGGTTGGCAGGGCTGTGCTCCCTCCAGAGGTGCTGGGGGAGGGTCCTTCCAGCTGCCAGGGCCCCGGGAAGCCCGGGCTGTGGCCACGGCACTCTGCTCTCCAGCTGCAGGTGGCCTTTCCTGCTTCTCATTGTGTCTCCTCTTCCTTTTCCTCTAAAGAATCTGTCATTGGGTTTAGGGCCCACCTGAGTCAGCTGGGGCTTCCCTGGTGACTCAGCGGGTAAAGAATCTGCCTGTAATACGGGAGACCTGGGTTTGATCCTTGGGTCAGGAAGATCCCCTGGAGAAGGGCATGGCAACCTACTCCAGTATTCCAGCCTGGAGAATCCCATGGACAGAGGAGCCTGGTGGGCTACAGTTCATGGGGTCACAAAGAGTTGGACACGCCTGAGTGACTTACACTTTCACCTTTTCACTTCTGAGTCACCCCAGGCGATTTCATCTTGAGAGCCTAGTTACCTTTGCAAACACTCTTTTTGCAAATAAGGTCACTTTGCAAATAAGGGTCTGGGGGTGAGGGCTTGAACACACCACCATTCAACCCCCTACTCCCAGAGTCCCCCGCCCCCTCACCTTCTCTGTGTCCTTCCCCAGAGGGTGAGGAACTGAAGGGAGTGAACTGGAGGAGGAGAAGGAGGCTTCCCGGCCACCCCCCGGCTTCAGGGCTGCTGACGGGCCCGTCTGGGATTTCAGGAGACGACTGTTAACTCCTGGCGCTGTTCATTGTCTTCCGTGTCGCGGCTATTCATCCCGTCTACACTGAAATTTTGTCTCTAGGCCAACTTTGCTTCTTTGTTTCTTTTTCTCAAATAAAATTTGGAATTATTTTGTCAGGTTCTCTCCAAACTTTGATTGGAATTTTGACTGGAGGGGCACCGAGCACCTGTTAATTCTGGGGAATAGATCACTTCATGGGAAACAGATGGGGAAACAGTGGAAACAGTTTCAGACTTTATTTTGGGGGGCTCCAAAATCAGTGCAGATGGTGACTGCAGCCATGAAATTAAAAGACGCTTACTCCTTGGAAGGAAAGTTATGACCAACCTAGATAGCATATTCAAAAGCAGAGACATTACTTTGCCAACTAAGGTCCATCTAGTCAAGGCTATGGTTTTTCCTGTGGTCATGTATGGATGTGAGAGTTGGACTGTGAAGAAGGCTGAGCACCGAAGAATCGATGCTATTGAACTGTGGTGTTGGAGAAGACTCTTGAGAGTCCCATGGACTGCAAGGAGATCCAACCAGTCCATTCTAAAGGAGATCAGCCCTGGGTGTTCTTTGGAAGGAATGATGCTGAAGCTGAAACTCCAGTACTTTGGCCACCTCATGCGAAGAGTTGACTCATTGGAAAAGACTCTGATTCTGGGAGGGACGGGGGGCAGGAGGAGAAGGGGATGACCGAGGATGAGATGGCTGGATGGCATCACTGACTCGATGGATGTGAGTTTGAGTGAACTCCGGGAGTTGGTGGTGGACAGGGAGGCCTGGTATGCTGTGATTCATGAGGTCGCAAGGAGTCGGACACGACCGAGCGACTGAACTGAACTCAACTGAGATACCTGCTCAGCGTTGAGCCCTCGTCTTCAGGAACCGATCACTGAAGTTTGTTTATCCAAATAGTCTTCACGTGACTCAGAACAGTTTGCAGGATAAATAGGTTTCACCTCATTTCCGTTAGGTTTGTTCCTAGGTGTGTGCTGCTTTTCAGTAATAGAAATTTGTTTTAACTTTGAGAACTAATAGTTGCTAATATACAGGAATAACCAAGAATATATATATAATCTAGTCAAGGCTATGGTTTTTCCTGTGGTCATGTATGGATGTGAGAGTTGGACTGTGAAGAAGGCTGAGCACCGAAGAATCGATGCTATTGAACTGTGGTGTTGGAGAAGACTCTTGAGAGTCCCATGGACTGCAAGGAGATCCAACCAGTCCATTCTAAAGGAGATCAGCCCTGGGATTTCTTTGGAAGGAATGATGCTGAAGCTGAAACTCCAGTACTTTGGCCACCTCATGCGAAGAGTTGACTCATTGGAAAAGACTCTGATTCTGGGAGGGACGGGGGGCAGGAGGAGAAGGGGATGACCGAGGATGAGATGGCTGGATGGCATCACTGACTCGATGGATGTGAGTTTGAGTGAACTCCGGGAGTTGGTGGTGGACAGGGAGGCCTGGTATGCTGTGATTCATGAGGTCGCAAGGAGTCGGACACGACCGAGCGACTGAACTGAACTCAACTGAGATACCTGCTCAGCGTTGAGCCCTCGTCTTCAGGAACCGATCACTGAAGTTTGTTTATCCAAATAGTCTTCACGTGACTCAGAACAGTTTGCAGGATAAATAGGTTTCACCTCATTTCCGTTAGGTTTGTTCCTAGGTGTGTGCTGCTTTTCAGTAATAGAAATTTGTTTTAACTTTGAGAACTAATAGTTGCTAATATACAGGAATAACCAAGAATATATATATATCAGAATAATGAATATATATCAGAATATATATATATATATCTATGTTAGTTTCTTAGTTGGCATACATATTGGTTTTGAGAATTTTTCAATTTAGTATTTGGGTTTTGGGGGTTGATAATGATGTCGCCTGTTCTTAACAACATGACCTAGATTGATTTCCATCGCTCTTTGCCTCCTAAACGCGAGCGCTGACTCCGCTGAGGAATCATTGTTGACACGTGTGTCTCGTGCGTAGCCCTGCTGGTAATGAACATTGAGCTTTAGACCCACGGTTACTTGGGTGCAGTGCTTCCTAGCAGAACCTTTGTTCAGTGGCTTTCCACGTCAAGCTGTAGGTTGTGGCTGCCCTCTGCATATGTCTGCGTAAGCCTCTGGAAAGGTCTGCGTGGAGGAGGGTTCCTGGGTGTATACCTCCTGCCTGTGCGAGAGTGGCCCTCTGTTGGCTGAGATGGCCCCGGCAGAGCCCCACACAGGAGGCCTGCAGTCCCGTCCTTGTCCTCACTGACTGTCTTGACTCCCAAGGCTCCACTCTATTCCTTGCATCTTCTGCCGAGCGGCTTCCTTAACACAAGCCTCCTTTCCTCTCTATAGTCCCATCCTGCGGAGCCCTTCGCCACTGGGCTCATCCACGTGGTGACGCGTCTGGGGGACCCAGGAGTCTGTCTTTGCTGACTGCCTCTCCCGTGACTCAGAGACGGGGCCTCGTGGGGTGATGCTGAGGACCGTCCATCTAACTAAACCTCGCTGCTCTTTCAGAGTCAGATTGGCCATGGACCAGTCCTTTTTCTCTCATTCGACACACTCGTAACTCTGTCTTCTTAGCAGAAAAGTCCCAGAGCACAGGGCATTCGCTTCTCGGCGATGCAGCTTCCCCGGCTTCAAAATTCTTCCCACCGATCCTGTGAGCTAAACACCTGTTCTTCCTATGCCGTTTACTTGAAAGTCACCAAGGGAAAGGTTTCATTTGTTTTTAAAAGGTTTTATTTTTTAGAGCATTTTTAGGTTTACAGCAAAATTGCGCAGAAGGTACAGTGGGTTCTTAAGGGTCCCCCTTCCCTCATAGCTTCTATTATTAACCACATGCACTGGTGCATGTTCATTAGTTCCAACTGATGCACGAACATTGGTAGATGATTATTAACTATTGATACAGTTCCTAGTCGTCTTTGGGGTTTACTCTGCGCTGTAAAGCCCCGGGTGCTGACAGAGGCAGGCTGCTGCAGACCCATCACAGCGCCATACAAAACAGCTGCCCCTTCCTAAATGCCCTGGGCCACCCCCGCGTCCTCTGGCCCTGCCCTGGATCCCAGCGGCCACCCACCCTTTCCTGCCCCTCTAGTTTTGCCTGGTTTGTTCGTTTTCTAAGATGGGAGGATGGTTTGTGTGCACAGGATGAGGGGAGCCAGCTGTGAGAAGAGAGCTTGGAGGAGTCAGGAGCAGGAGTGTGCTTGGAGGGCGGGCCCCTGGGGAAGCCAGGAGGAGCTGAGCATAAGGCCAGGCAAAGAGGAGTCTGCTGCAGGGGAAGGGAGAGAGCCTTCGCCCCACAGACAGGACGCTTCGGGAAGGCAGGGGGACCCTGGAGCAGCCTGCAGATGTGGGATTGTCTTGTGGGGGGCAGGGGAGGGTGAGCAAGGGAAGATAATGAACGTGGAGACGGCAGGCTGGGCAGCAAGGGGCACGAGTGGAAACCACTGTTTGCAAGTGACTAAAGCCCACTGAAATGGAAGCCAGGTTGGCATGGGTTGTACGACGGAAGGAAAGGGGAGAGGGTCAAGAGTGCAGGTGGCCGATGGGAGACGAGGCCTGTAAGGGGCGCCGAGGAGCCAGGAAAGACCTGCTCTGCAGCACGGCCTCCACTTCCGAGGGCTCCGGGGTCCCTAACCCCGTCACACCTGGACGGCCCGGGGGAGTCAGGTGCCAGTCCCCGCTCCGAGAGAGTGGAATCGGCGCCGTCTCCTCTCAGCTGGAGATTCCAAAGAACCAGGACTCATGTGGACGGCTCCCCTCCAGTGCTTTCTCCTCTGAAATATGTGCTCGGAACAAATGTCTCTTTGCAAAACATCTCTTTCCAGAGAATTCTTTAATTCTCTGTCTCTCTCTCTTTTTTTGTCAGTAACATTTTGTGTTTTCATAAAAGCCATATTCCATCTATGTTGTTCTGTAGCGCGCTTTAAGAGCCAGATCTATTTTTTAAAAAGCATTTGGCACTCTGAAGTGTTACATGTGGCTTGGTGAAAACAGCAATATGCAGAGATTCAAAAGATGCCAGTCCATGTTAGGTACAAAACGTGATCAGCCTTAGCTAACACCCAGTATAAACAGGCGTTCAGCAGGAGAGATGCCACCACCCGTGGTCCTGAGGACTGAAGTCCTCTGTGCTTCTGAACTTCAACTTCTCACAAAGAGTGAGGAAGTAAGGCCCTCTCCTAGGCATGTTCTGCAGTAAGAACGGCTGCTCAGGGCAGGCCAGTCAGGCGCTCAGGTAGGACTCTCTGAATGCATTCTTGCACCTGCCGGGACACGCCAGCCAGCCGAGGCACATCTGCCTCCTTGTGGATGGTGTCACCTCAAAGTCATGAGCCTTGGTGGCCTGGCCCACTGCCTGGCTAAGCCCTCTGTGACCTGACTTAATCTTTGCAGCAGTCCCAGTAGAGAGAAATGTGGCTGCCACCGTCTACAGATGGGTAAACGGGTTCCTAGAGAACAGGGCTGAGCTGAACCAAGGCTTTCCTCCCAGAGTCCTTGCATGTCCACTCAGCCACACATGGCCGCCACCTTGACAAGGAAAACTCGGATCATTGCCATGGTTGCCACCTGGCCCAGGTGCGCATTAGACCCATGCATCTGTTGGAATTTCGCGTCAAGGTCACTCAGTGTTGTTTTGGGAGTAGCCTATTATAAGCTTGTTGGAAGCCTGTGAGTGACAAGGAAGAGCCTGTCCTCCTAGGGAAACACCACTGCTGCTCTGACCATAGTACACTGTTAACTGTCAGGACAGTACTGAAACTGAGCCTCAAGGATTAACAGCCTCCAACCAGAACACAGTGCTTCTGAAAGCCAGCCAACCAGGGACAGCTAACCCTTCTGAAAGCCAGCCAGCGACAGCACCAGCCTTCTGAAACCAAGACAAGCAGCCACATACCACTCCTCCAAAGGCCAGCCAACCACTGACGGTGCGGCCCTTCTGGATGCCAGCCAATCAGAGACAGCCTTGCCCTTCTGGATGCCAGCCAATCAGAGACAGCCTTGCCCTTCTGGATGCCAGCCAATCAGAGACAGACAGCCTTGCCCCTCTGGATGCCAGCCAATCAGTGACAAGCCCGCCCTTCTGAAAGCCAGCCAATCGGCTGCATGCCATTCTTCTGAAAGCCAGCCCATCAGTGATAGCCCCATGGTCATAACAGCCAGCCCCCAAAGGCAGTCTCACTTTGGTGACTGAGCTGCCACAGCTGAAGGTCGTTCTGTCTCTCACCACTGTGGGGCAGGCTCTTTGCTAGGGGGCGGGAATACTGCCCACTCTTCCTGGCTTCATTCAGGTGTTTGTGCCATGCTGAGGCCCCACTTACGAAATGCCTCCCACCAGGGAGCGGGTCAGGCTGTGTGGTGGCGCCCAGCACTCAAGTGGGGACCAGCACTCAGGTGAGGCCTAACACTCAGGTGGGGACCGAGGCCAGTGGCCAGAGTGGAGGTGTGCTGGAGGGCCGAGGGCAGCAGGGACCAGCAGGTGCGACCAACACGGACAGCCGTGGGCACGGGCCGCCCACCCTTCTCCGAGTGGCCGGGGCTGCGGGGCCAGCCCCTGTGTCCTGGTGCCCTTGGATTCTGGGACGGAGAGCTGGATCTTGTTAGGGCACCTGCTGGACGAGGAAAGCTGGCAGGTCAGACCCTCTTGTTCTATGGACTCTGGCCAAGGGGGTCAGCGCAGACAAGGGGGCACTCCGCACAAACAACCGCCACGGCGGCTGACCCCCAGCCTCTACGCACAGACTTCCCGGTGTTTCCAGTTGGTGAGGTGTCTTCACTGCCGAGTCTACATGATCCAGCAGCGTCAGAGACCTGAGCCTGGCACGCAGCCAGGAGAGGCGCCGAGGGTGGAGGTTGGTGCTGTGGCCGCCAAGGCCGCACTGTCTGGAGGCCACAGTGATGGACCGGGGCCTGGCTGCAGTGGGCGTCCAGGAAGCCGCTGAGCCCCCAGTGTCCCAGCTGAGCCCCCGGGGACCCGCCCCGCCCTTAGGCCTTGGGTGTGTCCTGGACCGACCTCTACACTGGAGACTCCACACGTCTGCCGCGCTCCCCACGTCTGATGTCCCGGCCTTTCCCTGCTCCCAGCACCCTCTTCCCGCCCCTTATGGGGGTCCTGTCACCACCTGTCCGGCCTGCGTCCTGAATCCATGGTGGGGGTCTGCCAGGCGGAGGGTGCAGGGTCCTCTCCAGCTGATGACCAGCTGCACAAACACCCAGTGTCATTGAGACCGTCCTGGATGTCCACGGATGTCCCTGCTGGGACCAGGGAGGGTGGCAGAGGGTCCTGGAAGAGAGCAGGTCTGGCAAATGGCCAGCTTGGCAAGCGGCCAAGTCTGAAGGTGGGAACCCAGCTCTTCTGGCCCGGCCCCTCCAGTTGCCCAACCGGTGGTCCTCGTGAGGCATAAATGTATGTGATGCTGGGGCTCTCAGGAGTGAGCCTGCCTGCACAGGGCTCCACCACCCCAGCCCGTCACTGGCTTCTGATGGTTGAGCCTTAAAAATGAAAACTTCCTGGCAGTCCAGGGGTTCAGATTCTGTGCTTCCAGCGCAGAGGGCGTGGGTTCGATCCCTGGTCAGGGAACTAGATCCCACATGCTGCACGTGGCCAAAAACACAGAGAAGAAAAGAAGACTCGAGGGCGGCCTAAATGGGTCAGCTAAGTTGTCATTGTTAACGCACTCAGGGCTGAGTTGGTTCTGCGTGTCTGTGAACACCTGTGATTCACGAGGCCCCCACTGGGTTCTGGATAAGATTACAAAGTACTTTAGAGCAAGGTTCGAGGAAATATAAACTCCTGGCTGTGGCTGATGGCTTAGCTGTGCGTTCCTCTGTGTCCACCTTGAAGGGGACCCTGGAACTAAGCGGAGGGTGGACCCGAGGGGGCTCTGAAGGTCGGGGCCCAGCGGCTGGACCGTGGGGAGCAGAAGGGGGGCCTGTCCAGCTGACCACCCGGCAGGGTGGCTCGCGGGAGCCTGGGAGGGGCAGGCCCCTGCTCAGCCCTGTCTGAGTGGGCAGCAGGATGTGCCAGAGCCCTGATTCCATGGAAACCACACTGGGCTGTTCGTTAGTCTTCTCTGCGTCTTGAGGGTCAGGTTGAGCTGCCGCTGTTGGTGTGAAAGTCAATGGCATGGGCCCTTCGTCCACCTCCACGGGCCGAGTCTGGGACCCACAGCTTGGGGTTTAAAGGCAGGATCCTGAGTCTCTGGCTCGAGGACTTGGGACTCAGAGACACGATGAGTGGCTTGGTGTGCCGTCGTGGTGTTTATTTCTGCGGCAACGGTTTACTTACTAGGAATCTGGTGGGAGCTGGTGCAGCTAAAACTGGGACAAGTGGCGGCGGTCGGGCCTAGAGCCCTCGGCTCTGCTGGGAGTTCAGGGCAGCGAGACAGCCTGGTGGTCTCCACCCAGCTTCCTCCCCTTGGGCACGGGTGTGGGGCTCAGTTGCCACGTCTGGAGCATGCGGCTGTTGGGACTGAGACGCTTGAATCTGTCCCAGCAGCAGAACTCTCCTTCCCTGAGTCGTTGGCAAATCGGGACCGTGAGCCGGCAGGGGCTGGCCGGGAGCCGTGATCGGCACGAAGGTTCTGGAACGGCACTGGATTCGGTTGCATAAAGGCACAAAGCCGGGCAAGGCCAACATATCTCTGGAACATTCCAGCACGGGGGGCAGACAGAGGGGCCGGGGTGGCTGCGCTCGCCCGTGTGGCCCAGCAGGGACTGGCCGCCTGCTCCTCTTTCTCGCCACCCCCTCCGGGTTCTTGTCTCCGACTTGCTAGCAGTTGGCTCTGGACTGGCCAGCTGTCTATGACGAAGAGCGGGTACGGCCCTGTGGAGACGAAGGGAGAATGACAGGCGCTGGGTCCCAGCCAGGAAACTGGCCTTTTCAGCTTCATCTGAATTTGCCAGAAAGCGCTCCCCTTCTCACCCCAAGCTTCTCACTAAGACGCTGAAAACCTGATGCCCTAATGTAGTGGATTGCAATTATTCTAAATTAGGCAAACAAGCACATTTCAGAGTTTTTTCCCCCATCTGTCTAACTTAAAGTTTCTGCTGCTTGTAACGAGTCCTTTCTTTAACACAGAAGCCTGGACCAAGAGGACTTTGCTATTGAATCTCTGCTCTTCCATTGTCTGGAGCCGAGGCCTGTCCTGTCCCCTCCTGGGGCCAGGGCCTTAGCTTTGCGGGAAGATGCTGGCTGACTCTGACCCAGGCTGCTAGGCTGTGGGGTCCTGCTGTGTTTCCAAGGTGCTCTGCCTGGAAACTCCACGAGTCACGTGGTGGGCAGGCTGGTGGAGGGAGGAAGGGGCGGTGGGTGGATCCAAGGCCTGCTGTCTCTGCTCCGGAAGTCCCCACGCCGCAGGTTTCGGGGATGTCCGCAGGTGGCGCGGCAGCTCACACACAGCTTGTTGTCCCCAAAGGGCGGCTTGGTGAGGGGCCCCCTCTTCTCTCCCGGGGGTTGGGGGCCAGGTCGCTTGCTCTGGGTCAGTGCTGGGAGGTGGCGGGATAGCCCTGGGGAGCCCTGGACCCCATGATCAGGTTGACCCCTGAAGCCCACAGAAGCCCTCACGTCTGGTCTATTCTCTGCCCGAGGAGCTGGCGGCGCCTCCTTTCAGTCTGCTGGTGTGGAGATGGCTCTTGTGGGACCTGCGTGAGTCACGACCCGGGGAGAGGAGTGAAGCTGGCAGTGGGTGCAGGGAGGGGCTGGGCCGTGGGTCCCTCCTGCAGCGTCCCCTTCCGTGTATATGTACTGCACACGCATGTATACGTGTATTGTCCCTGAGTCACTAAGCCCTGACTCTTTGCCACAAGTCTGTGACTCCACGGACCGTAGCCCACCAGGCTCCTCTGTCCATGGGGTTCTCCAGGTAAGAACACTGGTGTGGGGTGCCACGTCCTTCTCCAGGGGATCTTCCCGATTCAGGGATCACACTGGCATCTCCTGTGTCTCCTACACTGACAGGCAGATTCTTCCCCACTGAGCCACCGAGGAGGCCCCTGTATACTATCACACACGCATCAGAAGCCACGTAGTTCACGACGCATGGTAATTTATAGGGTGCTCATTGCAAGCTCTCAGCTCGTGTGGCTGTGGTGGCCGAGTCTCCACACCTCCGCAGGCCGAACCCCCCGGAGAGCCAGTGGCGTAAGCTCCAGTCTAAAGGCTAAAGGTCCGAGACCCTGGGCCAGCTGATGCTTCAGCTCAAGTCCGAAGGCGGGGCACACTGGCTGTCCAGCGGGCAGGCAGGCAGGCAGGCGTCAGGGTCTCTTACTAGGGGAGGGCCGGTCTTTTGCTCTGTTTAGGCCGTCGGCTAGTTGGGTGAGGTCTGCCAGACCGGGGAGGGCAATCTGCCTTCCTGTCTGCTGGTGTAAATGTCGCCCCAAGCCCTCACGGAGACCGCCAGAGTCACGGCTGGTCGTCTCTCTGGGTGCCCGTGGCCCGGCTGTGCTGACATGTACGGGTAACGCTCACTGCTCCCTCCTTACCCAGCCCGGCCGGTCCCCTGGCTGCACCTCGGTCTGGAGCTGGGGAGGGGGTCGGGGTGGTGGGCTCACGGCATGTCAGGCTGGAGTGGCCCGGGTGTGCACAAATCTGTCCTGGGGAGGACCGCGTCTTGCCTGTCTACCCGCCCAGCAACCAGGGGAGCTGGCCCCAGCCGAGGGGCTCTGACCTACCACACCCACTGCTGCCTGGCACCACAGGCTGGATTTCTTTCCAAAATCTCTGTTGAGACGCAAAAGCCTCAAAACTTGGAGGGTTCTCTGTGTCTCAGAAGCTTAGGTTCCTCATTAGGCCAGGCCCTGCCAGTCTTCAGAGACAGAAATGAATCTGATTCTCCCAGAAAATCGAACGTGGCCTGAGCCCCAGCCCAGGCGATTTGATTTCCTCCCAGCTCCACATCCCTTGATCTGTGTTACTTAGGAAGCAGCTCCTGACAATGTCCATGAGGTGCTAACGTGCAACATTTGGAGGGCTGTTGTTTAAAAACAAGATTTACCACGTGGTGAAGACTGTGAGCAGCCTCGGACGCAGTTCAGCCCCGGAAGCAGGTCTGGTCTTTGTCGGGGTGCTGAACACCTGTGTCTGAAAGCACAGACTTAGCGACGTTTCATACACACGCGTGCGCACTCACAGCAGACTCGGCGGCCTGTTCTCAGAAGGTGTCTAAGCTGCATTTTAAATATTTACCCTTCATCGTGCAAACGATAGAATGAGAGCGGCCAGCGGCACGCTGGGCTTCTGTCTTTCCTTTTTGAAACAAAGCTGTCATTCTTGAGAAGCTGTTGCGGGCAGAAACCCCACTCCTGGTGGCCCGTGAGGCTGAAAATGCAGTCGCAGACAAGGAGGGGTCTCCGGGAGTCCACGAAAGCTGCCACGAAGCCCAGGTACTCAGCACCTTAGGCCGGAAAAACAGCCACGCTCGGGGCAGAGCCCACCAGCCTGGAAACAGAAACAGAAGTATCAATCTTCCGTGATGAACAAGCTTGCTTCCTTGTTGCATTTTCGTGGAAACCGCCTGTCCTGCTCTTGCTTCTTGAGACAGCAAGAAGACCATCCACCCGCCAGCACTGACCCCAGCTGCCCAGAGGGACCAGGTTGTCCTGGGAGGCCCACGCTCATGATGCGCTCTTCCTGCCGTGGGCTGGTTTCTGGGGTGTAAACGCTTCTGGGTGGCTGGTTTCCAGCCGTCGAGGTGAGGCCCTCACCATGGACGTGGAAGAGGGACGTGTCTGCTGGCAGTGGGGGCCACCCCAGCAAGCTGCTGCCCCTCTGGCTCTAGAAAGACAGACCTCGCTTCTCCCAGGAGAAGCCCGCCACCTGGCCACCTGAGGTCTGAGAGGGCTTCCGTGTGTGTGACATGCAGACGGACAGAGAGAGGAAGGGAGTCTACTTGTGAGGGCCCTGGGGAGCGAGTGGGGGCTTTGTGTCTATGCCTGTCCTGCCCCATGAGTGGCCCGTCCCAGGGCACCCGTCTACACAGACCAGCTTACACAGGCCGGGGAGCACGTGGTGGCCGTCATTCCCAGGGGGATGCCGCCTGCAGGCTGGACCCGGACCTCTTAGCTGTTGCGTGGGAAGGGGCTTCTGTGTTCTCTTTGTCGGTCCATGGGAAGACCAGCAGCTCCCCAGCCTCCCCCCGGAACATGATGCGTCTCCAAGCCGAGGTTGCTGGCATCACTGGGAGCTAGGAGACAGCCACGGAAGGAACCAGCCCTGACGACATCTTGGGCTCAAGCCTCCAGCCTTGAGAACCACGAGCCAATAGATTCCCGTTGTTCTAAGCCCCCCACTTGTGGCCATTGGTTACGGGCCGAGGAGGTGAAGCGGGTTCCGACACAGAATCCACCCCGAGGGCCTTGGGCGTCCGTTCCCGGCCCCACAGAGCGCAGTGAGGACCCCCGGGGGTGCTGGGATGGTGACCAGCAGTGACATTGGCACAGGGCCTGGGGCGGCGTCTGGCCCGGCCACGTGTGCACAGGCAGGGAGGCAGCACCTCCAGGTCCCAGAGCCCGGGGGCCCCAGGAGGGGCTGGGCAGGTGGTCTGAAGGCCCTGAAGGGAAGCTGCCAGGAGCAGAGAGACCCGTGACTCCCAGAAGAGAAGGCAGCTTGGGACAATTGTGGCTTCTCGAAGGAGACAGGGGATTCCAGACGAGGCTCCCCGGCGCTGGCTCCTGGTCTGCTGCCCTCATCCCTGCTCAGCCTGAGAGTTCAGGGTGGGATGGAGAGAGAGGAAGGAGGAGGCTCCTCTCCTCCCGGCCTCGGTCTCCACCAGCAGGGAGGCGAGCCAGCATCAGGCTGAGCCTGCAGGCCTGTGACTGTGGAGAGATGAGCCGGCTCAGACAGGACCGCACGCAGGAGGGCGGCAGGGTCTGCCCCGACGGCCCACCTTACCCCCAGCCCAGCCCCAGGCTCCGCGAGGACCCTGCTGGCCTGCCGCTCAGGACCGCAGCAACCCCGCTGGATCCGGCTTCACTCCCGCCCCTCGACACACGGAGATGCTCTTCAGAATGGGTCTGATCGAAACTCTCAGGACCTGTCATAGAGACAAGGGGATCCTCGGCCAACCCACATGGACAGCTGGCCGGGACGTGCCACATGCCCGGCAGGCTCTCCGCCACCGCCGCCCCCCACACGCCCTGCCTTTATAATTTCCAGTTGCCAGCGACTGACATGATGACACTGGGTAATCTGGTCATTTTCTCCAAACTTCAAACCCGCGTCTTTATCAGCAGGTGCTAAATTGCCCCTCCAGCTGCTGAATGTAACAATTAACTCCATTAACATAGCAACAGCTGTAATTTTTGAGGAAATGAAAAACATTAATAACTACTACCAAAAGCTAAAAAACAAAGCCAAACAGAAAACACAGCATCCTCCCACGGCTGAAATTGCCAGCACGGGAGAAAAGGGCCCTGGGGTTCAGACAGGCCTGTAGACCCCTGGGGGGCGGGGAGGGGCTCGCCCCGCCTGCAGGGTGGTGACTCCCCACCCCCACCCCAAGGGAGGGGGTGCAGAGCCAGGGGTCAGGACAAATCCTTCCAGAGGACTTCAGGCTCCCGGGACGCGAGCCGGGTCTGAGAGATGGAAGTGGACGCTATGAGAGGAAGCCCCACTGGGCGCACGGCCTAACGCACTGGGGACGGAGTCGCGTCTGGGGCAGAGCACCAGTAGTTCTGTCTGACCCTTCCTGTGTGTGCAACGGGCATACTTGCGTGTGCATGTACACGTGTGCAACCCTGCATGCATGTGCATACACACACGCCCTGTGTGTGCACCCGGGCTCACATGTCCACGTGACACATGTGTATACACACAGGCACGTACTCACACATGTGCAGGTAGCCTGAGCACCCCCATGCGCACACACATGCTGTCACGTGATGCACACACACATCCTCACGGGTGTGTGTGCGTGGTGCACACAGCTTACTGCCCTTAGACTCAGCCACCGAGGCGCTTACCCTGGACTCTGCACTGTGGTGAGGACCTGTCAGGAACACACACGTACTGCACACTCACACGCTCACACCCGGGGTATGAAAGCACGCTCAGCCACCAGGCCCCAGAGGAATGGCCTCGTCCTGGGAACAGGAGGGGCCGTGTCCTGCGTGTCGTCTGCGTGCTGCTGACGGTGGGGTGGGCAGACACGCGGCCAGGAGGGTCAGGCGGCGAAAGTGCTTCAGCAAAAGACAAATTAAAGGGGCCAAGCTTCCTTCTCGGACAGTGTGAGTGCAGGTGGTTCCTGCACAACAAAATTTCATTTCCAAGTAGTGGCTTGCTGCTGCTAACTGCTAAGTCACTTCAGTCGTGTCCGACTCTGTGTGACCCCATAGACGGCAGCCCACCAGGCTCCCCCGTCTTTGGGATTCTCCAGGCAAGAATACTGGAGTGGGTTGCCATTTCCTTCTCCAATGCATGAAGGAGAAAAGTGAAAGTGAAGTCGCTCAGTCATGTCTGACTCTTAGTGACCCCATGGACTGCAGCCTACCAGGCTCCTCCGTCCATGGATTTTCCAGGCAAGAGTATTGGAGTGGGGTGCCATTGCCTTGCCATAAAATTAAATAATAATCAACTTTGTGGAAATAACTCTGATGCAAAATTTCAATACTTATCATAGGTTACATCTGCCATTCATTTTAATAAATCATTTTAAATTTAGATTGCATCCTTGAAAAATGCACGTGGCTTTACCTTTAATTTATATATTTGCTTAAAATGTTGTATAAAACACTCACATGTGTGCATATGTCCATGTGTGTTCATTAACAGGCACATGAGCATGCATGACATATATAGACACATACACGTGTGCTCACAGGGCATGGCACAGAGGCATGCGTGCCACCCCTGCGCTTGATGACTGGCCTGGGGAATTGGGAGTGGGTGAGCTGGGCAGTGAGCGCTTACTCCTTGGAAGAAAAGTTATGTCCAACCTAGATAGCATTTTCAAAAGCAGAGACATTACTTTGCCGACTAAGGTCCGTCTAGTCAAGGCTATGGTTTTTCCTGTGGTCATGTATGGATGTGAGAGTTGGACTGTGAAGAAGGCTGAGCACCGAAGAATTGATGTTTTTGAACTGTGGTATTGGAGAAGACTCTTGAGAGTCCCTTGGACTGCAAGGAGATCCAAACAGTCCATTCTGAAGGAGATCAACCCTGGGATTTCTTTGGAAGGAATGATGCTAAAGCTGAAACTCCTGTACTTTGGCCACCTCATGGGAAGAGTTGACTCTTTGGAAAAGACTCTGATGCTGGGGGGGATTGGGGGCAGGAGGAGAAGGGGATGACCGAGGATGAGATGGCTGGATGGCATCACGGACTTGATGGATGTGAGTCTGAGTGAACTCCGAGAGATGGTGATGAACAGGGAGGTCTGGCGTGCTGCGATTCATGGGGTCGCAAAGAGTCGAACACGACTGAGCGACTGAACTGAACTGAACTGAACTGAGCCGGGCAGGTGGGGGGCAGGGAAGGGGTGGGGCAAAGGCTGGGCAGGTGGTGGAGGTAGGGTGGGAACTGGAAAGCGCCTGCCAGCAGCGATGCTTCCAAGCAGTCAGGGGGTGGCTGGGGAGCAAGGGCAGGGGGCCCAGGACGGGGCTGTGCTGTGGTGATGCCCCTCCATTCAGAACCCTTGGGTGGAGATGTGGGTGCCGCATGGGGTGGGGGACCAGCCCTGCAGCGGAGGAGCCCTGACCCGCCCTCTTTGGATTTTCCTGTGGGCCCCGCACTCCGGGTCGTGGCTCAGGGTCAGCCGTCGCCCGCCTGGCTTCCTGCTCCTCCTGGAGAGGCAGATGTTCTCCAGGAATAAACTCGCACTCCAGGCTTCGTGCGGAATCTCCCGACCGTGGTGCTTGGAAGAGCAGTATCACGTCGGGGCTAAATCAGTCCACTTCTAAATTAACATTTTTCGGGAAAAGAGAATCTTGCCTCGTGCCAACTTGTAGATTCTATAAGCTTCTGTTTAATCGTATACTAAATTTAAAGAGGATTTAATTAGTAAATCATTTCTTTATTTACATTGTGTTTCTCTTGAAATGAGATTTGAAATGAGTTCTATTTTTGTTCCAGGGCATGGTGTTAAGTATGATTCCGAGCAGTGATAACGGGGAAACCGCGCTGCGTGGCACCTCTCTTCCAGGGACATGTGTGTGTGTGTGGTGTGTGTGTGTGTGTGTGTGTGGTGTGTGTGTGTGTGGTGTGTGTGTGTGTGGTGTGTGTGTGGTGTGTGTGTGTGTGTATGGTGTGTGTGTGTGTGGTGTGGTGTGTGTGGTGTGTGGTGTGTGTGGTGTGTGGTGTGTGGTGTGTGGGGGTGTGTGTGTGTGTG
>SJYT01078934.1:613296-693656 GCA_006410635.1 Cephalophus harveyi
GTGTGTGTGGGGTGTGTGTGTGTGTGTGTGGTGTGTGGTGTGTGTGTGTGTGTGTGTGTGTGTGTGTGTGTGTGTGTGTGTGTGAGAAACTGCTTTCTTTCCTAAATGGACTCGCAGAGGCCCCTTGCCCAGCCTCACCTGTGCCAGCTTCTCCGTGCTCCCACCTCTGCCCGGCTCCTCCCTCGTCTGCCCCCCAGCCCCCACCAGGACACTTCCTGGTTCCCTGAAGGATGCTCGCTGCAGCGCCCCTGGCCCCACCCAGCAAGGCACCGCCTGGGCTGAAGGTGGGTGGGGCCTCTCTCTGGTCTCCCAGGCTGCCCTGGGCATTTGTCGCCTTGGCCAACCAACCACTGGGGTCCGTCTCACTCTCTGGCCATCTCTCTGTGAGGGCTCTTCCAGGGGTCACTGTGATTGGGCCTTGCGTTTCTTAGCACCTCTGGGAGCCAGCCGTCAGGATCCCAGGCCCTGATTTCAGCTGGGGGTCTTCGTCTGCCACACTCCCTGCAGGAGTGGACAAGCGCAGCGTGTGTATGTGCGCCGGCATGGACGCGTGCCCGGGTCCAGTGGGGCCCAGCTCTGAGAGCAGCGGAGCGGCTGTGACCACACCTCCTTGCTTTGGCTGACCTACCCCTGGGTCTGCAGACATCCCTTTCCTCCCTGTTTTAATGTTCTCCACGCTGGGGACCATCTTCCTCTCTGGGCAGCTTCCCAGGGAGGGTGCAGGGGAGCAGAGCTTGTCCTGGGCGTTGAGGCCAGAGGTCTCACAGCTCTCTGACGTGCCGTTCATTTTTTCCCCAAACTTTTTTCAGTTTTGTTTTGGTCGGTTCCTATTGCTGTGTTTCAAGTTCACTGATCTGTTCCTCTGCAGCATCTAATCTGCTGTTAACCCCATCCAGAGTATTTTTCATCTTAGCTATTGTGATTTGCTTTAATCTCTAAAAGTTCGCTGGTTATTTCTTTAGTTATTATCTTTCCTCGAGCTTGTTGAGCAATTGTAATAACTCTCTTGTTGTCCCCAGCTATTAGCAGCTAATTGGATTATTTGTGCCATTTTCTGAATTGATCTCAGATGATTTTTCTCCTCACTATGGGTCACATTTTCCTGCTTCTTTGTGTGTCTGGTGGTTTCTGATTGGATGCTGGACGTTGTGAATCTCGCCTTTTGGGTGCTGGGTGTGTTTGCATTCTGAGGGACATTCCTGGCCTTGCGGAGGGCTGTGCTGGGGTTTCCTGGCAGCACTTTGAGCTTTTGTGTCTTGTTGGCGGACTTGGGCAGGCAGGACTTGAGCAGTGCCCTGCGCAGTGTTGCCCAGTCCTGAGACAGCACCGTCTGAGCGTGCGTCTGACGCCCCGTGGATGGTGAGGGTTCCTCACCGTCGACGGGGATGGGCGCCTCCCGCCCACGAGTGGGTGTCACGCACTCTGCCCTCTAATCCTTCCCAGGTGGCTCTTGCTCCAATTTTGGGCAGTTCCCTCACACGAATGCACGTACGGGTCTTCACCTTACTCGAGGGGCCTCTGAAGACCTCCAGAGCCATCTGCCCTTGTAGATGCCCCCCTCCAGTGCTCTGACATGAGCCTGGAGGCTTATTCCTGCCTGGCCCTCAGCATCTAAATCGAGGGCATCCACCAGGCTGTGACTGTGTCTCCACGACTCTGTGCCAAGCCAACCACAGGCCTCTCATCACTTGGCCCCCATCCCATGATCACTGTCCTTTCTGCCTGATGTCCAGGGTCTTGAGAACTGCGGTCGCTATGGTTTACCTGTTTGTCTTTTAGCTGCTTCGGGACAGAAGCTGAAGTCCCACCTGGCTTATCCTGAAGGCCACAGAAGCTGCACAGGGGAGGGCAAGCCTTCCTCCCGAGGCTGCACTGCCAGACGCTGGCAGGACGTGCTCTTCCTCCGCAGAGCAGACCGGGGGTTGGGATGTCCCGCCCAGAGTGGGCATCTTCACGGCTGGGTTCAGTGGGGACCAGTACTCGTGGGGTGGGTGTTAGGGCCTCAGCACGTGAATCTGGGGGCACACAGACTCTGAGGGGTTGGAGGGGCTGCCCGGTGAGAAGGCTCTTGAGACTTCTCGGATCTTCGGGGGAAGAGCCTGCCGTGGAGGTGGGGGCGGTGGCGGGGGCTCCGTGTTGAGTAGGGGCCCACATGGCACCCTCCTCCTGGAGAACTTCGGTGCCTCTAGGGTGCCTGTTGGAGACCAGGGATGAGCGTGTGGTAGCCCCTGAGGCTGTGTGCAGCTTGGGTCCCCAGCAGGCACAGGGATGGAGCTTGGCCTGCCGGACGCATGCTGAGGCTGACCCCCGGGGTAGGGGAGAAGCTGGAGCAGGCAGGCGCAGAGCCAAGCTGTGATGGAAGCGGGACAGCCTCAGGAGCCCGCTGGGGGCTGCGGGGAAGAATGGCTGGGCTGGGACGGCCCAGGCGCCAGGGCCTTACCCTCCACTGGTGGGCACTGCTGGTCCCAGGAAGGCCAGGCGCCGGTGAGAAGCTCACTGAAGCTGAGGCCACCCTGGAGTGGCTGGCAGTGGATGGTGATGTGCCTTGCAGCTCTGCCTTAGACGGGCACCTGGGCAGCACACCCAGGGCCATTGCAGAGGGCAGAGAGAGTTCTGCCCACGGAGGTGAGGTGCGGGGATGTTGAGCCAGTGCAGGGATGCGTGGCCAAGATGTGTGGCATGAGCTTCTGCGGGGGATGGACTGGGACTAGTTTGGGCTAGGAGGTCCCCAGTGAGGGAGAGTCCCCACAAAATCCCCACAAGGGGTCAGAGGTTCTGGAGGGGATGGGCTCTGGGATCCAGGAAGATATGGTGCATTCGTTCTGGGAGGACGATGGAGCCGAGGCCAGCACCGCAGCCCTGAAGTCTCACAGCCCCTCCCTGCACCCTCATCTCCTCCCCTCGGCACTCAGGCTTTATGCAGACCCAGCCCCCGCAGGAGCAGTGGGAGCCGAGCGAGACCGCCAGCCCCAGTGTCTGCCCGCCTACGTCTCCACGTCTAAGTCTCCTCCAGTACCCTGCATTCAGGGGCTATGTCCCATCACTTCTCGGCAAAGAGAAGGGGAAAACGTGGAAGCAGAGGATGAGATGGTTGGATGGCATAACCAACTCTGTGGAAATGAGTTTGAGCAAACTCTGGGAGCTAGTGAAGGACAGGGAAGCCTGGCGCACTGCAGTCCACGGGGTCACAAAGAGTCAGACACGACTTGGCAACTAAACAACAAGAAGGGATTATATCAGTCCACGTCTCTCCCGAGAAAGAGAACCAACAGCACGTGTACACACACACAAGCACACACACGCACACACACACACATGCACGCACACACACTGCACACACACACATGCACACACACGCGCACACACACACATGCACGCACACACACTGCACACACGCATGCACACACATGCACACACAGAGACACACACATGTACGCACACACATGCGTGCACACACATGCACACATGCACACACATGCACATGCACACACGCATGCATACACACATGCACATGCATGCACACACACGCACACGCACACACATGCATGCAACACTGCACACATGCACACACTGTACATGCACATGCACACACACATGTGCTCACACATGCACATGCACACGCACGCATGTGCACATACTGCAAGACACGCACGAACACACACGTGCACACATGCACATGCACAGACACACATGCACACACACGCACATGCGCACACATGCACACACACACTGCACACACAGAGATCTGAAATCTTCATGCATGTTGACTGTTATTGTTCAATTGTTCAGTTATGTGTGACTCTGCGACCCCATGGACTGCAGCACGCCAGGCTTCCCTGTCCTTCACCATCCCCCAGAGTTTACTCAGGTTCATGTCGTCTGAGTCGGTGAGGCCATCCAACCATCTCACCCTCTGCCACCTTGTATGTTGATGCAGCAGCCTTAAGGCAGAATTACTTCTCTCAGGACCTCAGCGTTTTCCATGTGACCACACATCTGGACACCATGGCCTGGCCAAGCCGATGCTCAGGATCCGCCATCACAGGGGTGGTTGAGTTTGGACAGTGACCCTGCCCTCTGGAAGAGCAGAGTTTCCCCAGGAGGCTGGAGAGGGTGTGCGTGCGTGTGTGTGTGCGTGCGTGAGTGTGTGTGTGTACATGCACATGTGTGTGTGTGCGTGTGTGCATGTGCGTGCATGTGTGTGTGTGCACGTGTGTGTGCATGTGTGTGTCTGTGTGTCTGTGTGTGTGTGTGTCAGGGGGGGCTGCAGGAAGATGGGGTTACCAGCCAAGGGGATCTCTGTACATTGGTGTTCCTGGGCCCTCAGGGAAGGGTCTACTGACCCCCTGCCCTGAAGCTGTGCCCTTGGTGTCTGGGGCGCAAATGTCCTGCTTCCAGGCTGGCTGGACCCTGGGGGACCCCTGGCAGGCAGGCCACCTCCTTGCCTTCCCACCCCAGGATGCTGGGCCCCGGTGGCACCAGCCCCATCATTGAGAGGGCAGAGCAGGAAGCAGCTGATTCTGGAAACTTCCTCTTGACTGTTCTTCATGGCCCGGTGCCAAGTGCCCTGCCTCCACCCATCCTGTTCTGCTGACTCTGGGCTCGGGTAGGGGAAGCGAGGTGCCAGCCCCGTCATCCTAGTCCCGAGAACCTCGTGAAGCCCAGGACTCCTGATTCACATTCAGGGCAGTGGGTGGACGCCTTGAAATCTGAGAACGTGTTACTTCAGCTCTTAAAACTGCTGCAGATTAACGAAATTCCCTCCATCCCTCCATCTTTGGAATGAGGCTCCCAGGGCTGGATGGATGCGCTGGCTTCCAGGAGAGTGGCTGGTCCTAGTGCTGAGGCTGCCGGGGGTCCGGCGGGGGGCGGCAACACCCCCCATGGGGCTGCTGCCACGTGGAGCACCCGGCCCGAGCTCCCAGCCCTGGAACTCCGCCCTCATCTAAGGGTTTGGGAATTTAAAGCGGTTTGCAATGTGCAGTGAGGGTGTGGGCTGCCACTCCGGTAAAGGTGGAAAGCCCTGACTACAGTATTCGTCCAGGAGCCAAGGGCCCAGCGGGGCGGGGCGGGGTGGGGGTGGGGTGGAGGGCCCGGGGGGGGGGGGGGGGGGGGGGGGGGGGGTGGCTGGTGGGGTCTCCCTGCTGGATACCACCCTCGGAAATTCCTGCCAAGCCTAGAGCACCACACAGACCCCTGAGCTGTGGACACAGATCCCTCCGCCCTGGATACAGACCCCTCAGCCCTGGATACAGACCCCTGAGCCGCAGACGCAGACCCCTGAGCGGAGACACGGGGCTCTATGGAGAAGTCGGGCGATGAACTTAGCAGTGGCAGGTGCCCCCTCCTCACTCCGGGATGCTCACTGGCCTGGGAGCAGTTTCTCTGCCCAGCACGAGGCGGAGGGAGACACACCCCGAGGCCACCAAGAGTGGCCCACTTGGTGGTCAGAGCCCACCAAGAGTGAGTCTGGAGGATGTGTTCCCCACCACCCCCAGGCCACGGAGCTGGCTCTTCTGAGCAGCTTATCCCCATGACTGCTGGGAGAGCAGGGGGATGTGAGCGTCCTGCAGAGGACCAGCTCCTTTCGCATCTGGCTTCAAGTGCTGCCTGGGGTGGGGGGTGGGATTCCTGGGACCCCATTTCAGTTGTGCTAAGTTGTTTCAATCATGTCTAACTCTTTGCGACCCCATAGCCTGTAGCCCACTAGGCTCCTCCATCCTTGGGGATTCTCCAGGCAAGAATACTGGAGTGGGCTGCCACGCCCTCCTCCAGGGGATCTTGCCAACCCAGGGGTCGAATCCGAGTCTCAGGTCCCCTGCACTGGCAGGCGGGTTCTTTACCACTGCGCCACCTGGGAGGCCCATTTCAATTGCTGCTGCTCTTATCCATTCTCAGGTGCCCAGTTACCTGTTGATGGGTGTCGGCTGGTCCTCAGTTTACCCCCGAGCTGACCTTGGTGACTCACAGATTGGAGCTGCCTGGCATGCAGCCTGGGGGCAGAGGCGGGGGCCTCTAGAGCAGGTGAGGTGGGGGCTGGCTCCTGGCTGGCCATGCCCCCCGATCCAGAAGGTGAAAATCAGAAAGCGCCAAGAATGGGCTCATGTGGTCTGAAAACCACAGGCCCTCCTGTTTCCCTGCTGGCCTTCCATTTGTAACCATCTGCAGAACTCTGCAGAAGACAGTGTCGGGGGTTTATGTCTTGCTGCCCAGGATCTGACATCTTCTAAGGGAATAGTCAGGGCTCATCTGGGTGGGAGGAGGGATCGATTCCGCATGCCGCACACCGCCTGCCTTGTTGTCAAGAGGAAAGATCTACGGTGGTTTTATTTAAGATACTGCTCCCTGTAGCCCCCGGAGATGGGCTCTCATCTATGTTATGCTAAATCTTTAATAGCTTTGGATTGTGATATATGCTGGGAGGATTCTTATCAGGCTGGGCCCCAGGTCCTTCTTTCTCCTCTTAGGGGAGAAGGCAGAAAGAATGACTCGCTGGCTTTTATGTGCAGAGATGGGCTTGCCGGTGCTGGAGGTGGAGGCCAGGAGGCAGACTGGCGCGGCTCAGAGAGGCTGAGCTCTCCTGCAGGGGCAGCACCCTCGAGAGTCCGGACGTGACACCATGTCTGGGCTCCAGACCCCAGACCCACTGCTGAGAGGTGGGCCAGCCGCCTGGAAAGGCCCAGAGGTGTGGCTCGGGCTTCAGGAAGGTTCTGCATCCTTCTGGAATGACCCTGAAAGAAGTGAGGAGCAAGGAGACAAGGGAAAAAATGAACCTGTGGATGGGGGCCGCCCCTCGACATTCAGGTTCACCTCCCACCAGCCCCTGCTTGTGCACCCTGAACCACGAGGTGAGGGCCCGGGGGAGTCAGAGGAAGCTTTGAGACGACCCTTCCAGACCGTCTGCCTGAGTTCTGGAGGAGAACCCGGGCTGGAGTGGGCATCTCTGCTGCCGGGGGCAGCGGCCCCGCGGGTCCCACCCTTCAAGCTGGACGGTCACGCCTGAGGACGGAAGCCCTACTCTTCCTCCCTCGTCACTGCGGACGCGTGGCCAGGCCTTCCTCCGCCATTGTCACCGCACACGCGCACCCCCCATCTGAATGGTTTCCTGCCTGCTCCGTGCCCCAGGGGTCACTGTGCCCTTTGCAAGTCCAGAGTCACCTGGGCCAGACACTTTGTCCCATTTCAAAGGGGCACAGAGGCCTCCAAATTCCAGGGCTCGATCCCCTGCGGACAAGCACGGAGGCTGGGGGGTCAGGGAGCTGGGGGCGTGGATGAGGGGAAGGGGGCTCCAGCCAGGCACCCCGCACCGGTGCTGCCTCTGTGGCCCGCGGCCGCGGTTGGGGCTGGCTCTGCGAGGGAGAGAGTGTCCCTGAGTCTGTGTGTCCCTGGGGCCTCCGCCCCCGACCCCTGCCAGGCCTGGCTGGCTCCTGGTGGTCCTGTGACAGGGTGCCCTTCAGGCAGATTTGGTCTGCTGTTTAAAATTGTGTGTATGGTGTGGCTTCCCAAGAGGCTCTGTGATGAAGAGCCCGCTTGCCAACGCAGGAGAGCAGGAGATACGGGTTCCATCCCTGGGTTGAGAAGGTCCCCTGGAGGAGGAAAGGGCAACCCGCTCTTGAGCTTCCCTGGTGCCTCAGTGGGTAAAGAAACTGTCTGCAGTGTAGGGGACCCTGGTTCAATTCCTGGGTCGGGAAGATCTGCTGCGGAAGGGATAGGCTACCCACTCCAGTATTCTCGGGCTTCCCTTGTGACTCAGCTGGTAAAAAAATCCGCTTCCAATGCGGGAGACCTGGGTTTGATCCCTGGGTCAGGAAGATACCCTGGAGAAGGGAAAGTCTACCCACTCCAGTATTCTAGCCTGGAAAATCCCATGAACTGTATGGTCCACAGGATCGCAAAGAGTCAGACACGGCTGAGTGACTTTCACTTTCTTTTCACTTGCTCTGCAGTCCTCTTGCCTGGAGAATCCCATGGACAGAGGAGCCCGGCGGGCTGCGTCCGTGCGGTCAGAGAGAGTCGGACACAGCTGAGCGCTCCTACCAGGGTGCGCCACGGCACGCTGACACGTCCACACGCTGTGAAATCATCGCCCGGTCACGCTCATGAACTCGTCCACCCCCCAAGTGGTTGCCTTCTGTGTGTGGTGACACAGCCGAGAGCTACTCTCGGGAAATTTCCAGTACACGGGGCTGTGTTATAACTGGGTCACCGCTCCGCATGCGAGATCTCTAGGACTTAGTCATGCGCGCCACAGAGGCTTGGTGCCTTTGACCAACGCACTGCTGGCGTGAGCGTGAACAAGCGCAGCCGCGGTGGAAGACAGGCTGGGAAGACGGTGAAAACCGGGACTGCCATACCGTCCGGCTGTCCCCATTTTGGGTATTTATCAGAGAGAAGTAAATCATTTCTTGAAGGCTCATCTTTGAATCAGTTTTGAAGAGACGTCTACATCCCAATACTCATTGTAGAATTATTCACAATAGCCAGGATGTGGACGCTACCGGGGTCTGTCGGTGGACACCGGGTTGAAGAGGTGCTGTGCATGCATGATGGAGTATTGTTCAGCCTTACACAAGACAAAGCGGGAAGTCCTGCTGTTTTCAACGTCATGGATAAACTTGGGGGATGTCGTGCTAAGTGAGATAAGTGAAAGTCGCTCAGTCGTGTCCGACTATGGACTATACAGTCCACGAAATTCTCCAGGCCAGAACACTGGAGTGGGCAGCCTTTCTCTTCTCCAGGGGATCTTCCCAACCCAGGGATCGAACCCAGGCCTCCTGCATTGCAGGTGGGTTCTTTACCAGCTGAGCCACCAGGGAAGCCCAAGAATACTGGAGCGGGTAGCCTATCCCTTCTCCAGCGGATCTTCCTGACCCAGGAATCAGACCAGGGTCTCCTGCATTGCAGGCGGATTCTTTACCAGCTGAGCTAGCAGGGAAGCCTAAGTGAGGTAGGCCAGATACAGAAAGAAACACTGCCTGAGCTCACTTACATGTGGAATCTGAAGCAAGCTGAACTGAGAACAAGCTGAACTCAGAACCGGAGGGCAGGACGGTGCTTGCCAGAGGCAGGGAGGTGGGGGACTAGGAAGCAGGGAGAAGTCGATCTGTTTTTAGCAATCTGGAGTTCGTAAGCTGCTTTAGGTCGTTTTGTGAATGAAGCCGGGGGAGCCGTACCAGTGCCCGAGAGCTCACCTGAGTCCAGCAGACCCGGCCGCCCCTCCCCTGCAACATGGTCTCAGGGGCTGGAAGGCTCGGAGGGGTGTGAAGCCCCTGCGTGAGCCCCTCCGGGTGGGCGGCCCCCTGGGAGGTGGTGGAGCTGCTTGAGACTGGAGAGACTGTCCTGTGGGCCGAGCTGAGGGCTCTGGTGCCCCGCTCTGTCGGGGGCACTTTATGAGAACCTGGGAAAGGGACCCCGCCTCCCGAGCTGCACCCTGTGGGGAGGGGGTACCAGTAGTGAGGGACAGCACCGGGAAGTCAGGGGCACCCAGTAAGCAGGCCACCTGCGTGGGCCCGGGGTCAGCCCCGGGCACTTTGGACACAGGGGTCTGCCCCTCCTCTGGGGGGTCTGCCCCTCCTCCGGGCCCCCGACTCAGTCCTCAGGCTGCCCCCCTGGGCGGGGGTGCTGTGTGTGCGGGGCCCATCCAAGCACTGCGGCGGGGGCGGAGCTCTTGGGGACGGAGTGGACGCGGCCCAGGGCCCACGCGGGTCTGAGGGCCGCCTGCGCCGCCTCTTCCGGAATCTCTGCGCTGGAGGGAGCCCGTCCCTTCCCTCTGCTCCTGGCCCCCCTGGGCCCTGCCGGGGGTCCCATGCCCCTCGTGGCGCCTTGCGTGCTGGACCGTGAGCCCCTAGAGCAGGGCTGTGACCTCCCCTCTTCCCAAGTCAGGGGGAGCCCTCGCACTGCCAGCTGGCTCACCTCACGGAACACCGCCCCCCCACTCAGAAGTCATCGGGGCCCTCACTGAGGGCCATCGCCTGTGAGCTGGGGGATGCAGGCCTCAAGGTGAGCACCCGGCGGGCTCCCAACTCCCATCACTCAGCACCCCAGAGCTCAGAGGACAGAGCCGGGGGGGTGACCCCAAAATGGGCTGCCCCTAAGTGGAGTAAGCAAGTCGGAAGGGTGCTTTAATGCACTATTTTCTGCCCAGTGAAGCAGAAAAGCACTCTGGCCCCCACGTCTTAGGGGCTCAAAACTCTAGTCTGCCAGCCTCAAGAGGAAAGACACGGCCCCGGTGATTCTCAGCGGGGGCTCCTCAGCCCCCCATGGCCCGAGGCCCCTTGTGTCGCTGCCCAGGCTCTGAGAGGCTCCGAGGCAGTGTGAGTGGGCAGGCGAGGCGGCCCCTTAAGAAGGGCAGCTCGCCATTCCCTCACTGCAGGACTTGTCAGTGCTTCTGCGGAGTTAACGCGCCCTGGGATTCTCCCAGAAGGGGTGGAGCTTGTAGGTTTCAGGAAGTAATTTCTCCCCGGAAACCTCCTCAGGAAGTGCTCTGTGGCCTGTGCTCTGTGGGACCCAGTTTGGGAAAAGCTGCCCTACTGGCTGGTCTGCAAACAGCTGCTGAGACAGAGCAGGGGGTCCCAGCAGGACAAGGCGCGTGAGCGGGGGCGGGGCTTCCGGGGGCCCTGGGCGCAGCCCCTCGTCCTGTGGGCTCCCCCGCTCCTGTTGGCCCCCACTCTTCTCTCCCTGCCTCAGGCTTGCATTTAACACCTTCCCCTTCTTCCCTAGTGACCCCGAATCTTCCTAAAATCATCGCCCTCCACCCCCTTGTCTGATGGACACCCAGAGGCCAGAGCCCCCAGCACACTGCTCAGGGTGCCGGGCACGTCTGGCGCTTTGTAGTCGTGGGATCGCGTGAATGTCTGTGCTCTGCCTGCCCTCCTGCTGGCCTGTCAGCAGGGGCCCTCACTGTCACTGACCACACACCTGGCAGGCTGGCGGGCCGGCTCTGAGGTGGGCGGTGCGCAGAGCTGTACCTGGGGCCACCCGTACGCCAGACCCACGGCCCAGACCCAGCCACCCTCCAGGGCTCAGCGCGCCGGGTGAGCAGTGTGGACCCCCCAGGGGACACAGGGAGGGGGGCAGCAGCAGACAGGGCTGAGACGGGGGTGGGCACGCGTCAGAACCCTGGCTGTGCCCCCTGCCACCCCCATGCCAGCTTGGGGCCACAGGCAGTGTCATTCTGCCCATCTTGGAGCTCAGAGAGCTCATGTCACCCTCAGCCCCCAGCTCCGGGACCCTTGCGGCTCATCTCGGCCTGGGTGGCTGGGTGCACATGTGGAACTGGCCCCTCAGCATTCCTTGGTGGGAGGAACAGGGTCCTGGGAAAGGCCGGAAGCTTCCTCTTTGCCCGTGGCTGCTTGCTGACCTCTGCCCAGCTCCTGCGGCGACGAGTAAGTAAATCATCCTGTCCTGGTGACTTAAACTGCACACAAGCAGGATGGGAAGCTCTGGTTGATGTGTTTGGCTGGGAGGGTCTCCTCAGAGGTGACCCAGACGTCAGGGAAGGTGGGCCAGGAGGCACCAGGTGCGGGGGCCAGGGGGACCCCCCCCCCACCATTCATGCCCTCAAGGGCCTGGACAGCAGGGGCTTTGAGTCTCAGCTCATCGCGGTGGCCAGGCGCTGCCGCCCTGCCTCTCCTGTCCTCACCACCCCAGGCCACAGGGGTGGGACCTGCTTTGTCCCCAGGGCGCTGGCCCTGGGTAGGTGGCTGTGAGCTGTGCCATGCCAACCACCCCCCAGCCCCTGGGCCTGATACGGGAGCCGCGGTCCAGAACCTGGGGTCGGCCCTGGGGGGCTTGCTCCCTCTGTCTCTCTGTTCTCACCTTGGGGACCTGATTCCAAGGCAGGCTGCTGGGGGGAGGGTGAGGGCAAGGTGGCTGCCACGGGGCACGGCCAGGCCAGTGCTGCCCCACCCCGTCCTCCCACTCCGGGTTGCCATGACCCGAAGGTGTGGGAGCCATCTGGCCTCCGGGAGCTCACGTGTGCCAGGGGCTCACGTGTGCCAGGGGCATGGGCTTCGGTCTCAGGTCCCCCCGTTGCTCCCTGAGTGACCCTGGGGAGGCGGCTCCGTGTCAGTGGAGCCGTCTCCTCCCCATAAGCTGGAGAAGCCAGCGGGGGTGCTTGAGCAGAGGAACTGGCACAGACCTGGCGGGCAGGAGGGGCTGGTAAACGCTGCTTCTGTGAAAGCAGGTGAACCCCACCCAGGAAGTCCTCCCGAGGCCACTCTGGAGCCCGTCCTCCCTGCTGCTCAGACTGCCCTGCACGCTCCGTGGGTGGCACAGGGGCTGCCGGCCCTCCAGGGTGATGAGCACTGGGGCGGGTGAGAGCAGCCCGAGCCCTGTTTCTAAGACCGCGGACGGGGCTCGGGGGCGGCCCTGGGACCGAGGACGGGGCTCGGGGGCGGCCCTGGGACCGCGGACGGGGCTCGGGAGCGGCCCTGGGACCGAGGACGGGGCTCGGGGGCGGCCCTGGGACCGCGGCCTGTCCCGACCCCGAGGGCGCCTGGGGGCGGACCAGGTGCAGGCTTACCCGGGGAGACGTGAGAGGGGTGGGGCGGGGGTGCCGCTGGCGCAGCGCCTTCGGAAGCAGAGGCCTCTGAAAACAGACAGGGGCCCCTGCCTCCTGCCGGGGGGCCTGCCCCAGGCAGCCCACCCGTGCCGCCGGCAGGGAGGCATCCTCAGCACCCTCCTTCCTCCCATCCTCCTAAAGCCGTCAGAGCGGGCGCTCCCTGGAAACCACCCTAGGAAGAGCTAGAGAGGATGGAGCAGGGGACGGGATGGGCCCCCAGACTGGTGCCCACCTGCAACCTCAGACGTGACCTGACTTGCAAGTAAGTTCTTTGCAAACATAATTATTAATGGTTAAGTGCCTCAGATAAATTGTTTTAGGTTTAGGTGGGTCTTAAAACCAAGGACCTGTGTCCTTATAGGAGGAGGAGGAGGGGACACAGAGGAGAGGGGCCATGTGAAGATGGAGGCAACGACTGGGGGATGTGGCCGCAGCCAAGGAGCCTCCAGCAGCTGGAAGAGGCGGGAAGGACCCTCCCCTGAAGCCTTAGGAGCGAGAATGAATGCGGGACTGGACTTCTGGACTCCAGGACGGTGAGAGAATAACCTCCTGGTGTTTCAAGGTGTCCAGTTGGTGGAGAGCTGTTACCATCGCCCCAGGACACTCATAGAGGGGAGTCCGCATAGAGGGTGAGCGGGGCAGATAGGAAGAAGCCAGGCCAGGGCAGACAGGATGGTGCAGTTGTACATGTGGATCCCATGCAGCAGATGCAGCTGCTGATGTGGGGCAGAGAGGAGGGCCCCTCTGCAGAGCCGGAAAGCTCAAGGCTGGACCACTGCTGGGAGTGCAAACTACCCAGGGAGATAAACCCAAGAGAGGATTAAAAGACATCAGTGCTAAAAGGGAGAGCAACAGAGTGGAAGATCCACCGTGGGGATGCCCTCAGACATGTAAGCAAAGGTTGACAGGAGGAAGAGAAGGTGCCAGCTCTGGGGGCAGAGTGAGAGGGACCAGGGAGGAGCCGCTCTCTGCTCATCAAGACACAGCCACACGGCCTCCTGGCTGAGAGGGAGGGGTGCCGGACTCCATTCCAGCACTGCTGGCTGCGTGGCCTCAGGCAGGCTACTTGCCCTCTCTGTGCCTAGACTCTCATCTGTAAAGGGATAAACGTAACTGTCCTTCAGGCTTGTTGCCAGGAGTAAATAAAATACATGCCTAAGAAGCTCAGAACAGTTCTGATGAACGGAAACAGTCAATGTCAGCTCCTTGTTATGAAAATAGAAACAGAAGTCAAAGATATGCTAGAAGAATATTCCCCACGCTGCAGAAAGACTGTGCGTGAAGATCTGAAATGCACATCCCTGGTGGAAGAGAGACACGCGGAAACATAGACATGAATTTGGGTATGTCGACGCTATGTAATACCACAGAGCTGTGAAGAAAGCCAAGTGCTCAGGCTGGCCTGGGAGACACCTACAAAATACGCTGGTTAAATGGGTTAGAACCAGCGGCAGCGGAGTGCAGCAGTGCAGCCGATTCCTTAACAATGCTGGTCCTCCTGTCTCCTGCTGGACAGACACCGGGACACCCCCAAGAAGGGGGGCGGTGAGGGCACAGAGCTGGGAGCAGGCAGCAAAGAGCCTTGTTTCTGCAGCCCCGGCGGCCCAGGATCACCTCATGTGATACTTGACAGCCTGGAAGCGCGTGGGGGCGAGCGTTACAGAAAGGCCGAGCAAGCGCCGGAGCTCTCGGGGTGGCTGAAGGCTGACTTGGGTCCTCTGTGGCTGCTTGCTGTACCAACCCACCTGGAGCCCCAGGGTTCCCTGGGGTCCAGTGCTGGGCAGGCTGGGGCACCCCAGGGCCAGGGCTGGCTTTGGAGCCAGGCGACACTGATGACTTTCAAGCTGGGGGGTGACACGGAGAAAAACACACGCCCCATCTGAGCCCATCTCTGCATCTGTGACAGAAAACATCTTCGGTTGCCAGGCAACAGCTGGGTGCCTGCACAGTTAGAAGTCTGAGCCAGCCCGGCTCCCTCCCTGGACGCTGGCTTTCCCATGCCCTCCCCTGCCCCTCCTGAGTCGCTGACCTGGGTGGCCGAGTGTGGCCGTGTCCCTGGGCCTCTGTCAAACATGCAGAGGCTGTCGGCAGGGTGACTGTCCCCTCCCGCAACTCCACTCATCACAGCTCCTCCATCAGCGGTCCCTCGGGAGGTGCGCCCTGAATTATGCATTTCTTATTGACCTTTTCGAACCACTTTGCCTTTCTTTGCATTTCATGTGATGCCATCACTTGTTGATGGGAAGATGGCCTTCAGGGTGCAGGGGCAGGGGTCAGAGGGGCGCTGAGGAGCCGCCAGTCCGCTGCCTGTTACCGACGATGTTTTCTTAACAAGAGAACTTTCTGTGTGTGCCCGTGTGTGGATGTATGTGTGCGCACAGTACGTGTGTGTGTGTGTGTGGAGACTGGTGCGCACAGTACGTGTGTGTGTGTGTGTGTGTGTGTGTGCGGAGACTGGATCTGTAAAGCAGACGCAGGAGGAGCTGGGCTGGCTGAGCCTGGGGAGCGCCTCCTGCTTGCCCTCTGGCTCCCGTGCCCCCGTGGCCCTGGGAGACAGTTGGAGATCCTTTGGTCTTGTCCCGCCTCTTCGTTTCACGGATGGAGAAGCTGGCCCCAGATGGGGAAGCTCAGGGTCCTAGCACTCACTGGGGCAGAGCTGTGTGGGCAGTCAGCGGTCCAGTGGGTCCTGGGGGGAGCTGGGGAGGATGCAAGGTTCTTTTTGGGGAGAGAGTCACCCTGACGTGAGGACTCTCCCCAGAGACCAGGCCAAGCCCTTCTGGGAAGAGTTGCCCGTTTGTGTCTGGAGAACAAGGGGCTCCCTTCCCTCCCCACGGCAGGCGCGAGGCGACAGCAGAAGTGGGCTGGCGTGGCGTGGTGATCAGGAACAGTGAGGTCGAGCCGATGTGGCAGTGTTGACTGTGGAAGAGTCAGAAGTTTCCTTCACTGTTTCTCCCTCCCAGAGTTGGAGCGGGCTCGGGTCAGAGTGCCTGGTGACTTGGAAGCTGGGCGCTGTGTCCTGGCAATGTGCCCTAGCCCCTCTGCACGAGCTGTGCCCCGCCTCTCCAGGGGTACCTTTCTCCTGTCCCTCCTGGGGAGCCAGCTCAAGTACTCCAGAGTGAAAGTGAAAGTCACTCTGTAGTGTCCGACTCTTTGCGACCCGATGGACCAATGGAATTCTCCAGGCCAGAATGCTGGAGTGGGTAGCCTTTCCCTTCTCCAGGGGATTTTCCCAACCCAGGGATCAGACCCAGGTCTCCCGCATTGCAGGCGGATTCTTTACCAGCTGAGCCACAAGGGAAGCCCAAGAATACTGGCGTGGGTGGCCTATTCCTTCTCCAGCAGATCGTGCTGACCCGGGAGTGAACCGGGGCCTCCCACACTGCAGGCGGCTTCTTCACCAGCCACCAGGGAAGCCCGAGCCCCCCGGGCCCTGACTCAGTCCTCCCCCGCGTCTTCCTCGGCCCCCCGGGCAGCTCCATGCCGTGCGGCACATCTCTGTCGCCCAGCACTTCTTGGACTAGCTGCTGCTCTGTGAGGATGCGTTCCCGTGTGTACACAGCTGTTCGGAGAACCTGGGCACAGAGAACGGTTATTGCCTCTGCACACTGTGGTTGTTGTTGAGTTGCGCAGCTGGGTCCAACCCTGCGAGCCCGAGCACTGCCCTGCCCTTCACCGTCTCCCGGAGTTTGCTCAGACTCACGTCCATTGAGTTGATGATGCCATCCAGCCACCTTATCCTCTGTCTCTCCTTTCTCCTCCTGCCCTTGTGTTTTGAAACACTGGATCCTGAAAACAGTTTCCTGGGTGAGCTGGGCGGGTCCAGGGGAGGCGTGGCGGGTGGGTGTACCATCTTCAGCAGCTTCAGGGCGCCAGCAAGTTCAGGCCTCCTGCCTGCAGGAGGTCTTGCCAGGGCTCCGTGGGAGAGCTCAGAGGGGCCCCGCGTGGGGCGGGGGCGGGGTGCTGCAGCGCGGTTGCTCGGGTCCTGCTTCCCTGCACGCTCTGCCCGCTGGCCACGAGGAGGTGCTTCCAGGTCCCCGCTCTGACCGTGGCACGTGGCTCCCCTCTGGAACACACGTCTCCCTCCACCCCAATCCCACCCACTCCGGGCTCCCCACCGAGCCGCCCCTTCTCCAGGGGCCTCTCCCCAGACTATGCACCCGGCCCCATCCTGCCTGTGGCTCCCAGACGCGGTGGCCCAAACCCCCTGACGGCGGCAGCCAGCAGTCCACACCGGACGTCTGGACACGGGGCCTGGAGGGTGAGGCGCCCGCGTTAGTGCTCCCCTCTGGACAGACAGACCAGCACATCCGCGGATGACGCTTTGCTCCTGTCCAGGGGTTGACTGTCTTCCTGTAGCCCCCTCCCTGCCCGCATCCAGGCCAGCCCCTCCCCTGCGCCGCCCGGGTTCAGGCCAGCTTGTTGAAGCGCAGGTGCCCAGGCCCTCCTTTGGGGCTTCTGTGGTCTGGCAGGGACACCTGGGCAGTGATATGGTCACCGGTCTGAACGGAGTAGCTCCCCTGGCGGTCCTGGCCCGCAGGCAGCCCCATCACAGCCTGCGGCAGACCCTGCCCTGCGCATCCTGGGACCGGAGCCCATGTGCCTCCAGATGGGGGCCTGGTGTGCTCTGGTCGAATGGATGCAGGATGCACCGGGTTAGCGAGAGTTTAAATCACAGGGGTGGTTTGATGACCCTGACGTGATTTCCATTTCTCACCGCAAGGCTGCTCCAGGCTCTTCCTTTTTCAAATAATCCTCTAAGTTGGTGCGGTGACCCCTTCTGAACACCCACTTCCTGAGCATGCGCTCAGGCCTCGCGCTCCCAGCCAGCTCCCTGAGTTAGCATCGTAAGCCCACCCTCGGCCCTGTGTGCCCACTCAGTTGGGTCCAACTCTGCGACCCCAGAGACTGTAGCCCACCAGGCTCCTCTGTCCCTGGGATTTCCTAGGCAAGAATACTGCAGTGGGATTGCCATTTCCTTCGCCAACACTTGACCCTAAGCTCTGGCTTTCAGGGCAGTCTTGGGGGGCACCCGGAGCAAAAGTTGGGGTGCAGAGAGGAAGTCAGGTTCCCCTGGAGAGGCTTCTATGGAGAGGAGACATGCGAGCCGGGGGGGTTCAACTTATTGCAGAAAGCTGGATAGGAGCATAGCCTCTCCTTGCACGTCCTGGCCGTTAGGAGGTGGCCTGCGGCTGGGCTAGGATAGGCTGATGCCCCGCCAGGCCTGCCAGCCAAAGGGGAGGGCTGTGCCCATGCCTTTCCATATTTGCGACCCGGTGAAGCTGACCTGCCCCTGCTCTGCTCTGAATGAGGTGTTCTTAAGAGGGGGATGTCAGCGGGTGAGGACCAACAAGGGGTCGGTGTGGGAAGGACCAGAAGGAAGCCCCGAATGGTGGCGCCATTATCAGTGTCTGTGTGGCTGACACGTGTTGAGTGCACACGAGTCTGGCTTTATCTCCGAGGTAGGTCGCTAAGACCTCTGTTTCAAAGATGTGGATGCTGAGACTCAGACAGGTTGTGTAATTTGCCCGGAGCTGCACAGATGCTAAGAAGCAGAGTCAGAACTTGAGCCCAGGCAGGCCGATCCTAGAGCTTGGTACCTGCCATGCAGATGCTGGGGTGATGGTTCCAGAATCAGAAGGAATCTGGTACAAGGAGGAAAGCAGGGACCCCGTGAGGAGGGTCAGAGCAGGGCGAGGCATCTCACAGCTGGGAAAGTGCTGTGGCCAGCTTCCTCGTTTCAGCTACATTGAAGAGGGGACTCTTGCTGGGTCACCTGGTGGTGGTGGCCGCGCCTGGCTGGCACCTGGGTCTCTGGAGCTCCACACGGCCCCCACGAGGCCCCCCACACAGCGAGATCCCAGCTCTGCAGCCCAGGCTGCCTGGTGTCTGTTTGCTCATGAAAACTGCAGAGTAAGCAGTCCCGGAGATGTAATTAACTTCTCCTGGAGTAATTAAAAACGTGAACTATCCCAAACGGTCGTGGTTTCCTCACTTGGGGCTTGCACTCAGCGTGGCAAGCGGTTCCAGGGACGGTTCCCTTGCAGACACCTGCAAGAAGCCGGAGGAGCATTCATCCAGGCCAGACCTGTGTCCACTTCTGCTCCAGGTCATCAGAGGACTCCACCATCCCAAACCAGACAGCACACCCTGTCCAGCTTTTGTGGACTCGGCAATGGGACCCAACAGGGCATTTCTGGAGAACTTCCCAAAGGAGCCGTCCAGCCAGGTGGAAACCCAGGCCCCCACAGCCCACCCGCTGCCGACCTCCTTTGGGAACTTAGCAGTCAACACTTGGGGCTGTCGTGGGCTGGATGTGGGGGTGGGGCTGGGAGTATTTCTGACGTCACACAGATTTCTTTGCAAACCCCACCCTACCTGGGGTTCTCAAAAGCAAGGGCACAGATGACTTCATCCATGTTGTGGGTTGCACTGTGGCTCCCCACAAAAGACGTGTCTACATCGTAATCCCCAGAACCTATAAATGTTGTCTTCTTTGGCAAATGGTCTTCACAGAAGTAATTGAGGATCTTGAGATGAGAGCGTCCTCAAGTATCCCGCTGAGCCCTCAATCCAAGGACAACTGACCTCGTAGGAGAAAGAGGAGGTTTGGACAGAAGCAGGAAGACAGAGGCGTGAGTCGAGGGCCATGGACCATGGGCAGAGTGCGAAGCCACGTGGCTGTAGATTCTCCCCCGGATGCCCGAGGGGAGTGTGACCTTCCTGGATTTCCGATTTCTGGCCTCCAGAATGGTGAGGTGATAAACTTCTGTTGTTTTAAGCCAACAGATTTGTGGGAATTTGTTGTAGCAGCTGCGGGAAGCTAATGCAATCCACATACTGGATGTTTATAAATACTGCTTCCGGTATTTCTCTGCTACTAAAGTTATAGCATGCTTAGTGTCCTTTTGAAAACTTTTATCTTGAGACAATTGTAGGTTCACACGCAGTTTCAGGAGACAATGCAGAAAGCCCCCCCGCTTTCTCCTGAAGGTGACGTCCTGGGTGACTAGGATATAGCATCATAACCACCCCACTGACAAAACACCTAGTGATGCACGCTCACCAGGGTTTCGTACCCACCAGGCCCTTGAGTGTATTTCATTTGATGAATTTAATCACACGTGTAAGTTCCTGAACCCCCCAGTGCAGTGAGACACGGGGCAGCCCTGCCGCAGTCCCCCTGGGACTGTGAGGCTTCTGCAGCCTCCCAGCTCCTCCTGCTCCCTAAGCTCCATCACTGCTAATCTGCTGTCTCTGTAACCTCGTCATTGCAAGCAGGTGAATACTATGTCGCCTTTTGAGACTGGCTTTTCCCCTCGTCATAATCTCTTTGATCCCTCCCTTTGGCTGAGGGTACCAGGTCCAAGGGGCGTGGACCACTACTTTCTTTGTTTTTTTGGTGATATTTGTGACAATTAGGCTTTATCTTATTTTGGGAGGGGCGCTGATGGTTTATCCACTCACCCGTTGAAGGACATGTGGGTTATTTCCGGGGTGTGGCTATCGTGAGGAAAGCTGCTATGAACCCTACAGGATTGTGTGTGAATATCTGTCATTTCTCTGGGGTAAATGCCCAGGAGTAGAGTTGCCAGGTTACCTGGTGATGGCGTGTTTACTTTGGTGAGAAGCCGCGTCCTCTCCCATAGCTGCGCGTTCGGGGTCCCCACCAGGAGCGTGCAGGGTTCCTCTGCATCCTCACCCACGTTGGGGGTCATTCTCACTTTCGTCATTCTGGTAGACACTTGGGGAGTGACGCCGCTTTGCAGCTGCAATATAACTCGCTTTTGCAGAATGACGCTCCCCTGTTAGGCTGCCGGCCTTTTGGCGGGAGGAGCTGTGGGTGGCTCGCTTTCCTGGCCACGGCAGCCGCTGCATCCAGCTCAGATTATCCAGTCCTTGTGTTTAATGTCAGCGTTTAACGGTTCAACAGGGCCACGCTGGAGGGGCCCGCAGGCCCCCGGGCTCACTAGTAGGGTCCGTGTCCTGAGGATGCGCCCTGAGCCACTGCCATCAGCCGTGAAGCAAGTGACAGCAGGTAAGGCCGCGAGACCCAGGTGGGAGGGGCAGGCAGGTGCCAGGTGCGCTAGGAACCATCTCCGCTTGTCCTCACAGGGGAGGCACGGATTAACTGAGTTGTGGCTTACGCACTTGAGCAGCTGTCAGTGAAGTCAAGGAGAGAAAATGCAGCTTCAGATGCCAAAATGCGGGGCGGCCACCCTGTGGGGACCGGAGCGCAGGGCAGGGCTGGCTGGGCCCCCAAGCCCGTGTACAGGGGCCGTGTCCATGCTCCGGTCTCCATCCCGGGACTCTCCTGACTGCCCACCTCAAGGGCGGATCTTCAGCCCACTGTTTGTCAGCTCTTCTTCTTCATGGACACGTTTTAGGGCTACTCATTTCCTGAAATTTTAAGCTGCATCTGTACATTTTGATATGTAGCCTTTAGATAATTTTTCAGCTCAACCTAGAAGCATATTAAAAAGCAGAGACATTGCTTTGCCAACAAAGGTCCATCTAGTCAAGGCTATGGTTTTTCCAGAGCTCATGTATGGATGTGAGAGTTGGATTATGAAGAAAGCTGAGTGCTAAAGAATTGATGCTTTTGAACTGTGGTGTTGGAGAAGACTCTCGAGAGTCCTTTGGACTGCAAGGAGATCCAACCAGTCCATTCTGAAGGAGATTGGTCCTGGGTGTTCTTTGGAAGGAGTGATGCTAAAGATGAAACTCCAGTACTTTGGCCACCTCATGCGAAGAGTTGACTCATTGGAAAAAACCCTGATGCTGGGAAAGATTGAAGGCAGGAGGAGAAGGGGATGACAGAGGATGAGATGGTTCCGACTCAATGGACATGAGTTTGAGTAAACTCCGGGAGTTGGTATGTTTACTTTGGTGAGAAGCCGCGTCCTCTCCCATAGCTGCGCGTTCGGGGTCCCCACCAGGAGCGTGCAGGGTTCCTCTGCATCCTCACCCACGTTGGGGGTCATTCTCACTTTCGTCATTCTGGTAGACACTTGGGGAGTGACGCCGCTTTGCAGCTGCAATATAACTCGCTTTTGCAGAATGACGCTCCCCTGTTAGGCTGCCGGCCTTTTGGCGGGAGGAGCTGTGGGTGGCTCGCTTTCCTGGCCACGGCAGCCGCTGCATCCAGCTCAGATTATCCAGTCCTTGTGTTTAATGTCAGCGTTTAACGGTTCAACAGGGCCACGCTGGAGGGGCCCGCAGGCCCCCGGGCTCACTAGTAGGGTCCGTGTCCTGAGGATGCGCCCTGAGCCACTGCCATCAGCCGTGAAGCAAGTGACAGCAGGTAAGGCCGCGAGACCCAGGTGGGAGGGGCAGGCAGGTGCCAGGTGCGCTAGGAACCATCTCCGCTTGTCCTCACAGGGGAGGCACGGATTAACTGAGTTGTGGCTTACGCACTTGAGCAGCTGTCAGTGAAGTCAAGGAGAGAAAATGCAGCTTCAGATGCCAAAATGCGGGGCGGCCACCCTGTGGGGACCGGAGCGCAGGGCAGGGCTGGCTGGGCCCCCAAGCCCGTGTACAGGGGCCGTGTCCATGCTCCGGTCTCCATCCCGGGACTCTCCTGACTGCCCACCTCAAGGGCGGATCTTCAGCCCACTGTTTGTCAGCTCTTCTTCTTCATGGACACGTTTTAGGGCTACTCATTTCCTGAAATTTTAAGCTGCATCTGTACATTTTGATATGTAGCCTTTAGATAATTTTTCAGCTCAACCTAGAAGCATATTAAAAAGCAGAGACATTGCTTTGCCAACAAAGGTCCATCTAGTCAAGGCTATGGTTTTTCCAGAGCTCATGTATGGATGTGAGAGTTGGATTATGAAGAAAGCTGAGTGCTAAAGAATTGATGCTTTTGAACTGTGGTGTTGGAGAAGACTCTCGAGAGTCCTTTGGACTGCAAGGAGATCCAACCAGTCCATTCTGAAGGAGATTGGTCCTGGGTGTTCTTTGGAAGGAGTGATGCTAAAGATGAAACTCCAGTACTTTGGCCACCTCATGCGAAGAGTTGACTCATTGGAAAAAACCCTGATGCTGGGAAAGATTGAAGGCAGGAGGAGAAGGGGATGACAGAGGATGAGATGGTTCCGACTCAATGGACATGAGTTTGAGTAAACTCCGGGAGTTGGTGATGCACAGGGAGGCCTGGCGTGCTGCAGTCCATGGGGTCGCAAGGAGTGACTAAACTGAACTAAAGAATTTTTCAATAAAATAGTATTTTTAAAGTTTAATCTACATGTCTTGAATTATTTAGAAATGTGCTTATAAATTTCCAAAAAGCATATTGCTTTTATAATAGATTTCTAACTTAATTGAATTATGGTCAGAGAAAGTATTCTGTTTGAAACTGATATTTAAGAAGTCTTTGAAATTTGCCCTGGTATCTGGTCGAGTCTCATAAATAATGCATACCTACTTGAGAAGACTATATATTTTCCAGTTGTTGGGTGGAGACTCACTGGTGAATAATGGTAAAAGTTCAGTTCACCAGGAAAACAAAGTTTCCAAACAAAATGGACCTGAACTTTTGCCGTTATTCACCAGTGACGCTTTCATTTTCATAATATTTTAGCCTTCAGATCTATTTTTCCATGTATGTGGCTAATATTGGTCTGATATATTTCTTTTCCAACTTTTTAAATTTACAAAAATCTTACATACTTTTAGACAAAAATTTTAAGTGGATTAAAATTAAAAAGTCAAATCTGACCGTTTCTGAGCTGTTGAATTTTGTCCATTTTGCTGGTAAATTTTGAATTGTTTCTACCCTCTTATTTTGTGGTTTCTCTTTCTTCTGCATTTCTCATGCTCTTTCCAGCCTTCTTTCGAATCAATTTCAAGTTTACATACCCCGTCCCCTCCTCTGTGTCTTGAACTCTACAAAGCTACAACCTCTTTTGTCCCTCTGGTGGTTACCCTTAGAATTTAACCTACAAACTGAACTCGGAACCTGGACTCAGTGGAAACCTCATCCCCGCTTCTAAACAATCCAAGAAACTTAACTATTTTGCATTTAATCGTGGGCTTCCCAGGTGATGCTGGTGATAAAGAACCTGCCTGTTAATGTAGGAGATGTAAGAGACACAGGTTCAATCAATGCGTCAGGAAGATCCCCTGGAGGAGGGCATGGGAACTCACTCCACTATTCTTGCCTGGAGAATCCCCATAGACAGAGGAACCCAGCGAGCTATGGTCCATAGTGTTCCAAGACTGAAGTGACTTAGCACGCATGCAAACTTAATTGTGTATTGCTGACAGCGTTATTGAGCTTCATGTTTTATTTCTATCTTCCACTTAATTAGGATTTATTATGATGATTTTAATGTCAGTGTGTATTTAGATTTGCTACATTTTAGTCTTTATTCACCCCTTCTCCATGCCACCCAGGACCTCCATTCTGGAATGTTTTCCTCGACAGCTTCTGCAGGGATGCGTCTGTGGGTGGTAGACTTTGGTGGTTTCTGCATGTTCTGAGATCCTGGAGCCCAGGATGCGAGCTAGTGCCACGAGACTCACAGTAGCCATATAGATGAGAGACGTCCACCCCAGATGACCGTCACCGTAGGATGCTTAGAAGAAACGTGAGCAAGGTCAGGGTGCCCTTCCCTCGTATTCTCTCTGTGGCTTGATGGCCAGCAGAGGATGCCAGCACTGGGTACGGGTCTCTGCCACCCGCTGTGAGTGGGCGGGGCTGGGCTGCAGGAAGAAGAGCTATGACCTGGCTGTCCCGCGGCGGGGAGCCCTCTCCACCCCCCGGGGGGCTTGTCTTTCCCTGTCTTCCTCCTGGGACGAGTCCCCTCCATCCAGTGGCCCCTGCGGATCCAGCGTCCAAGTTTGCCAGGTCTCCAGCACAAAGGAGCAGGCTGGTCCAGCCCTGCTCTGGAGGGGACTTGGCAGGGCTGACCTCGTACCACCTGTGGAGTCCTCACTGTCACCTCCTCTCTGACCCTCATCTCCTCCCACTCCTGGTGGTGAAACCCTGCTAGGGGAACCTGCACTTCCATCATTTCTGCCCTTCTTGAAGACGTCAGCAAATACAATGCAGACACCAAAGCAGAGAGCTGCTTGAGTTTTTGAGATCCGTATAAACTGATTGTCTTCCCCCGAAGCAGGCTGTCATTTTCCCTTACTTAAAGAGGGTTGAGTTATGGAATATAAATTGGAAAAGAAGTTTATCTCTGATGAATGAGGTTTGGCTGGTGTGAATAATTGCTATATAGGAAAAGAATTTTAACCTCCTTTGTGCCTCCTGGCAAATCCTGCTGATTTAGGAGGATGAAGGAAAATTTCAAGATAATTGGGCTCATGGAAAACGGACTTGGTCAGCACAACAGGCTGAAAGTCAAGAAAGGAGGTGTGTTCCTGGCCTTACCACGGACTCTCCGGGGTCATGAGTTCATAATCTCTATTGTTGCCCTGAGGCTGTCATGAGCCATGAGAAACACGTCTCAAAATAGCTCTGCTGGTTCTGAGAACCCACCCAGAGCTACCTGGGGCCTTGGCCCAGTTCCAGGCGAGAGGGCTTCGCTCTGCTGCAGAGGAGCAGGACTCTGGACATGGATCTGAGACCCAGGTCTGCTCCAGCTCCAGGGCCCTGGTCAGGCCACTCACCCTGAACCTGAATCCATTGCAAAACACCCATTTGTAAGAGAAACACCTTCATTTTATGAGACATAAAAATTTCTCATTTGGAATAAATTGAGGAGGATAAATAGTGAAGTGGATAAAGGAGTATGCTCTCTGCAGGGCAGCTTAATGGACACAGGGCTCAGCCATGTGTAGAGCAGATGCTTCTAGCTGGAGTACAGTGGAAAAGTGCCCACACCTCCATGTCAGGGGAGTGTGGGATCACACGATGGATGTCTCCATGCAGCCTCCGCCCATGTGGAGCAAGAGGTCCTTGCCAGGGCCCTGAGTCTCCATGTCCCTTTCTAGCCCCCACCCCCGACCCCACCTCCTCAAAGCTAACCACTGTCTTGCCTTTAAACATTTTTACCTGCTATGTAGTTGATGCTGCACACTGCATGTTCTTGCAGCTCTAGGGCTTTGTAAGTGGCATTTTTGTTGGTGAGCTATGGCTATGCTGTGGAGCAGTGGGTCACCCTGTGTTTGTCGGTAAAATGGATGCGCTAATCCTCAAGGGGGGTTCCGGTGAGGACGGGACGAGGTGGGCCACGGAGTCCCAAGAGGAGGGCGCGTGGAGACCGTTGATCCGACGCAGCACCCGGACCCTCCTTCCCAGACTAGCACGGACCCTGGGGCTGAAGGCTCAGTACTCAGGATTCTGAAGCCCAGTCGCTTCCTACGTTTTCACTGGTTTGTCAGTGAACTCGGAGCCGACTTTGCCAGCATCTGAGGAGACTCTGGGGGAATGTCCTGGACCCCCTGACCCGCAGGGTTTTCGGAGCCTCTGGTTAGGCTGTTCCTCCCCGACCTCCCCTTGCCCACCAAGCTCAATGCCTCCTGGTGAGTGCGGCAGGCTTCCCTCCCGCCTCCCTCCCCGACCCTTGGGAAAGAAAGCACAGAGAGGAGTCCCTGTGAGCTCCTGGGAGGACACGATCCAGTGACTTTGAACGTCATGCTGAGCCCGATGGGGACCAACTACATCTCACCCCAAATTCCAAACAAGAACAGGAGGCCGGGCGGGTGCCGCAAGCCATCAGGGGTAGGGGCTCAGCCATCAGCTCTGCTCGGAGGATGCAGCGAAAGACTTCGCTCCTTTCCAAATGGGGAGTGTAGAGGGTCTGGCAGGGCCAGACATTTTCTCCCCGCTCCCCTCGCGGCAGGCCTGCTCTGCGACGTGTCCAGTGGGAATTCTCTTCATTATCTTCCCTCTCAACTTAATTAATCCACGTTCCGTAATGAACCTTGAAATTCCTATTAAACACATCATTACTGATCAGCGCAGGGCTGGTGGGGGCTGGCAGGGGCTTCTTACAGCCGCAGGGTGTTTGGCTGTGCAGGGCTGTCTTGTCTGAGCCAGGCCCCTGGGGCTGGGTGGGGCTCGGGAGCGGTCCTGGCGCCCCACTTCTTCCTGGGAAAGTCAAGAGTGACCCATGGGGTTGTCGCCCCCCTGGGTGTGATGCTCACCAGCCTTGCCCACAGGGCTGGCGACTCCACCTGGCCGAGGCCTCCTGCTGGGCTTGGTGGGATGGGGTGGGTCAGGATCCCGCCTCCATCTCAGGAAGACGCTGTCTCACGACTGGTCTGGGTGACGTGAAAGTCACAAACAGTGGCAAGCAGTGAGGGTGGACCCCCAGAGTGGCCCCTCTGAGACTCGGTTTGGGGGACTGGCAGGACAAATTTGCATTTACACGTCTCCCCGCTCTTTCCCTGGAGAAGGAAATGGCAACCCGCTCCAGTATTCTTGCCTGGAAATTCCCAGGGATGGAAGAGCCTGGTGGGCTACAATCCATGGGGGTCACAAGAGTCAGACACGACTGAGCGACTTCACTTCACTTCCACTCTTTCCCACGAGGCCACCCCCTGACACTGTGGGATTGCCACAGACAGGAGTTCCTAAGCCTGGGTCTTGCCCCACCCTGGTCGGAGCAGGTGGACATCAAGTTAGGCTCCTCTGTGCCATTCTGGGCCCCCGCTCAGCCCTGCCCTCCTGCTGCCTGGGCCCGGGGTCCCCGCTGTGACCTGCAGCGCCAAGAACAGCTGCTCCTCAAGGCCCATCCAGCCCTTCCCACGTCTTCCCTGGATCACGCCGCCCGACCCCGAGAGAGACCAGCTCATCCCCTTCTCCTCCCCACAGTGTGGGAGCCCCGGGTTCGATCCCTGGGTCGGGAAGATCCCCTGGAGGAGGGCATGGCTACCCACTCCAGTGTTCTTGCCTGGAGAATCCCATGGACAGAGGAGCCTGGCGGGATACTGTCCGCGGGGTCGCAAAGAGTCGGACACGACTGAGCTACTGCTTCAGTTTCAAGTACCGCTGTGACCGCAGCCCTCGAGGTGCCCGGGCCCTCTCACCCTCGGCCTGCGGGCTCCTCTTTATTCATTCTCCGCCCTCCTCCCACTGCCCCCGTCAGTTTCCTCTCATGGAGGAAGTGGAAGCTTCCAGAGGCTCCTTCACGCGCCTTCCTGACCTGGGGCCTCCTGCCCACTGCCCTCTAGCCACAGGATCCCTAAGCCTCTGTGCTCCGCCTGGGCGTGGCCGCCTCCTGGCTTAGAAGGTCCTGCCCGTCTGCACACGCACTGTCCCGCTCTCTCCCGGGGAAAGCGCCTCAGCCCACCGTGCCCTCTGCTCCATCCTGCGTCCCCTTCCGCACCCAGACCTGCTCAGCCGGGCCTCTGTCCCATCCCCGTGCCTCCTGGCTTAGAAGGTCGTGCCGTCTGCACACGCACTGTCCCGCTCTCTCCCGGGGAAAGCGCCTCAGCCCATCGTGCCCTCTGCTCCATCCTGCCTCCCCTTCCTCACGCAGCCCTGCTGGGCCGGGCCTCTGTCCCATCCCCGCAGCAGTTGTTCTGCCCGGGGATGACAGCCGGAGTCCTTCCCGCCCGTGCTGGCTGCTAGGGCTTGTCCCCCAGGGTCTGCCCTGAGGCTTTGCTGTCCTACTTACTAGAGGGGGTCACAAGAGTCAGACACGACTGAGCGACTTCACTTCACTTCCACTCTTTCCCACGAGGCCACCCCCTGACACTGTGGGATTGCCACAGACAGGAGTTCCTAAGCCTGGGTCTTGCCCCACCCTGGTCGGAGCAGGTGGACATCAAGTTAGGCTCCTCTGTGCCATTCTGGGCCCCCGCTCAGCCCTGCCCTCCTGCTGCCTGGGCCCGGGGTCCCCGCTGTGACCTGCAGCGCCAAGAACAGCTGCTCCTCAAGGCCCATCCAGCCCTTCCCACGTCTTCCCTGGATCACGCCGCCCGACCCCGAGAGAGACCAGCTCATCCCCTTCTCCTCCCCACAGTGTGGGAGCCCCGGGTTCGATCCCTGGGTCGGGAAGATCCCCTGGAGGAGGGCATGGCTACCCACTCCAGTGTTCTTGCCTGGAGAATCCCATGGACAGAGGAGCCTGGCGGGATACTGTCCGCGGGGTCGCAAAGAGTCGGACACGACTGAGCTACTGCTTCAGTTTCAAGTACCGCTGTGACCGCAGCCCTCGAGGTGCCCGGGCCCTCTCACCCTCGGCCTGCGGGCTCCTCTTTATTCATTCTCCGCCCTCCTCCCACTGCCCCCGTCAGTTTCCTCTCATGGAGGAAGTGGAAGCTTCCAGAGGCTCCTTCACGCGCCTTCCTGACCTGGGGCCTCCTGCCCACTGCCCTCTAGCCACAGGATCCCTAAGCCTCTGTGCTCCGCCTGGGCGTGGCCGCCTCCTGGCTTAGAAGGTCCTGCCCGTCTGCACACGCACTGTCCCGCTCTCTCCCGGGGAAAGCGCCTCAGCCCACCGTGCCCTCTGCTCCATCCTGCGTCCCCTTCCGCACCCAGACCTGCTCAGCCGGGCCTCTGTCCCATCCCCGTGCCTCCTGGCTTAGAAGGTCGTGCCGTCTGCACACGCACTGTCCCGCTCTCTCCCGGGGAAAGCGCCTCAGCCCATCGTGCCCTCTGCTCCATCCTGCCTCCCCTTCCTCACGCAGCCCTGCTGGGCCGGGCCTCTGTCCCATCCCCGCAGCAGTTGTTCTGCCCGGGGATGACAGCCGGAGTCCTTCCCGCCCGTGCTGGCTGCTAGGGCTTGTCCCCCAGGGTCTGCCCTGAGGCTTTGCTGTCCTACTTACTAGCTACCCCTGAGCGGCCCCTGTGGTTTTGAGACAGCCTTCCCATCTCGAAATCTTCAACTGAACCATCTCTGCAGAGCGCCTTTGCCTTGTGGGGTCACGTGCTCACAGGCTCCAGGAGTTCGGATGTGGGCCTCCTGGGGGGCCAGCACTCTGCTGACCGTAGGAGAGACAGACCGGCACGCGTGCGGTGCAGGAAGGCTGGTGTGAGAACCGCCTCTGTGGCGGAGCGGGGGTGAGCTTCATGTCAGGGTGGGTCCCCCACTTCCCGCGGCTGTCCCACGCTGAAAAGAGGTGTCTTCCTCTCTCCAGGTCTCTGCTTCCCTTCACCACGGACCATAGGCGCTGGTTCTGGATGGGGCGGTGGCCACTGGGGATTTTAACCCTCTTTCCCACCCTTCAGAGGAGCCCCCCTGCCCTCACAAGACCCCCGTCCCCTCCAGCTCGCTGCGTCAACACCACAGTCCTCAGTGGAGAGGGGAGCGGCGCTGACGCCCCTCTGCGCGGCTTTGCACCACGGGGCGCTGTGGGTCAGAAGTCACCCGTCGCTCCACCCTGTCACCGTCTTTCCTCTCCGATCATCTCAGGACGTGGGCTGGACTCTCTGGGTCTCTAGCTGATCAGCTGGGAAGGGATCTTCGCTTCCAGAGAGGCTAACATGCACCCCCTGTGGCCACGGAGAGCAAAGCTAATCAATCCAGGGCCCAGCCGCCGCGGACAGAGGGCCGCTGGCCGCTGGATCCGACAGCCACTGCTTTACACGGGGATGCCGAAGAAAAGCGGTCATTTTATGAAAGTCAGTGAGTGAAGACGCTGAGCAGGTGTGCAGGCAACGTTTTAAGGAGAACCCCTCTCCGGAAGGGAAGGGAATTTGTTACAACTGAAAAAGAGTTTCAAAACATTCTTGCATGTGGGTCGGCCTACCCCTTGCACTTTCTTCAAAAGGGTGGATGAGAGGGCCCCAGGAGACGGCAGGACCCTGGCGCCGTCCTGGGTGAACCGGCCAGCTCGTTTAAGTGCCTGAATGCTGTGGCTTGATCTGTCTCAGTGAACACACACACACACACATGCACACCCGCACACACAAGCACGCACACGGGCACACCCACACACGCGTATGCACACACAAGCACACACACACACACGCATTCAGGCAGGGTGTTTCCCACCAACTTGCAAACACCTTCATAGATCTGGAGACCCATAAAGTCTTCAGGTCCAAAGTCCTATGTTCTGAATTAGATCTGGACGACGAGTGTCCGCGGGCTCTTCTGGAAGCTGGAGCCGAGGGATCGTCTCCTCTTTGGAAGGGTGTTCAGGCCTCTGCCCGCCTCGGACGCGGCCTCCGTTTGTGTCTCAGGAAGTCATCACGGCTCCAGAGGAAAGCCAAGCTCCAGGGCTGCTGACTGACGATGTGCAGGCGGCCAGGGGCACCTCCTCATTGGACGTTCGCCTCTGCTGTGTCTGGAGAACAGGACAGCCACGGTTTCTCTGTATGTGGGATGGAGTGGGTCATCGCCGGCTGGCCTCTGTGACCGCCAAGACGTTCCTGCTCCACAGTCTGTGGCTCTTGCCACGCCCATTGTGTCAAACAGTGGAGCGCAGACTTCAGCATGGTGTCCGTGAACGTGAGGGCCGTGCGCCCAGGGTCACAGACGCAGGCAGCAGGAGAGATGGGATCCAGCTTGTCTTCACTTTCTAACAAGGAAGCACACAGGTCTCACATGGGCTGAAAAACTCCTTGTGTGTTTTATATTGAAACTTTATGTTGGCTAAACTGTAGATGTATATGAATATTTTAGCAAGAGTTCAGTTCAGTTCAGTTCAGTTGCTCAGTCATGTCTGACTCTCTGTGACCCCATGGACTGCAGCACGCCAGGCCTCCCTGTCCATCACCAACTCCCGGAGTTTACTCAAACTCATGTCCATTGAGTCAGTGATGCCATCCAACCATCTCACCCTCTGTCATTCCCTTCTCCTCCTCCCTTCAATCTTTCCCAGCATCAGGGTCTTTTCCAATGAGTCAGCTCTTTGCATCATGTGTCCAAAGAATTGGAGTTTCAGCTTCAGCATCAGTCCTTCCAATGAATATTCAGGACTTATTTCCTTTAGGATGGACTGGTTGGATCTCTTGCAGTTCAAGGGACTCTCAAGAGTCTTCTCCAACATCACTGTTCAAAAGCATCAGTTCTTTGGCGCTCAGCTTTCTTTATAGTCCAAGTCTTACATCCATACATGACTGCTGGAAAAACCATAGCTTTGACTAGATGGACCTTTGTTGGCAAAGTAATGTCTCTGCTTTTTAATATGCTGTCTAGATTGGTCATAGCTTTTCTTCCAAGGAGCAAGTGTCTTTTAATTTCATGGCTGCAGTCACCATCTGCAGTGATTTTGGAGCCCAAGAAAATAAAGTCTCTCACTGTTTCCGTTGTTCCCCCATCTGTTTGCCATGAAGTGATGGGACTGCATGCCATGATGTTAGTTTTTTTGAATGTTGAGTTTTAAGCCAGCTTTTTCACTCTCCTCTTTCACTTTCATCAAGAGGCACTTTAGATCTTCTTCGCTTTCTGCCATAATAATTAATATGCTTGGAGGAGCTGTTAATTTTATGTACATTACCCAGAATTTTGAAATGTTAAATAGATAGAAAACTAGACTGACAGTTATTATGAACATGTTGGTAGAGAGTGAGCTGTCTAGATAACTTTGGAAAAGGCATCAGGTCTTTTCCAAATAAACATTTCAGTAAGACCAGGCAGAATAATGGGCAGTAGATCCTATTACAATTTAGTCCTTGTAGGTTCTGGGGGGAGGAATGCTATCCTTTATAAAACTAAACAAAAAAATAACCTTTGCAAACTGTATCTGCTTTTCAGTGTCTTAAGAAAAGCTAATGGTATTCTTTGCATTTTATGAGGCTGAATTAAAAAAAATCACTTTCACCTCCTTGGGTCCTGAGGAAGAAAACCCAAAGTCATCTCTATCAGCTTTGGTCATGAAGCAGCTATGGTCCAGACAGTCCAATTATGAGGAGTTGGGAGGAAGGCCTAGAGCAAGAGGTGCCCAGAGACGAGCTGTGTGTGTCTCCAGGGGAGGGGAACATGGTCTCTGGGTCATGCGTGTGCCTTGTGACCACAGCTGCAGTCTAGTTGCTCAGAAAGCTGTTTCTGTGCAGCCAGCTCTGCAGGGCAGGACCACTGGTTCTGTTGGTTCACCAACGTCTCGAAGCATCCAAAGCAGTGCCAGGTCCATAACGGATTTCTAGTAAATATCTGTGGCATGTCTTTGTACCATGCCAAGCTCTGCAAATATTCCATTATACTGAATATTTAACCGTAATATTTGCTGTACTACCAACAGAAACACTTCAGGTTTCCCAGGTCAGCCGGTGTCCCAGGGTTTCCTCTGACTCAGCGTGGGTTCACGTTCCTGGCCAGCCAGCCTCGGGCTCCCGTGGGTGCTCCGGGCACCTCTGGTTCTGGGGATGCATCCACCAGTCAAGGGAGGCATCTGCGTGGCGTTAGGATCCTCGGGCACTTTCGCCTTCTAGGACTCCACCTCCTCGTATGGCACCTAGGCAGGGGACTGGGGATTTCTGGGTGGGAGTTTGGGGCCTCTGAGTGAGAAGCGCTGGGCTCCCCTCCTGCCAGGGCCCCACGGCCGGGGCTTGGGGCAGAGCCCCTCAGACTCTGCTGTGCCGTCCTGCTAGGACCATCTTTTCCTAGAGAAACGGCGTGCCTCATCTTCCCTCCCTCTGCCCTCCATCTTCCTCTTCCTCCCACCCATCTCCCTGGGAGCCCAGGCTGTCCCAGGCCTCATGCTCAGCGCTGGGACCATGAGCATCAGATGTGAGCTCCTGAGGACCCTGCCCATGTGGATGCCCAGTTGGAAGGTGAGAGCCGCGTGCTGGCACAGGATTTCCAGGCAGTGCAGTGAGAGCTTCCTGGAGCCAGGTGATGCGCTGGGAGGCTCCCCTCTGTGTGGGATTACGGGGCTGGCAGGGGTGCTGGGCCTGCAAGCGGAGATGAGGGTCTTTGGGTGGGGGAGCAGCAGCCAGGAAGGTGTGGGATCCTCTCTGTGCCAGGGGATGCGGCGAGCTGGTGAGGGGCGATGGAGGCACAGAGAGGGCCCTGTGCCAGCCTGCAGCCCCGTGAGAGAGGGGACCGCATGGGACCTCATCTCTCCCACCTCCTTTGGGTTCCGTGCTTGGCCTGGACGGGCAAGTCTCTGGTTAGGAGTTGGTGTGAGTAGGTTTCCAGGTCTGACATCCTGCCCAACCTGGGACCTGGCTGGGGCAGAGCCGCTGGGGCCAGGGCCGTGCTGTTCCTCTCCTCGGGGCCTTAAAGTGTGCAGCCTGGACTCCCGACCTGCGCCCACACTGGGTCCCACCAACCGACCACCCCAGCGTGTGGACGCTGCGAGCCTGGCAGTGCTCTGCTGCCAAGTCTCACGTGGAGATGCTGGTTACAGGAAGACATTCCATGGTGTCCCCCGACACTTGGAAGCAGCCTCGAATCTCGGGCAACCCTCGGGGGCGCGAGCCTTTCCAGAAGAAGGCCCGCCCTGTCAGTGACGCCCCCGCATGGTGTCAGGCCTTTGTGCCCTCATGGGCTCCAGACCTCCTTTGTCATCCTTCCTGAGCTCAGGCAGGTTTAGGACGCTTTCCAGATGACTGTGTTATGCAGCGTGTGGCTGGTGAGGCAGCTGCCAGCCCCGGCCAGGGGAGGAGCTGGGCACTTCTGTCTGTGTCCACAGCTGGCGTGACCTGAGGCTACCTTGTGACGGTCGGGCTCCAAAACCCACCTAGCTATTCACAAAGGCTGGATCGGCTTCCTCGGCGAGTGCTGGTGGACACTTGCCAGATTGTGTAACAGGTTGTGCCCCCAGGACACCCACGCCCTGGACGTCTTTCTCATGAAGCTGGTGTGAGGTCCTTCGAAGGACACCCTGAAAAAATAAATAAGTTCTTGGAGACCTTTTAAAGGAAGGCAAGCATAACAGCTAAATGCAATATGAGATCTTGGAACAGAGAAAGGACATTTGCTGGCAAACAGATGAAGTCCAAAGAGAGCCCATGGTTTAGCTAGTGCTACGGCGCTAAGGTTGGTTTCTCAGCTCTGCTCATCGCGTCCTGGGCGATGGAAGACGCTGACTTTAGGGGGACCTGGGTGAATCATGTGCAGGCACACTCTCTGCTGTTTTTGTGACTTTTAAAGAAGTTTTAATTATTTCAAAGTAGACTTAAAAAAAATCATGTTACTGACTCTGGAGATTTCTACAGATTTTACAAGTTGCAAACCCCAGGGAACCCCACGTCCTCTCTCGTCTCTGCCTTGCCCTACTGACCCCTGAAGCTTGGACACAGTGTCGCCTGGCGAACACCCTAGGAGCGCCCCCTTCCCCCTCAAAGCTCTCTGGCCTCAGAAATTCTGAAGAGGGGTGGCTCGGCTAAAGTGGAGGGTGATGAGGAATCTGCGGTGACTGTGGGTCTGTGGATGTGGCTCTGTGATCGGTCCTGATGTGAGATGCATGCACCGGGGACTGAGGGGGGGTGGGGGCGGAGCAGGAGTGGACCCTGGAGAATCCCTGCCCCCGGGGGAAGGAGCAGGTGGTGGTGGAGGCTCCTCCGGGGAGGTGGTGCAGGGCCGGGTCCTGAAACGGGCAGGCGCCCCCAGGCAGGGGGTGACATCCCAGAACTGACTCAGCTGGAACCCCCGGGGCTGAGCCCGGGCTGCGCAAAGATGGAGAATGGAACGGCGGGAACGACGTGCAGTCGTTCGTAGCGGAGCCGCCCATCGAAAGGGAGAGCGGTGCCTTTAGCTGAGCCGTCCCTGTGCAGGATTTCTGAGCCCACAGATCTTTGCTGGGGGTGGGGGTCCCTTGTCGGGGCTGGAGCGACGAGCTGCAGGGTGGAGACCCTGGCCAGGGACAGACGGACAGGCAGATCCGCAGGGAAGAAAGCCCAGAAGCAAACCCAGGGTCCTCAATCACTGACTCCATGATTACGGGGAGGTTTCAAGTCCGTGGCACAAGAACTGGCTGGCCATTCGGTGGAACTGGGGCTGCTGCTTGGGCCTCTGGAGAAAGATGAGGTTAGAGCCTTTCCAGCTTGCTCCAGGTGCGTTAATATGCTGAGTCTAAATAGTTAGCGATCCCATACTCTCAGGAGCATAGACGTCAACGGAGGCAAAGCCCACCACCCAGACGAGCAGCTTTAACAACGCGAGGCCCTCCCTGCACCCACGATGCGGGTCAGGGTGGGCGCCCCCACGTGCAGGGTCTGATGCGGAGATGAGTAGGCAGGACGTTTACTCACGGGAGCTCTGGGGACCACAGGGAGGAAGGGAAGGTGAGGGCAGGTCTGGGGCCCAGCCGAGCCCAGAGAGAGGCCTGAAGCAGGCGGCCCTTCAGAGGCGCCCTGAACCGGGGCTGGGGGCTGGGCCTCAAGTCCCTGCACCCACTGGTCATCACGGGAGCCAGGATGGGGGCACCAGAGCTTGGCACCGCCCCTCAACACTGCACTCAGCAGACAGTGGAGGCTCGGGGACAGTAGGTTCAAATGCTCCCGAGAGAGAGATGAGCCTTCGATAGGAAGAGAGGTTGCAAAACATGTGACAAGTGACTGAGAGGAACCGTGGCCATCCCGACAGAAGGCCGGACAGCAGACGCGAGCAGCAGGGTCGTCAGGGAGGCAGGACAGACGCACAACAAGGAGATGAGAACACGCGTGGCCTCGCACACTGTGGAAAAGTTGGGACTTACTATTCCTTAAGGAAGGACGAAATTAAAACCTGACATGAGGTGTTGCTGTGCTCAGCTGCCGTCTGATTTGCTGTGACCCCATGGACTGTAGCCCACCAGGCTCCTCTGTCCCTGGGATTTCCCAGGCAAGAAGACTGGAGTGGGTTGCCATGCCCTCCTCCAGGGGATCTTCCCGACCCAGGGATTGAACCCGAGTCTCCTGCATTGGCAGGCGGATTCTTTACCCCTGAGCCACTGGAGAAGCGGCCGGTGGTGACGTGAGGTGGTGATGATTAGCAGTTTAGTAGCTTGTAAGTTTGCACAGCTTTTCTGGAAAGCCATTTGGTCAAATGCACACAGTATTTTAGATCTCTCCACAGATGTGGACTTGGCCTCGTTTATGAAAGAAAGCACCCTTTCCTTTCCATGTTGACTGTGTGTGTGCGTGTCTATTGCTGGGCCCTAGTCCGGACCCTGGGCATGCTTGTCCTCGGCCAGTATCAAACTATCTCAATCACTAGAGCAGAAGCCTTGTTCCTTTGTCGAGATTACCTGGGACTGGTGACAGGTTTTGAGTCAGCCTGTGAATTTCTGCAGGTAATCTGTTGGGATTTCAGCTGGGCTCCACTGAATTTGCAGATTGATTGGAGGAGACTTGCCCTCACCAGGGCAAAGCTTTCCATTATTTGGGACTTAAAAATTTCTCTCAACACCACTTTGCAGATTTCTGTGAGGAGGCTTTTGTACCTTTTCTGTTAGGACATTTTCAATTTCTCTTGATAAAGTTTTGTAGATTTCTGCTAAAGTTTATGTGCCTCTTTTGTTAAATTTATTCCCAGATAACCATTGTCTTCTATAAATTTCTTTTTTTTGTGTGCTACCTATATGGAAATACACTTTATTTTTAAACCCTGACTTTATAACAGGTAAGTTTATCAAATGCACTGATTAATTATAAAAGTGTGTCAATAAATTATTAGATTTGCAAGTATGGGAATGTTTTAAATTTTTATGAAGCCAAATTATATAATATTTTTCTTAATGGTTTCTGGCTTTGGAGTTAGGCTCAGAAAACCCTTTCATACCCCAACATTCTAAAAAAACCCGCCTACTCTTTCTGATGGTGTCTTTTTATGGTTTAAGGATGCATATACAGTACATCAAGCTTGCCCTCTTTCTCAAATGGGTTTTGGCAACTTTAGTGTGTTTTGATCTGCTTAAATTCTAGAATTATTTGATAGTGTGAGAAAAGTCCTTTTGGAATCTTTTGTTGAGATGGCAGCTGATCTTATTTAAGAATTATTGCCATTTTTATAACATTTGAGTTGACTATCTGGTGCCTCTGCAAATATATTTGTGTGGATCCAGGTGTTCAGTTCATTTATCTTATACTCTGCTGTGGTTTTGACAAGAGTGAGCAGTTGGATACAGGAAGCCAGGCAAGATGCTGATACGCACCGATGCTGGCTGGCGGGCTCCCGGGAATTCTTCACACAGTCTTCTCTGCTCTCGTGTGCCTTTGAAAATAGCCGTGAAAATAAAAAAAAATTATCTATCTACCTACTGACCCAGTCATTTGGTTCGTCGGTTCTGCTTCAGTTTCTTTTAAAGGCCACTCTTTTTATTTATTGCAGCTGGCGTGGCTGCTCTGCATGTGCGTTGGATGCCGTTGGTTTGCACCGTCTTTATAAACCGTGAGCAGCAAAGCAAAGGTTGAATGTAGCTCTCTGCTCATTGATTCGTATAAATGGAACACGGCTCCCAAGTGCGCTTCAATAATTCATGGTTTTATAAACATGGAAATTCATTCGGTGTGTCTCCAGGAGAACACTGCTCCCCAGTGGGCGGCAGCCCCTGGGAATCGAGGTGCAGCCCTGGCTCCTGCGGCTGGGGCGCAGAGCAGACAGAGCCCCCTCCCCGCCTCCTCCATGCATCCCCGGATCGGGCCTTCTCGGGGAGGCCTCAGAGCTGCTCCTAGTGGGAGCCTTGTTCAGACCCTGAGATGGACTGGCTGATGCCCAGACTGGGAGGCCTGCCTCCCGGGTGGCCAAGGGGCATCTGACATGGCGACTTTGCACCTTTAGCAGGGCCAGCTGTGAAGGTGCACAGGGCCCAGGGGTATCCGGACGTCCCTGGAACCATGTGCCTCCCACGGGGGTTGGTGTCCCCAGAGCAGCAGCGCGGCAGGCTTGAGAGCTCTCAGTTGCTCTGGTTCTTCCGCTTGCTGTGTGGTCTCAGGCAAGCATCTTAAACCTCAGAACCCCTGGGCCTTTAGACAGGAAATTTCTATGATAGTATCTGCCTTTGGAGCACTTGTGAGATGATACGTAGACAGTAGGTGTGTGGAGAATTTGTGCAGAGAATGCAAAGGGGGATATTCCACATTCATTTAATTTTGATATTTAGTGTTCCAGATACCACTGGCTGCAAGGGCTCCGGAGAATGGTGACCAGGTGACCTCCTTGCCCTGAAACAGAGGAGCCGGGGGCCCCTGGGCAAGGCCTGTATCTCTTCTCCTCCATCAGTTCGGAGGGAGGTCATAGGGAAAGGTACCTTTCTTACTATGGACAGCACTTCTCTTAATAAAGCTAGCACCAGGAGTGCGGGTTGGGAGAGCTTCTGGGCTGGAGGTTTGTCTGGACCCCGTGGCCTCACTTTGCTCCTCCAGGTGGGAACTGCCTCTTGTTTCGGCGCCCAGCGTCACTCTCCCCACCTCAAGGCCCGGTGTCACATCCCGGGTCCACCACCAGGTCAAGGCTGCAGTGGCCCAGTTTTCCCAACATGTTTCTAAATTTGCCTTACTGACAATATTGTCTTACTGAGACGTATGCAATTCCCTTGTCACTTTCTGGATATTTATGCTTTCACTGGGCTTCCTTGCTGGTTCAGTGGTAAAGAATCTGCCTGCCACGTAGGAGATGCGGGGTTCAGTCCCTGGATTGAGAAGATCTTCTGGAGAAGGAAATGGTAACCCACTCCACTATTCTCGCCTGGAGAATCCCACGAACAGAGAAACCTGGTGAGCTACAGTCTATGGGCTACAAAAGAGTCAGACACGACTTAGTGACCGACAATAACAGCAGCAACTGCTTTCATTAAGAATTCAGAATCAGAAATTTAAGCTGCAAAACCTTCTCAGGAAACGACTTGGGTTTAAAAAATATCGATCCCTTGCCTGTTATAGTTATTACACATGTTTTCTCCTGGTCTGTCATTTAACTTTTGCTCTTTGGAAATTTAAAAGATTCCTGAGGCCAAGTCTGTCAATATTTCACTCTAAGAATTTGAGTTTCATATGCTGATTATGAGACTTCTCAGACGGCACTCGAGGTAAAGAACCTGCCTGCTAACGCAAGAGTCACGGGTTCAGTCCCTGGGTCGGGAGGATCCTCTGGAGGAGGAAATAGAAACCCACTCCAGTAATCTTGACTGGAGAATCCCACGGGCACAAGAGCTTGGTGGGCTTCAGTCCACAGGGTCGCAAAGAGTCGGACACGACTGAGTGAGCACACACACATCCCCATTATGAAGACCTTCCTTACCCCGGGGTTATAAGCATTTACCTTCCTATGCTTTATTCTGCTAATAGGTAGAAGTGTTCAGATGTTTTGTCAAGAATTAATTTTTAAATTTTTAATTATGATAGGAATAATTGTCCGTCTAGTCAAGGCTATGGTTTTTCCTGTGGTCATGTATGGATGTGAGAGTTGGACTGTGAAGAAGGCTGAGCACCGAAGAATTGATGCTTTTGAACTGTGGTGTTGGAGAAGACTCTTGAGAGTCCCTTGGACTGCAAGGAGATCCAACCAGTCCATTCTGAAGGCGATCAGCCTTGGGATTTCTTTGGAAGGAATGATGCTAAAGCTGAAACTCCAGTACTTTGGCCACCTCATGCGAAGAGCTGACTCGTTTTAAAAGACTGTGATGCTGGGAGGGATTGGGGGCAGGAGGAGAAGGGGACGACTGAGGATGAGATGGCTGGATGGCATCACGGACTCGATGGACGTGAGTCTGAGTGAACTCTGAGAGATAGTAATGAACAGGGAGGCCTGGCGTGCTGCGATTCATGGGGTCGCAAAGAGTCGGACACGACTGAGCGACTGAACTGAACTGAACTGAATCTGATTTTCAAATGAGAACCCTATTTTTCCAGCTCTCTTTTTTTTTAAGGTTTGATCGGCTCAGCTTATTTTTCCTTTCCGGCTGCGCTGGACCGCCGCTGCCGCGCATGAGCCTTCTCGAGCTGCGGCGAGCGGGGCCTGCCCTCCCTTGGGCGTGGGGGCTTCTGCCTGCGCTGGCTTCTCTGGTTGTGGGGCGTGGGCTCCGGGTGCACACGCTTCAGCAGTTGCAGCCTGTGGGCTCTAGAGCGCAGGCTTCATTGCTTCAAGGCACATGGTCTTCCCAGCCCCGGGATCGAACCCATTTCCCCTGCATTGGTAGGCATATTCTTATCCACTGTACCACCAGGAAAGTCCATCAACCTTTTTTTTTTTTTAATTGAAGTATAGTTGATTTACAGTGTTGTGTCCAATTTGATTTTAATGAACAGTTTTTATACTGAATTGAATTGTGGCCTACATTATATATATATTATGATAAAATAAATGGCCGTTCTGGAGTAGCTTTTGAACTATCTACCCACTGCATATTGATCTATTGAACTACTGATCTGTGCATTTCTGTGCCAGCATCTAATTCTTTTGATTAGTAGTGCTCTGTACTTTGATTTGTTGGCAATAGGGAAATTCTCTCATGATGGTCTTAATTTTCATAAATTTCTTGGCAATATTTATATTTTTATGACCCACTCCAGTACTCTTGCCTGGAAAATCCCATGGACGGAGGAGCCTGGTGGGCTGCAGTCCATGGGGTCTCTAAGAGTCAGACACAACTGGGTGACTTTACTTTCATTTTTCACTTTCATGCATTGGAGACGGAAATGGCAACCCACTCCAGTGTTCTTGCCTGGAGAATCCCAGGGACGGGGGAGCCTGGTGGGCTGCCGTCTCTGGGGTCGCACAGAGTCGGACACGACTGAAGCGACTTAGCAGCAGCAGCAGCAGAATTTTAGAATCAACCTTTCAAATAGTTTTCCTATGCTATTAACTCAAGTTGGGGTGACTGTAACTTTTAGCCTGGGATACTTCATATCTTTATTTAGAACATTTTCACATACAGAGACAAGATGGGTCTTTATTTAAAAAGGCCTCCTAGTATGTGCTCCAGGAAAGTTTTATAATCTTCTTTGTGAGGAGATTATACTTGTGCATGTCTCTTATTAAATGTGTTGCCAGATATTTCACAACTTTTCGATCAAATACGAACCTGATTTCTCTTCTGTTGCATTTTATGTTTGTCAGTGGGGCGCCTCAGGCGTTTGTGCCTTGTGGACCCCAGGTCAGGGGAGTGAGAAGAAGGCAGTGGCCTGGGGCACGCAGGCCCACGGTGGGGAGGAGGGGGGCAATGGGGTGTGGATGCACTCCTGCTTGCCCTCACCCCTGGATCTCTGCACCCCAGACACGCTGGTCCTGACTGCTCACACCTGCTGGTCTGCTCTGCATCAGTCTGCCAGGGCTGCTGTGTAACAGAGAGCACACAGTGGGTGGTTTAAACCATAGGCATTTGTCGTCTCACAGTCCTGGAGACGGGCCTGGAGATTGGAGTCCAACACCGAAGTGTGAGCAGGGCTGGGCCCCTGAGGCCTCTCCGTGGCTGGTGGATGCCGGTCTCCTCCCTGTGTCCTCACGGGGTCATCCCTCTGCCTGACCCTCTGCCTAACCTCCTCTTCTTGCAAGGACCCCTGCTGTGAGGGATCAGGGCTCGCCTCTCCGCAGGCCCCACCCAGATGCAGCCTGAGGCACCGGTCACAGTGTTCTCATACAAACCTGGGAGAACAGAACAGCCCGTAAACTGAAAGGCTTCTTAGTGGCTCCTGGATTGTCTCTGTGTGACTGCAGCCGTGAAATTAGAAGACGATTGCTTCTTGGCAAGAAAGCTGTGACAAACCTAGACGGAGTGTTGAAAAGCAAAGACATCACTTTGCCGACACAGATCTAAATAGTCAAGGCTGTGGTCTTTCCGGCAGTCATGTATGGATGTGAGAGTTGGACCATAAACAAGGTTGAGCACTGAAGAATCGATGCTTTCAAACTGTGGTGATGGAGAAGACTCTTCAGACTCCCTTGGACTGCAAGGAGATCCAACCAGTCCATCCTAAAGGAAATCAACCCTGAATATTCATTGGAAGGATTGATGCTGAAGCTGAAGCTCCAATACTTTGGCCACCCAAGGCAAACAGTAAAATCATTGGAAAAGACCCTGATGATGGGAAAGACTGGAGGCAGAAGAAGACAGTGACAGAGGATGAGACAGTTGGATGGTATCACTGATTCAGTGGACATGAACTTGGGCAAACTCCAGGAGATAGTGAGGGACAGGGAAGCCTGGTGTGGCGCAGTCCATGGGGTCACGAAGAGTCGGAGATGACTTGGTGACTGAACAACAAAAACAACTAATATCATCTGCAAATAATGGTCATTCTCTTTTCTAATATTCTGCTAAGAAACAGGTGGCTGTTGTCTTTTCTGAGGGTGTCATCCCAGGCCTAGGGAAAGTAGTGTCATTCTTTAGCGGAATAAACCCCCGTATTGACACACTATTTTCTGAGCAGTGCCAGGACTTGGAGAAATTATGCTTGAGCGTACAGATTTTTGCTCAATAGAGATGCAAATGATTCCTGACGCTTTGCTGTTATTCAGTCCCTAAGTCGTATCTGACTCTTCGTGACCCCATGGACTGCAGCACGCCAGGCTTCCCTGTTCATCACCAACTCCCAGAGTTTACTCAAACTCATGTCCATTGAGTCGGTGATGCCTTCCAACCATCTCATCCTCTGTCATCCCCTTCTCCCCCTCCCTTCAATTTTTCCCAGGATCAGGGTCTTTTCCAGTGAGTCGGCTCTTCACATCAGGTGGCAAAAAGCGAAAGCTCCGAAGCCCACGGTGCAGCCGCCCTGCAGGACGCGAGCCCGTTTCCCCTCTAGCCTAGCAGCCTCGCTCAGCTGCTTGGTCCCTTGCTTGTAAACGTCCAAGTCCCACCGCGCTCCTTTCCAGCTTGGCTGCCCCTGGGTCTGTCAGTAATGACTCGAATGGATCTTTGACGTGCTCAGTGCTTGCTGGTGAATCACAGTCTGACAGGCGCTACACACACACTGTTTAAGGCCGGCCGAGGAGTGTTGATTTGACTCTGAAATCATAGCTCTGCTAGTCTCGGGAAGGATCCCGTGAAGCATCACACCACTCCAGCCTGTACGCTAGGACACGTGCCCCCTGCACGTCCAGCCCGGGGGCCGTGTGCCCCTCCCGGCAAGCCCCTGTCCGTTCCCACCCGGTGAGGGAAACTCAGCCTGGGAACCTGGAGCCTGTGCCCGAGCCGGGTGAATTCTGTGAGCGGTGGACGGGTTCCTCCCATGGCGGTGGGTCTGCCATCACGATTTCCCTGTCTCGGCCAGAGTTGCTGACCTGTGTTTTCTGGTGAAGGGTCCTCAGTGGACGGTACTGACCCAGTGCAGAGACACGCGGAGCAGTGAGCCCAGGGGAGGGTGCGAGTGTTCTGTCGACTCTGCGGTGTTTAAGGAGATCCTCGGCGCCCAGAGGGCCTGGACCAGCGGCCACAGGACAGGGGCTGAGCGGAGGGCCTGAGCCATCGCCGTCAGCAGGGAGAGCCTGAGCCATCGCCGTCAGCAGGGAGGGCCTCAGAGCCATCAGCATCAGCAGGGAGCAAGCGCGCCCCCACACCGCTCAGCCCCTGGGCTGGCCAGACCCGCGGGCGGAGGAGGCCGCGTCTGTGGCCGCTCGCCCCGCCCAGGAGGCCGCCTGCCCCCTCCACGCCGCCGCCCGTTCCTGCTGCTCTTTGCAGCTTCGGGAGAGAGCTGAGCACCCACAGCCAGCCTCTCCTCGGTCACTCCTCGCCACCCTGAAGAGGCGGGGCCTTTGCTGGGGACTCCTCAGAGTGGGGTGCAGAGCCATCATGAAGACTGGGCCCGATCCTGGGGAACCGGCAGAGACCCTCGCCCCCTGCCGGGGAAGCCCCCCTGCTTCTCAGCACACGTGTGAAAACCCTGGTGAGTGTGATATAACTAGCTGTGGGAGACAGGTGCTGTGGAAACAGTGAAGGCAGAGGCATGATGGAGAAACACCGGCAGGGCGGACAGGGCGGGCCGGCCTGAGGGAGGGGCCCCGTGACACTCAAGATACAAGTCAGGAGGAAGACATCAGAGGCGTCCCGACTGGGAAGGAAGAAGTAAAAACAGGCGACAGAATGTTATATGGGGAAAACCGTAAAGATTCATCAAAGCAGCAATTAGAACCGATACATGAATTCAATAACGCTGCAGGATACAGAATCAACAGACAAAAATGTTTTGTTTCTATATACTAATAATGAACCATGTGAAAAGGAAATTTAGAAAACAATGCCATTTACGGTAGCAACATGAAGAATCAAATACTCGGGAATAAACTTAAAGAGGTGAAAGACTTGGATCCTGAAAATTACAAAATATTGATGAATTAAATTAAGACACAAATAAATGAAGACACATTTTATGTTCATGGACTGGATGACTTAATATTGTTAACGTGTCCCCACTGCCCAAAGCGAACTCCAGACTCACTGCCATCACTGTGAATTTCATTTTCATGAAAATACCAATGGCACTTTTATAAAAACAGGAAAACCTTTCCTAAAATTCATATGGGACCACAAGTAGCCAGAACAATCTTGAGAAAGATAAAGAAAGCTAGAGGATCACACTTCCTGATTTACAAGTATATTACGAAACTACAGTAATCCAAACAGTGTAATACTGGCATAAAAATAGACTCACAGACCAGTGAAACAGAATAGAGTGTAGACACAAATCCATGCATATATGATCATTTGATCTTTGACAGGCTGCCAAGAACACACAACAGGGAAAGCATTCTCTCTTCAACAAACAGTGTCAGGAGAAGCTGGATTTCCATATGCTAAGGATTGAGATGGGATCTTTATCTTACTTTATACACAAAATCAACTCAAATGAATTAAAAATGTAAACATAAGACCTGAAATTGTAAAAATCCTAGAAGACATATAGGAAAAGTTCATGACATGGGTCTTGGCAATGATGTCTTGGATATTATACCAAAAGCACATGCAATAAAAGCAAAAATAGACACGTGGGGCTACATTGAAAGAAAAGTCGTCTCTGCACAAAGGAAACAAGCAGCGGAGCAGAAAGGCAGCCTACTGAATGGGAAAATATTTGCAAAACATATATCTATGATAAGGGTTTAATATCCAAAATATATGAGGAGCAGTCAGCAATAAAAGAAACAAGCAACTATATCATAAAACGGGCAAAGGACTTTTATAGACATTTTTCCGAAGAAGATGTATAATGACCAACAGGTACACGAAAACATTGCTGATTATCGAGGAAATACAAATTGAAAGCACTTTGCATCTTTTACCTGTTTGAATGGCTATTATGAGAGAGAGAAAGGATAAGTGTTGGCGAGGATGTGCAGAAATTGGAACCCTTGTACACTGTTGGTGGGAATTGAAAATGTAAATTGTTGCAGCCGATATGGAAAGAAGTAAGGAGATGCCTCCAAAGATTAAAAATAGAACTACCATATGATCCAGCAATCCCACTTTTGTGTATTTACCCAAAAAATAAAACCAGAATCCTGAAAAGATCTCTGATCTCCCAAGTTCATTGTGGGGTTATTCACAAGAGCCAAGGTGTAGGAAAACCTGAAAATATATTGAGAGATGAGAAGAGGTGGTTCAGTGGGATGGTATTCAGCAAAGCTGTGACCAACCTATTAACCTATTAACCAACATATCATGTGACCAGCACTCTAAAAAACAGAGACGTCACTTTGCCAACAAAGGTCCGTATAGTCAAAGCTATGGTCTTTCCGATATTCATGTATGGATGTGAGATTTGGAGCATACAAAAGGCTGAGCACCAAAAAATTGGTGCTTTTGAACTGTGGTGTTGGAGAAGACTCTTGAGAGTCCCTTGGACTGCAAGGAGATCACACCAGTCCATTCTAAAGGAGATCAGTCTTGAATATTCATTGGAAGGACTGATGCTGAAGCTGAAACTCCAATACTTTGGCCACCTGATATGAAGAGCCAACTTACTGAAAAATATCCTGATTCTGAGAAAGGCAGAGGGAGAAGGGGGCCACAGAGGATAAGGTGGCTGGATTGGACTTGAGATTGAGCAAGCTCTGGGAGATGCTGATGGACAGGGAAGCCTGGCATGCTGTAGTCCACGGGGTCGCAAAGGGTCAGACATGAGTGAGTGATTGAACGATAAATTCAGCCGTGAGAAAGAAGGAAACCCGGCCGTACGTGACTACACGGCTGAGACCCGAGGACAGTGAAGGGGAACGTGAAGTCGCTCAGTCGTGTCCGGCTCTTTGTGACCCCACGGACTGTAGCCCACCAGGCTCCTCTGCCCGTGGGATGGTTCAGGCAAGAACACTGGAATGGGTTTCCATGTCCCTCTCCAGGGGATCTTTCCAACTCAGGGATCGAACCTGGGCCTCCCACATTTCAGGCAGACGCTTTACTGTCTAAGCTGCCAGGGAAGCCCTTCCTGGTGGGCAGTAGACCAAATGAAACAAGCCAGTAACGAGACAAATGCTACATGATTCCACTTACACGGCGTTTATAAAGCAGTCAAGCTCGCAGAAGCTGTGAAGAGTCGTGGTTGCCAGGGGCTGGGAGGAGGGGGCGGGGAGACGTGGCTCAGTGGTGTGAAGGTTCGGTCACCCGAGAGGAATCAGGTCTCGACTTCGCTCCACAGCACCGCCTGTAGAACCCACTATCCATGCTGAATCACGTACTGCAGTTCTGGGAAGAGGATGGATCACACGTGAAGGGGTCCTACCACACAGACCCCAAAGACTCCCTAAAGGATGAACAGGACCAGCCTCTTCCTTCTGGGAGGAGAGGGTAGTTTGTGGAAGTTTTCAGGCTGCCTGAGCTGCGTGTTCAGGAGCATGTGAGGGGTCCGCAGACTCGGGACCCCGTGGAAGATCAAGTTAGCAGTCACATAATGGGAGCCTCAAACGCCGCGGTTAGGAAGGTAAGTGTTGTTCTGAGCGTAGGTGAGAATCCACTGGCCAAGGTTGCAGAAGAGAAATCTGATCTGGTTTTCTTTCTTCAGAGGCTGCGGGCAGAGAAGCAACTGATGGAGACAGAGGCGTGGTGTGTGGTGCTGAGAGCTTGTGATAAATGGAAGCTTGACCCAGTCAAGGGGGCTGCAGAGCTTAGCAGGGAAAAGCAGGCGAATAGAGAGAATTAGGTGAAGGAGGGGGACGAGGTGCTGGTGGGGGGGGCTGGTGCAAAGGTGAGGGAAGCGAGCAGAAGGCAGGTGAGGCGGGGCACAGTGGGATGGGGGGCTTGGGAAGGGCTTGTAGCGGAAGAAGCTGACATCATGGACTTGGCTTTTGGAGATCATCTGGGCAGCAGTGCAAAGGGCAGGAGGCAGCGAGTGGATCAGTCAGAGGCGATCGCAGGCATCAAGCTGAGAGAAGCTGGGGTTAATGGCATTACGGGGTCAGCAGTGGGGATGAAGATAAACAGGTAAATATAAGCAAAACGCAGATGCTAAAGTGAGCAGGATTTGGTGTTAGATACGTGGAGAAAGGGAGAGAATGATGACCCTGATTTGTGAGCTCGTGAGGACCCTGGAGGAGGACCACGTCAGGGAGGCGCAGGGTCAGGCGGGGGGTGTCCGGAGTTCAGCCAGAGGTGTCTTTGCAGCTTTCACGGGCAGGGGGTAGTTGGGTCTGGGGCTCGGGGGAGGAGTTTACACTAAACGTGAGTCTGTGAGTCACACCCGTCAGTTGGTGATGGAGTCCCCCCACCACCCTGGGAAGGAGGTGCTTGCTTGGGGAGATCAGAGTGAGGGGAGGAGAGGGCGCAGGGCAGTCCTGGGGAGTTACTCAGGGCAGCCCCGCGGTGGAGCGGAGGGAACGCGGTTTGGGCACGGCCCTGCCGGAGCAGCAGAGGGACAGCACGGGTCCGGGGATGAGATGAGGGTGCACAGGGCCTGGGACTCGGCTGAGGAGGAGGAGCTGCCTCTGGTGAGCTGTGGGAGCCGCGGGAAGCTTTCCTTTGCACACCGGGGGCAGAGCCCCTTGCAGGAAGCTGTTGGATTTCCGAGGTGGGAGGGGTAATTTAGAAGGATAGACTCGTGGGGCTCACCACCCCTGAGGTGGCCCATCTACACTCTGACACGTCCATTCCTTTATGCCAAGACCACCTTCCTGCTGAGTGAATAAACCACCTTCGGTCACTTCCATCCACCGGGCCTGCTTCCCCTCGGAAGAATCCCACTGAGAAAGCGCAGCCTCTTCCTTTAGGATTTCCACACAAGTTTTTCCAACCATTCTCTGTGTGGTGGTGGGGTTTTTTGTTCGTTTTATTTTTGCATTTTCAACTTTGGGGCCATTATTCCCTGGTGGAGCTTTATTTACGTTTTCCATGTTCCTCCTTCAAGCAGAATTTCCAGCAGGGGACCCAGTTCTCTCGTGGGGTCTACGCACACACCATGCTTGATTTATCCCAGTTATCCTGGTTCTGAATAGATTGCTGACCTTTGACATATTTCAGCCTGAGTAGTCAACGGTCAGCACAAACAGCAAATTTCCGTAGCAATTAATTACATCTCCAAAGCCCCTTTCTGATAAATTCACGTTGTGTTTACGTGTGGACATAAAGCAAAACCTGGAAGAGCTGGGTGAATGGGTCGGACCCATCTGGCTGAACAAGAGGGCACCAGGGACTTATTAAAGCTCCATCTAGTGCTATGGAATCCTGGCCGCCACGGACACAGCCTGGGGCGCTGGTGGGATTGGAGGCAATCTGGGCTAACTCACATTTAACATGTGACAGGAAGCGCTGACTCGGGTTTACTGTCCACGCCTGAGCTGGATGCTGGGCTGGAGGCTGAAGTGGAGGCTGGGCCTCTTCAACAAAAGTGGAGTCCGGGGAACACAGTCTCGAGGCTTCTGGCCCTGGAAGGTGACCCCCAGGAAGTGGGCCCCACACTGCGGTATTCCAGTGGCCATGTAGGAACCCAGGTGTGGCAGGTTCTAAGTCCTTGAGCTCTTTGGATGAATGAAGAAGTAGGTGGATGATTCTTGCTCAAGCTTACTTTTCCTACAGAACTGAACTGTGTTTCTAGAACCATCTGCTTAGAACAACTGGGACTTCCAGTTAGAAAAGACCCTGATGCTTGGAAAGATTGAAGGCAGGAGGAGAAGGGGATGACAGAGGATGAGATGGTTGGATGGCATCACCGACTCAATGGACATGAGTTTGAGCAAACTCTGGGAAACAGTGAAGGACAGGGAAGCCTGGCGTGCTGCAGTTCATGGGGTCACACAGATTGGGACATGACTTAGCAACTGAACAGCAAAATGATCCTTGACCAGTGTGCCAAGAATTTCTCGGATATCCCCAGATCTGATAACTGGGACAAGAGCAAATGAGCACCCCGCAAGACAATCCTAAACGCCCTTGTTGCTTTCTAGTACCACATCAAGGTTACTGATTCATTTAAAGAATCCCAAAGGGCCTTTGACCTCAATTTTTATAATTTCCTCACTGAAATTCAAGAGAAACTTTCTAGCTGTTCCCTATTATTCCTTTGTTGCTCAGAAAAGTTAAAGTTTAAATGGCAATTCTCTTTAGAATTTAATATCTGTTCCCAAACATTCTCGGTTTAATTGCTAACTGATTCTTTAGAAAATTGAATCGTTATATTACACTGTTTTCATGCACCGATGGCCTGGGAAGACTTGGCAGAGGTCCTGCGAAAGTTAACAGCGTCTGTGTACCAAGCCGTGAGTGCCTGATTAGAGACGTTTCTAGCCGAGGGTTTCCTTCTTTTTAATTTTTGTTCCTTTTCTTGCTTACGTCCAAGAGCCCTGCACTGGATCAGTATACGTTACAACCAGGATGTGAGCACCGAAACTCCTCTTCAACTGCCTCTCTGGTTGTTACTACTTATCTTTTCAGATGCATAAAGGAGCTTGCCGGGAAACCTGGGAGATACTCTGTTAGTTGAAAGAGCAGGGTGGGGTGACTCATGGAACCAGATTCGGTGTGGTTCTCACCTGCAGATGGCAGGCCTTTGGGAAATCCCCTCCCTCCCTAGAAGCCACGACCTGTCTGCAGAGTCAGGACTTTCATCTGAGAGTCCCCGCATCTGTGGCCCACGTTTCCACCTGGATGAATCATGGCTTTCCAGAAGAAATGCCCACTAATGATGGGTCACTGGCCTGGACCAGGGCTTGTCACCTGGATACGCAGCCGGTGCTGGTCCACTGGCTGATTCTCTTCTTCTGGACGAATCTGAGGTCGACATTTTTGATAAAAAACCTCGAAGGCTCTCCAGGGTCCGTAGATGCTTTGCTTCGTAATGAGGTACAGGGGAAGTTAACGTGATTCTCCACTTCTCTTGGCGCTGAGCTTGGGGCTCCTGCCCTCCAGTGTGGGGGTCAGCCTCCAGCCCTGACTCTGGCTGACCCTGCGACCCGCCTGGCCCACGGCACGCATGGGGAGTGAGCGTGCTGGGGACCCTTCTGTAGACCTCGGCCTCCACTGTGAGAACCGGTCGGGGTGAGGCCCTGGATGATCCTGGACTGTCTGAGGCCTCCGGCTCCACTGCTGAGGGCTCCGGGGACCCAGCACAGGTCTTCCTGTTCCCTGATGGTCTCTCATGCCAGATGTAGAAGGAGTCAGGCTGGGGCCAGCCCTGCGCACAGCCCCTGGGGGGAGCTGTCAGAGCCCCCGAGCCCCGGGGCCGGGCTGTGGCCCACAGTGAGCACGCTGTCCCAGCTCCGAGCTCCCAGAGGCCGCCCAGAATGAGGAGGGCTCGGGTGCGGCTGGGAGTGCTCTCTCCATCGGGCCCAGCTTGTCCTGACTTCCTTCATCCTCTTCCCAAGCAAACTGAGCTTCAGTGTCTGGGTGAGGAGCTGGGCCTGCTTGCCTTGGCGGTGGCCCCCTGTGCAGGGTGGAGGGGGGCCGAGGCGGGGACAGAAGTGCTCCCTTCCTCCCACACGCACCCCAGACATCGGAGCTTCCAGGAGACTGAGATAGGGAAACTGACTTTCGGAAACACTTAGCTTACTCTGTGACTGGAGGCTGACTGAGCTGAAGGGGAAGCTCCTTGGGAAGGAGGAGGGGGAGGAGGAGGGGAGGGAGCGAGAAAGGAGGGAGTTAGGAGGGAGGAGCCCATGATCTCATCCCCCAGACAGGACGGCCAGGCCCGGCCACGACCCGGTTAGCCAGGGCCTCACACCTGTCTTTCCACAGGCTGGGGGAGAAACTGACATGCCACTCCACGCAGAGTGGACTTGCACACTGCACCTCCCGTCAGCTCCCAATCTTTACAAATGGTTACTCTGTTTAAAGAGGGTGCTGTTAATCAAACATGCTTTTTAAAAAAGGATCTATTTTTTACAAAAAATTGTATTCAGTATAGTTGATTTACAACAGTGTGTTAATTTCAGGTGTGTGGCACACTGTTTCAGCTATACACACAGACACACTCTCCTCCAGATTCTTCCCCTTACAGGTTATTGCTGAGCACTGAGTAGACTTCCCTGGCTGGACGGCAGGTCCTGGGCGGTGACCTGCTTTGCGTACAGTAGCGTGCGCACCTTAATCCCAATCCTAACTCACCCCCTTCCCCTTTGGTAACCAGAAATCTGTTTCCTATGTCTGTGACGAACATTTCTGTTTTATAAATAAGCTCATTTGTATCTTTTCAAAAATATCTTTTAGATTTAAAAATCGTACGGCAAAATGTTTATAAATTTACCATTTAGCTTAAAAGTTACCATTTTACCTGTTTGCCCGCATCCAGTTCAGGGGTAGGCCACATGCTCACGTTGGTGTCACCATCTCACAGTCTGTCTCCAGATCCGAAACTCTGTGCCCACTGATGCTCACGCCCCTCCGCCTCCCCCAGCCCTGGCAGCCGCCCCTCCACTGACCGCTCTCTGTGACTGTGACTGCTTTGGGCACGTTATATAAGTGATGTCACACAGCACGTGTCATTTGACGTCTGGCTTATTCACTCAGTATCTCCGTGAAGAGATGCCCCACGTCCAAGGTAAGAGAAACCCCAGTGAAATGGCAGGCACTGAGAGAGGGCTTCAGAGGGCAGACAGGTGGAAACCACAGTCACAGACAGCTAACCACACCAATCACACGGACCACAGCCTTGTCTAACTCAACGAAACTAAGCCACGCCCTGTGGGGCTGCCCAAGACGGGCGGGTCATGGTGGAAAGGTCTGACAGAATGTGGTCCACTGGAGAAGGGAATGGCAAACCACTTCCATATTCTTGCCTGGAGAACCCCATGAACAGTATGAACAGGCAAAAAGATAGGATACCAAAAGAGGAACTCCCCAGGTAGGTAGGTGCCCAATATGCTACTGGAGATCAGTGGAGAAATAACTCCAGAAAGAATGAAGGGATGGAGCCAAAGCAAAACAATACCCAGCTGTGGATGTGACCGGTGATAGAAGCAAGGTCCGATGCTGTAAAGAGCAATATTGCATAGGAACCTGGAATGTTAGGTCCATGAATCAAGGCAAATTGGAAGTGGTCAAACAGGAGATGACAAGAGTGAATGTCAACATTCTAGGAATCAGTGAACTAAAATGGACTGGAATGGGTGAATTTAACTCAGATGACCATTATATCTACTACTGCGGGCAGGAATCCCTCAGAAGAAATGGAGTAGCCATCACAGTCAACAAAAGAGTCTGAAATGCAGTACTTGGATGCAATCTCAAAAATGACAGAATGATCTCTGTTCGTTTCTAAGGCAAACCATTCCATATCACAGTAATCCAAGTCTATGCCCCAACCAGTAATGCTGAAGAAGCTGAAGTTGAATGGTTCTATGAAGACCTACAAGATCTTTTAGAACTAACCCCCCCCCCCAAAAAAAAATGTCCTTTTCATTATAGGGGATTGGAATGCAAAAGTAGGAAATCAAGAAACACCTGGAGTAACAGGCAAATTTGGCCTTGGAGTACAGAATGAAGCAGGGAAAAGGCTAATAGAGTTTTGCTAAGAGAACACACTGGTCATAGCAAACACCCTCTTCCAACAACACAAGAGAAGACTCTACACATGGACATCACCAGATGGTCAATAAAGAAATCAGATTGATTATAGTCTTTGCAGCCAAAGATGGACAGGCTCTATACAGTCAACAAAAACAAGACCAGGAGCTGACTGTGACTCAGATCATGAACTCCTTATTGCCAAATTCAGACTTAAATTAAAGAAAGTAGGGAAAACCGCTAGACTATTCAGATATGACCTAAATCAAATCACTTACAATTATACAGTGGACTTGAGAAATAAATTTAAGGGACTAGATCTGATAGACACAGTGCCTGATGAACTATGGACAGAGGTTTGTGACATTGTACAGGAGACAGGAATCAAGATCATCCCTAAGAAAAAGAAATGCAAAAAAGCAAAATGGCTGTCTGAGGAGGCCTTACAAATAGCTGTGAAAAGAAGAGAAGCAAAAAGCAAAGGAAAAAAGGAAAGATATACCCATTTGAATGCAGAGTTCCAAAGAATAGCAAGAAGAGATAAGAAAGCCTTCCTTAGTGATCAGTGCAAAGAAATAGAGGAAAACAACAGAATGGGAAAGACTAGAGATCTCTTCAAGAAAATTAGAGATACCAAGGGAACATTTCATGCAACGATGGGCTCAATAAAGGACAGAAATGGTATGGACGTAACATGAGCAGAAGATATTAATGGCGGTGACCCTGGCCAGGGTGCTTGGCTTTCCCCAGTCAACAGAAATCGATCAGAGGCCAGGCAAGACATTCAGGCAAGGCGGTCACAGGTTCTCTGGGTCGCTCTCGAGGTGGGGCGGCTTGTTTCTCGCCTGCGGCTGTCTCTTATACACATCTAGATGTGTATAAGAGACAGGAAATGGTATGGACGTAACATGAGCAGAAGATATTAAGAAGAGGTGGCAAGAATACACAGAAGAACTGTACAGAAAAGAGCTTCATGACCCAGATAATCATGATGGTGTGATCACTCACCTAGAACCAGACATCCTGGAATGTGAAGTCAAATGGGCCTTAGGAAGCGACACTACGAACAAAGCTAGTAGAAGTGATGGAATTCCAGTTGAACTAGTTCAAATCCTGAAAGATGATGCAGTAAAAGTGCTGCCTTCAATATGCCAGCAAATATGGAAAACTCAGCAGTGGCCACAGGACTGGAAAAGGTCAGTTTTCATTCCAATCCCAAAGAAAGGCAATGCCAAAGAATGCTCAAACTACCGCACAATTGCACTCATCTCACACACTAGTAAAGTAATGCTCAAAATCCTCCAAGCCAGGCTTTAACAGTACATGAACCATGAAATTCCAGATGTCCAAGCTGGATTTAGAAAAAGCAGAGGAACCAGAGATCAAATTGCCAACATCTGCTGGATCATTGAAAAAGCAAGAAAGTTCCAGAAGCATCTATTTCTGCTTTATTGACTATGCCAAAGCTTTTGACTGTGTGGACCACAATAAACTGTGGGAAATCCTGAGAGAGATGGGAATACCAGACCACCTAACCTGCCTCTTGAGAAATCTGTATACTGGTTAGGAAGCAACAGTTAGAACTGGACATGGAACAACAGACTGGTTCCAAATAGGAAAAGGAGTACATCAAGGCTGTATATTGTCACCCTGCTTATTTAACTTATATGCAGAGTACATCATGAGAAACGCTGGGCTGGTTGAAGTACAAGCTGGAGTCAAGATTGCCGGGAGAAATATCAATAATCTCAGACATGGAGATGACATCATCCTTTGGCAGAAAGTGAAGAACTAAAGAGCCTCTGGATGAAAGTTAAAGAGGAAAGTGAAAAAGTTGTCTTAAAGCTCAACATTCAGAAAATTAAGATCATGGCATCTGGTCCCATCACTTCATGGGAAATAGATGGGTAAACAGTGGAAACAGTGGTTGACATTATTTTTTGGGGCTCCAAAACCACTGCAGATGGTGACTGCAGCTATGAAATTAAAAGATGCTTACTCCTTGAAAGGAAAGTTATGCCTAACCTAGACAAGCATATTAAAAAGCAGAGACATTACTTTGTCAACAAAGGTCCTAGGCAAGGCTATGGTTTTTCCAGTGGTCATGTATGGATGTGAGAGTTGGACTATAAAGAAAGCTGAGCGCTGAAGAATTAATGCTTTTGAACTGTGGTGTTGAAGAAGACTCTTAGCATCCCTTGGACTGCAAGGAGATCCAAGACATTACTTTGTCAACAAAGGTCCTAGGCAAGGCTATGGTTTTTCCAGTGGTCATGTATGGATGTGAGAGTTGGACTATAAAGAAAGCTGAGCGCTGAAGAATTAATGCTTTTGAACTGTGGTGTTGAAGAAGACTCTTAGCATCCCTTGGACTGCAAGGAGATCCATCAAGTCCATCCTAAAGGAGATCAGTTCTGGGTGTTCATTGGAAGGACTGATGCTGAAGCTGAAACTCCAATACTTTGGCCACCTGATGTGAAGAGCTGACTCATTTGAAAAGACCCTGATGCTGGGAAAGATTGAAGGCGGGAGGAGAAGGGGACGACAGAGGATGAGATGGTTGGATGGCATCATTGACTTGATGGACATGGGTTTGGGTAAACTCCAGGAGTTGGTGATGGACAGGGAGGCCTGGCGTGCTGCGGTCCATAGGGCTGTAAAGAGTTGGACGAGACTGAGCGACTGGACTGAACTGCTCACTTAGCAAGATGTCTTTAAATTCTATCCCAATTATAACGTATGTCAGAATTTCCTTCCTTTTCAAGGCTGAATAATCTTCGCTTTATGGATGAACCACGTCTTGTTATCCACACTGCTGTCAATGGACACTTGGCTGTTTCTACATTTTAGCTGTGAATAACGCTGCTCTGATCACTGATGTGCAAATATCTGATGGAAGCTCTGCTTCAGTTCGTTTGGATGTATACCCAGAACTGGCTCATATGGAAGTTTTATGCTTACTTTTTAAAGAATTTGTCATACTGCTTTTAACAGCTTAAGTATGTCTCTTCTTTTAATGGAAAAAAGAAGCTCTGATTGTGCGTCATTTGGGGAATGTTGATCAGATTGTGCTTAGAGCAAGTGCATTCCTGCACACTTTTAATTCAGGAACAATGACACCTTTTTCTTTCAGCTGTTGAAGAGCAAGCCCTGATGCTCCAAGGTTACGATGTTTGCCATTTGATATTACAAAGGAAATTTCTGGGAATCAGTCTGAATTCTTTGTTTTAGGTACGAGGAGCCCAGGAAAAATGAAGCAGAGCTGAGAATAGGTGATGATCGAAACATGACCTTCATTTTACAAGGCTTACCCTTTAAAAATCAAATTAATTTTTTAAAAGCTATTTTGATGTGGACCACTTTTAAAGTCTTTACTGAATTTGTCACAGTACTGCTTCTGTTTTATGTTTGGATATTTTGGCCTCGAGGCTTTTGGAATATCACCTCCTTGACCAGGGATTGAACCCATACTCCCGGAGTTAGAAGTTGAAGTCCCAAGCACTGGACTGCTGGCGTAGTCCTTCAAATTGATTTTTAATTCATAACAATTCACCTGGAACAGAACTCAAAAGATATAAAAGGAAACAGCTTTACAGATATAAAAAGAAGCAGCTTTCACTCAGCCCTGTCCTCACCTGGCAGAGGTGTGCCTTCCTCAGCCACCCGGGGTTCCCAGCTTCTTCTGTTGTCCTGCGTACCTCTGTGCACATGCAATCTAGAGTGTGTATATTATTTCTTCAGATTTTAATAATGCAAATGTACCTTCCTATATACCCGAGTCTGTACCCTAACAGTGCACTTTGAAGACTTATTTATATCAGTTCATAAAGAGACGTCATTTTCTCTGTAATAGTTGCCCAGCACTCCATTATTTATAAATCATTTTAAAGGGAAGTTATTCTTTAAATACTGTATTTCTGATTTAAATGGGGACTGAGGCTCCACCTGCCAGAAATCTCGAGGAAGGAGTGGAATAACTCAAAAGCATTTGGGAGGAAGGCCTTTCTGGGGAAAATTGCCTTGAAATACAGTCTTTTTTTTAAAAAAAAAGTTATATTGAAATCTAATTTAATACAATAAAGCACACATATCATTAAGTGTGTGTGTCCTGGACTTTTATGGACTGAACACACCATGAAATCAACATTCCTATAAAACATGGGCCAAGATTAGCACCCAAAGCGAGGTGTTTTTTTCAGCAGAGGGCTTTCTCTGCTATGCTCTGTGTCTGAAAAAACTGAAATTTCAACTCTGAGGCAGGCTTGTTGGCACCACGTGTGGGTCAGAGCTAGGTCTCCCTGCTGGCGGTGACCCTGGCCAGGGTGCTTGGCTTTCCCCAGTCAACAGAAATCGATCAGAGGCCAGGCAAGACATTCAGGCAAGGCGGTCACAGGTTCTCTGGGTCGCTCTCGAGGTGGGGCGGCTTGTTTCTCGCCTGCGGGGTGGGGATGGGTCCGGGGGCAGTCTGGAGCCGTGGCTTAGCTGGCCTGCCCAACCCTTTGGTGGTGGTGTGTGCAGGGGCACCACAGTGCCTTGCTTTTTCTCCCAGCTCTTTAGAAGTGGAAGTTGGGGTCCTGGTCTTTTTGTATCTTGTAGGTTTCCCAGGTGGCGCAGTGGTAAAGAATCCACCTACCAACGCATCAGACATCCAGTTCGATCCCTGGGTTGGGAAGATCTCCTGGAGAAGGGAACGGCTACCCACTCCAGTACTCTTGCCTGGGAAATCCCATGGACAGAAGAGCCTGGAGGGCTCCAGTCCATGAGGTCGCAGACACGATGGAGCGACTGAACACATATGCATTCAGGTGGTGAGAAAGGGGGTCTTTCCATGAAGACACATAATCAGCGCAAACTGAGTGTGTTGTGCAGTGAGCGGGCTGGCCCGCCCATCTGACAGTGGTGCCGGGGGATGGGGGGAGCCCCGGGATCCACAGGTGTAGCACCCAAGGGCCCCAGAGAGCCTGCGGACGCGGCCCAAACGGGGAGCGCAGACACCGAGGAAGCTCGGGGGTCTGTTCCTGGCTCCTCCCGGCCCCCGGTCTCTCCCTGGAGCCTCGATGCTCACGTTGGGCAGGGGCGCCCCTCTGCCTGCAGGCTCATGGGGGGCTCTGTCACTGAGGACGAGGCCTGCCCTTCAGGGAGGTGACCGTGTTGGGAGAGAAGCGTCCAGGAAGGACGGGCCCTGCTGAATGGAGTCCAGGGCTGACAGCAAGTTGGATGGTGGCAGGCAGGGGACGGCCTGGATGACATAGGCTGGCGATGCCCCGGGTGCGTGAGGGTGAGCTGAGGTCCCCAAGGGGCCATGTGGTCGGCTGGCAGTGTGGGCACATCGCTGGCGTCACTGGGTGTGACCCGGCCTGGGGGCGTGCTGTGGTCAGCACAGACCCTGAGAGGGTGCTGGCCGGCGAGGAGCCTTACCCTCAGGACGCTGGCCGCTCACCAGCCTGCTTCCCCATGTCCCTGCTCCAGGACCGGCACCGGGAGAAGTGGTCCAGCTCCGAGTCTGGGGTTTGGGTGGTCTGGGATGTGAAGCAAAGCTCCCTGCAGGACCTCCTCCACAGCCCCTTGGCTTCTGGAGCTTTCCATGGGTGGTCTGCACCTCATTACTGGATGGAGCTCCCCCAGCTGCAGGGGACAGAGGATGCTCTCCGTTCTCTGGAAGGACTAGATCGAGGTCCACATAGACCCCGCTGCGGAGGGCCCTGGGCTCCCGCTTGTCCTGCTCGGGGTCTGGGATATGTTTCCTGGCTCAGCCTTGCTCACTGCTCGCTGAAGACCAGGGAACCCAACCTGCAATTCCATCACCAGGTCAGAGGGGAATAGTTAGGACATGTCTCTACTGACCCCCAGGACACTGCTCTGCACCCCGCCCGGAGGGTGCCAGCCAGCGTCCACAATGACCCCTGGCGTCCCTGCACAGCCGGGAGATCCTTCTGGAGCTGGGGAGACCGGAAAGGCTCGTTCCTCATCTTGGGCCGCGTGGCCGAGGGCAGGGGCGTCCGGCTCCTCGAAGGTTCCTTTTGGCTCTAGACTCTTCCCACCCCTGGAGGCAGGTTGTCTTAATGATGACGATGCCGCACACGCCAAGTGTGACCCGTCCAGGGCAAGGGCCTGTCCCCAAGCAGTGGTCTTCACGTGGATACGGGAAGACACACTCAGCTTTGCCTGAAGAGCCAGGGCGACGGGCCTCCCTGTGGGCATCAGAGGAGAGGACCTCTCAGTGACCAGGGTGGGGTTGTCTTGCTGTGCCCCTGGTGCCCAGGCTCCAGAGAAGAGTCTTTTCACAATTGCTCCAACTCTGAATCCTTGAAGCTACATACCTAATATCACCTCCTTGACCAGGGATTGAACCCATACTCCCGGAGTTAGAAGTTGAAGTCCCAAGCACTGGACTGCTGGCGTAGTCCTTCAAATTGATTTTTAATTCATAACAATTCACCTGGAACAGAACTCAAAAGATATAAAAGGAAACAGCTTTACAGATATAAAAAGAAGCAGCTTTCACTCAGCCCTGTCCTCACCTGGCAGAGGTGTGCCTTCCTCAGCCACCCGGGGTTCCCAGCTTCTTCTGTTGTCCTGCGTACCTCTGTGCACATGCAATCTAGAGTGTGTATATTATTTCTTCAGATTTTAATAATGCAAATGTACCTTCCTATATACCCGAGTCTGTACCCTAACAGTGCACTTTGAAGACTTATTTATATCAGTTCATAAAGAGACGTCATTTTCTCTGTAATAGTTGCCCAGCACTCCATTATTTATAAATCATTTTAAAGGGAAGTTATTCTTTAAATACTGTATTTCTGATTTAAATGGGGACTGAGGCTCCACCTGCCAGAAATCTCGAGGAAGGAGTGGAATAACTCAAAAGCATTTGGGAGGAAGGCCTTTCTGGGGAAAATTGCCTTGAAATACAGTCTTTTTTTTAAAAAAAAAGTTATATTGAAATCTAATTTAATACAATAAAGCACACATATCATTAAGTGTGTGTGTCCTGGACTTTTATGGACTGAACACACCATGAAATCAACATTCCTATAAAACATGGGCCAAGATTAGCACCCAAAGCGAGGTGTTTTTTTCAGCAGAGGGCTTTCTCTGCTATGCTCTGTGTCTGAAAAAACTGAAATTTCAACTCTGAGGCAGGCTTGTTGGCACCACGTGTGGGTCAGAGCTAGGTCTCCCTGCTGGCGGTGACCCTGGCCAGGGTGCTTGGCTTTCCCCAGTCAACAGAAATCGATCAGAGGCCAGGCAAGACATTCAGGCAAGGCGGTCACAGGTTCTCTGGGTCGCTCTCGAGGTGGGGCGGCTTGTTTCTCGCCTGCGGGGTGGGGATGGGTCCGGGGGCAGTCTGGAGCCGTGGCTTAGCTGGCCTGCCCAACCCTTTGGTGGTGGTGTGTGCAGGGGCACCACAGTGCCTTGCTTTTTCTCCCAGCTCTTTAGAAGTGGAAGTTGGGGTCCTGGTCTTTTTGTATCTTGTAGGTTTCCCAGGTGGCGCAGTGGTAAAGAATCCACCTACCAACGCATCAGACATCCAGTTCGATCCCTGGGTTGGGAAGATCTCCTGGAGAAGGGAACGGCTACCCACTCCAGTACTCTTGCCTGGGAAATCCCATGGACAGAAGAGCCTGGAGGGCTCCAGTCCATGAGGTCGCAGACACGATGGAGCGACTGAACACATATGCATTCAGGTGGTGAGAAAGGGGGTCTTTCCATGAAGACACATAATCAGCGCAAACTGAGTGTGTTGTGCAGTGAGCGGGCTGGCCCGCCCATCTGACAGTGGTGCCGGGGGATGGGGGGAGCCCCGGGATCCACAGGTGTAGCACCCAAGGGCCCCAGAGAGCCTGCGGACGCGGCCCAAACGGGGAGCGCAGACACCGAGGAAGCTCGGGGGTCTGTTCCTGGCTCCTCCCGGCCCCCGGTCTCTCCCTGGAGCCTCGATGCTCACGTTGGGCAGGGGCGCCCCTCTGCCTGCAGGCTCATGGGGGGCTCTGTCACTGAGGACGAGGCCTGCCCTTCAGGGAGGTGACCGTGTTGGGAGAGAAGCGTCCAGGAAGGACGGGCCCTGCTGAATGGAGTCCAGGGCTGACAGCAAGTTGGATGGTGGCAGGCAGGGGACGGCCTGGATGACATAGGCTGGCGATGCCCCGGGTGCGTGAGGGTGAGCTGAGGTCCCCAAGGGGCCATGTGGTCGGCTGGCAGTGTGGGCACATCGCTGGCGTCACTGGGTGTGACCCGGCCTGGGGGCGTGCTGTGGTCAGCACAGACCCTGAGAGGGTGCTGGCCGGCGAGGAGCCTTACCCTCAGGACGCTGGCCGCTCACCAGCCTGCTTCCCCATGTCCCTGCTCCAGGACCGGCACCGGGAGAAGTGGTCCAGCTCCGAGTCTGGGGTTTGGGTGGTCTGGGATGTGAAGCAAAGCTCCCTGCAGGACCTCCTCCACAGCCCCTTGGCTTCTGGAGCTTTCCATGGGTGGTCTGCACCTCATTACTGGATGGAGCTCCCCCAGCTGCAGGGGACAGAGGATGCTCTCCGTTCTCTGGAAGGACTAGATCGAGGTCCACATAGACCCCGCTGCGGAGGGCCCTGGGCTCCCGCTTGTCCTGCTCGGGGTCTGGGATATGTTTCCTGGCTCAGCCTTGCTCACTGCTCGCTGAAGACCAGGGAACCCAACCTGCAATTCCATCACCAGGTCAGAGGGGAATAGTTAGGACATGTCTCTACTGACCCCCAGGACACTGCTCTGCACCCCGCCCGGAGGGTGCCAGCCAGCGTCCACAATGACCCCTGGCGTCCCTGCACAGCCGGGAGATCCTTCTGGAGCTGGGGAGACCGGAAAGGCTCGTTCCTCATCTTGGGCCGCGTGGCCGAGGGCAGGGGCGTCCGGCTCCTCGAAGGTTCCTTTTGGCTCTAGACTCTTCCCACCCCTGGAGGCAGGTTGTCTTAATGATGACGATGCCGCACACGCCAAGTGTGACCCGTCCAGGGCAAGGGCCTGTCCCCAAGCAGTGGTCTTCACGTGGATACGGGAAGACACACTCAGCTTTGCCTGAAGAGCCAGGGCGACGGGCCTCCCTGTGGGCATCAGAGGAGAGGACCTCTCAGTGACCAGGGTGGGGTTGTCTTGCTGTGCCCCTGGTGCCCAGGCTCCAGAGAAGAGTCTTTTCACAATTGCTCCAACTCTGAATCCTTGAAGCTACATACCTAGAACTCTCTTTCCAAAATCATATTATCCTTCTTAGAAATCTAGCAAATGTTACATTAAATGCAATTGTGCTTAAGAAGTTAACTATTGTTATTAATTTAAATTAAATCAAATTCTTAGTTTTACTTACAGACTTAGTTAAATTCCCTATATAACTAAAACTGCATTTCTAAACTAAATAGCCTGGAGGAGGGCGTGACCACCCACTCCAGTATTCTTGCCTGGAGAATCCCATGGCCAGACGAGCCTGGGGGGCTATAGTCCGTGGGATCGCACAGAGTCAGACACAACTGAAGCGACTTAACACGCATGCACAAACTAAATCATTCCACTTTCTCTCTAAGAATGTCAAACACCCGATAGAATAAGTACAGAAACGTGACAAGGAGGAGTTTCTGAGTTATTGCAAATTGAAGAATTAAGGAACAATCTTACAGCTCACAAAGATCAAAATGCGATTTCTCTGCGGTGGTTGAGTCCCTCTAAATGTCAAGGGTGCCCGACGGGCCTGCCCTCAGGAGTGCTTGCGGCAGGAAGCTGAGTCGGTGGGTCTGGCCTCCTTCCTGAACATACCTCCTTCTGACGCAGCCCCCGGGGCTGAGCGACGCCCTCAGTCGTGTGCTCTCATGGGCCCTGGGAGCATCTAGGGGGACGGACGGGTACAACAGAAGCACGTGCAGACACAGTTGCCCTCGCAACCAGAGGCTCCACGCACGCACGTTGGGGGAAGGGTCAGCAGAAGCCAGGCCCCAGACATCCTTCTGAGTGATCTGAGTCGATGGTCTGACCCGGCCAGGTGGCAGCTAATGTCCTGTCACGGCTTTCTTTGCTGCCTGGTGAGTCCTGCAGTCTCGCTGGCCCATGGTGCTTCACGGACATCCGTGGGATTGTCACGTGTCTGTGGGCTGCATCCCTGCCAGTTCCCCATCTCTGCCCCCCAGGGCCCGGCTCTGAGGACTCATGTCTGCCCTCAGGCGGGCCTGGACATCCTGGGGAAATAGCACTGCCCAGGCGATGCTGGGCCTGTGCTTGGCTGAGAGCTCAGCACGAGACGAGAGGGTGGGGGCCTCCAGCGTGGGGCAGTGGGTGCAGAGAGGAGGGGAGAGGTGTGCAGAGCTGTGGGAGACGGTCCCAGGGCTGTCAGCAGGGGTAGAACTCCCATCTGCCTTTTCCTCTGCGGGAGCCCATCTTAGACACCAGTTCAGAGTGAATGAGCGGCAGGACGTGGGACAGACAAGCAGAGAGAGGCCCGGCGTCAGGACTGGGGGTTGGGGGATGATGGCATCCTCACCAAGGTGGTGGGTGCAAAGGGGACTTTAAAGGAGATGGAGGGTATGTGATGGAGGGGTGAGCTGGGGGTCCAGTAGACCATCTGATGGTTCAGTGGAAGGATACCCAAACTCCTTAACACGGTTGCCCTGGAAACCAGTGTCTCCACATCCACACCCTGGAGGGAAGGGTTGGCTCAAGTCAGGGCCCTGGACATCCATCCCAGTGATTGATACACGGGTCTGGAGCTCAGGGGAGCAGCTGGTGGTGGTACCACTTTCTTTTTTTTTAAATTTATTTATTTTAATTGGAGGCTAATTACTTTACTATATTGTAATGGTTTTGCCATACATCAACATGAATCTGCCACAGGTGATGCTGTTTAAACTCCAGGCGGGGTGAGGAGGGGAAGGTAAAGATGGGGCCTCTGGTCATAGCAGATTTGCAGTCCAGCAGGGAGAAGGAGCCAGCAAAGAAAGATCTAGAAAGTCAGCTGGATGGGGAGTGGAGGAGCAAGCCAGAGAGCCTTCTGCCCCAGGGGTCTCCTGGTCAGGGAACCTCGGAATGAGCCAGGGACCAGAAGCACATGGGCCCGCGCCCTTGGGACTCTGGACGCGGGGTGGCGGTCTGGAATCTGGCTCCCTGCCGACCCCACGATATGCGGGTGAGCTCCTCTCTCCCCTGCCAGCTGCCTTTTCTGGACTTTTCTCTGGCAGGCCATTTGCCCAACGCCCCTGACTTCACCTTTGCTTCATTTCCTCTGCCTTTTTTTTTTTTTCCCCTTTTGACCCACCCACTGCTTTCTGGTAAAGTTTTCTTTTTATAAGGAGAAATCTGACATTCATTTAGCTCTTTCATAACATCTAAGGGAACTGAGCCCAGCTGCTCTGTGTCCTATAATTAGGTCTCTGGGCAGTTTCAGAAAAGAAATAACCGCACGTTCCCAAGCCCCTTACAGAATTTCCTGGGAAAATGGGATCGTGCGTCCTTGAGAAGCCAGAGCGCCCACCCCCAGCGAGAGTCGGGGCAGGGGCAGGGCCCCCCTGCGGCCCCTCCCCTTGGCCTATGCTGTGAAGGCACGTCCCAACCGGCTTGCGAGGGCCCCGCCCCAGCCTGCAGCCCCCAGGGCTGTTCTCAGGCTCAGGTCTTGGCCAGGGGGCAGGGCAAGAGCTGACGGATGGTTCCCGCTCCAGGCAAGATGCCGGGAAGCCCAGGAGGAGGGTCGTTTCTCCTTCTTTCCCCATGTTGCCGGGTTTCTATACCCTTCCACAGGGAGCACGTTGAGCATAGAAGTGGGCCCCCCCCCCATCCTGGGGGTCTGGCTGGTCTGTTTCCCTGCCCAAACTGGGAAGAGCCAGCTGGAGACCCCTCGCTGGAGATCCCCTTGTCTCCAGGTTAACACGGCAGTGACTGTACTCGGCCCAGCGTGGTGCAGAGAGGGCCGTGTCAGAGGGTCCAGGGCTGATGCACACCCCAGACCTGCTCCCCATTCTGCAGCATCTGATCACTGGGCAGATGGGCACCTCTGTCCTCTGGCCACTGGGCACCTCTGTCATCAGAACTGGGCTTCCCTGCTGGCTCAGTGGTGAATAACCGCCCCCCCCCCCCGCCCCCAATGCGGGAGATGTGGGTCTGATCACTCGGTCGGAGAAGGAAATGGCAACTCACTCCAGTATTCTTGCCTGGAGAATCCCATGGACAGAGGAGCCTGGTGGGCTACAGTCCATGAGGTCCCAAAGAGCTGGACATGACTTAAATCATCAGAACCCACCTCAACAGTGACAAATGACTGTGTGTTCTGTGTCCTGCCGCCAGGGACATCCTGGAAACCAGGGCCTGACTTCTCATAGGCCTGTGCCGGGCCCTGGGCCCTGGGAAGCCCCTGGCGGGGTGCAGCTCACGGGGGGCCTACAGGAACCTGCTTCGTCAGCCTGGAGCCAGCTGGGAGTGCCCTTGGCTGCAAGATACAGAGCACTTGCTTCCGAGGCGATGGGGGTGGGGCTGCCTTTCCCCACCAAGTCCTGAGGGGCGCGGCCAGTGTGGCTCAGTGTCTCCCAGCAGAAGGGAGGAGGTGGGAAGGGCGGTGCCAGCAGGGTGCACCCCTCGTGAGGAGAGCAAAAGCTGGCTAGTTTACCACGTCCATCGCATTGGCTGAACCTTTGCCAGGTTGCCGTCCCTGCTTGGGGAGCGGGGGATGGCTGGGAAGTGAGTATCTGGTGGTCACCCTGCTGACGGGTCAGAACTGGGTCCATTAGCAGGAATGAGGGTGGGCAGGGGGACAGGCGGACAGCTGACTGTGTGCCTGTGTGTTGCCTCACGTGGCCCACAATTGGCCCCATGGCCACGGTGCCAAAGGATCATCACATTTTTGGCAAAGAAGGAAACTGTGACCCGGAGGAGGTAAGCCCCTGGTCCAAGGCTGCCCTGAGGAGGAGAGTCGATTTCGGGTCTGTCTGTCTGACTCTGTCTGTCTCACTCTTCCAAGTGCTCCAAGACCTCCTCAGCTCCAGTACACATGTTGCAGATGAGCAATGCTCACATATGCACACACACACAAACGTGCACATGTATGCATGCACACATGGCACGCACAAATGCATGACACACGTGAGCATGTATGCACCACATGTATACACACACAATACATGCACACACGTGCATACGTATGCACACACACATATACACATGGTACACACAAATGCATGCGTATATACCCACACACACAGACACATATGCACACGTGTACATGCACGCACACACACAGGTACATAGGCACATGCATTCAAACATACACGTGCACACACACACACATAAACACTTATGTTTTCACATACGTGCATGCGCAAACACACATCCATGCCTCTGCAAGCCTCATGAGAGCAAAGCTCCTTCTGGCCCCACCTCTGGATGAGCAGTTGGTTCCTTCTGCTCAGAGCCCTGACTTCCCCGCCCTCAGACACCTGGACAACCAGGTAGGTCTCCCCATCTTGGTTACTTCTGCGTGTTTTATTTATAGTGCTTGGCAGAGAGTGATTGTCTGATTATTGATGGATCTATTTGTTTAGTTCTGCCTCAGGCCACCCAAAGGCAGGAAGCAGTGACCCAAGAGGTGACGTCAGCCACAGCACAGACGCTGAGGGCCAGGGAGCGGTCCTGTTAGACTGTGAGCCCTGCAGCTGGACTTTTGGCATCTCCACCGCTCACGGCCGCGGGCTGAATGCGCCCGAGTCACACGCTGTAATCCTAGCCGCAGTGCGGTGGTGTCAGGAGAAGGGCCTGGGGCCCCGTGAGAGACCCCACGGAGAGCTCTTGGCGCCCCACCTGTTAGGACGCAGGGAAGGGACGGCAGCCCACACCAGGTAACCTCCGCTGACCCCTCGACACTGGACTGCCAGGAATAAACATATTTCAGGCCTGCGGTCTGGGGCACTTCGTTGCAGTGGTCTGAAGGAACTTAGGCACTCACCATGTGACCTTGGATGATCACCCCACACTTTTTCTTGCCTCTCTCTCTTCATCTGAAAAACTGAAACTCACTCATTTGTTCAGCACCTGTTTATGGTGCCTCTACTCTGCCATGAGCGCGGGATGCAGCGTGGAGCCCCTTGAGACCGGCTTTCACGGGCTGCCTCTGTGGAGGCAGGAGACAGATGTGCCAGGACCCTCGTTCCCTGGACAAGAGCTCAGCGAGACCACGCGGGCGGGGGTGCGGATGGCCGTCGAGGGTGACCTCACTGGGCAGATCCTCCAGGGTCTGAGGGAATTAAGGGACCAGCCCCAGTTATTCGGGTGAAATGCATGCCAGGTGGAGAGCAGTAAATGCAAAGGCCCGGGACCAGGAGCTCTGCTACAGCTGGGAGGCCAGTGTGAGCGGCTGGAGGTCACAGCTGCAGGTCACCCACAGTGCTCTGGGCTGTGGCATGGATTTTTGACTTTGCTCTGAGTGAGGTGGGAAGTGAGACAGTCTTAAGAGGAGGAGGGTCACATGACCTGTGTGATGGTTGAAAAGGATCCCTCTGGCCAAACAGAGACTGGACATAGAGGCACTTATACACATCTAGGCCTGTCAGGGCTGCCGAGGGATTGGCTGATGGGGCTGCCTTTCAGGGGCCGCTGCTACTGGAGGCAGGGCACAGGTGTGTCCGCTGACGGCTGACAGGGGATCGCGGCCTCTCCCAGATCCTTGGCCGGAAGAGCTCAGTGCTGTTTACTGAGATGAGGATTCGGGTGGGAGCAGAGGCCGGCCGGGCAGGCGCGAGTCCAGGTGGGCATGGAGGACGCGGTGTGTGATGACGGCTGGCTTGGGGGCCACGTGGGGGCAGGGGGTCGGCTGGGGCATCTGCAATGCTGGCCTGGAGGAGGGGGGTGGGAGAGAGGGGCGAGGGGCTGTCTGGGGATGGTGTTTGTCGTCACAGCAATGGCGAGCTCACCCCGGGATGGATCATAACTCTCCGTCCTGAGGTTGTCATGGAGTCAGACGGGCCAATCCAGGGGTGCCTGACACACAGGTGCACTCAGGAGTGTTAGCTCAGACAGACACGAGCATCTGCAGATTGCTGGAGGAATGGCAACTCGCAGAGAGGACACAGCCCTTGCAGCTGGTTGGGAAGAGGCTCCCAGGCTAGATCAGGGCCAGGGCTTGGTGGGCGTGCGGTTCCACCGCCCTGCCCAGGAGCTGGCCGAGCGGTCAGGCCTCAGAAGCGGAGCTGGGAGGAGCCCCGCATCACGCCCATCCTGGCACATCCTCTGCGTCTCCGAGGACCACAGAGCGGGTGGAGGAAGGCCAGCACCCGTCAGCACTCAGCTACCCCCAGCCCCGGGTGAGCGCAGGCGAGGAGGGCAGGTGTGTGTGCGGATGGCGGTCCTGAGAGCTCAGCCTGGATCCGGGCAGCGGTGGCGGGGTGGGGGGGTCGGCCACAGAAGCCACTCTGAAGGGTAACCCGAGACTGAGCTGGGCAGAGTGGGCAGCGCGTGTGTGAGGCCCCCTGACCCGACGCGGAGGGGCGCTTGGGGCAGGGCTGCGTGGCGCTAAAGGCAAGAAGAGGGCGGGTGGGCCGCCTTTGTGGGGAAAGCGGGCGCCCAGCCCTGCTGAGTCCGGAGCGACCTGGGAGGAGCGGGCTGCTGCTCTGGGCAGTGGGCAGGCTGCAGGGCTTTGTGGCCATCAGTGGTCCCCCGGACGCCCAGCAGGGGGGAGAGGAGGGATGTGGGGGGTGAGTCCGGATCTCCCTGCAGCAGCCCTAGATGGACAGGGGCCTGCTGGGGTCATGGTGGTGGCAGGGGACGGATTGGGGCTCTGTCAGAGGAGGGCTGGTGGCTCCTGACCCCGGGCCGGGTGTGGGGGCTTCAGACCTCAGGGTGAGCTCCTCCTTGAGTCCAGGAAACCCACCCTCGGTGCAGAGGCAGCAGGACACCACAGCCATGTCCGCCCGGCTACCCCTGCAGCTTGGGGAGGGGAAGGGTGCCTGTGTCAAGAAGCGCGTACACGGGTCGAGGACACACGCTCGTGTGGAGCGGGGTGGCTCCTCGCGGGGTGCAGCCTGGTGCGGACGCTCCGCACGCAGCCACATGACGCTTCCTATGGCTGGAAACGACTAGACAAAAGCTCGGCTCTCCCGGGAAGCGCACGTGTCCTCCCTGCGGCTTCTGTTGCTGCCTCACTTGGAGCCACCCCCAGCTGCTCGGTGAACGGTGTAGAAGGCTCTGCTGAGCGGCAAGGCACGGAGTGTTCGTGGTCATCGGTACGCAGGCTGGGGGGCACGTCTTGAGAGCCTGCTGAGTGGGGGGTCGGTGGGGAAAGGATGGGGTGTGCTGGCATCTCAGCTCAGGCTCCCTGGCCTCATGGTCCTGAAGCTGAGAGTGGCTGGTTCATGCAGGAAGGTGCAGTGAAGGGGCTGGTGGGGGAACCCCAGAGTAAATGCTTCTTGGAGAAGTCCTTACTGTTGGCCCTACCAGCTTAGCAAACGGGGAGATTGGGGCCCAGACCCATCCCTGCTCCTGCAGGTCAAGAAGCTTTGCAAATGTGTGAGGTGCGCTCCAGGGAAAGCTGTGAAATTGTGGGGAATGGGTCCCTGGAAGCAGGGCTGGGGGAGGGGAGAGGAGGCTGGGAAGGGGAGGGACTGAGGGATGCTGTGTGTCCAGGAGGCACCACCAGCTCAGACGTGCCTTCTGAGAACGGGGAACTTGTAAATGTGAACCATGGAGGGTGATGGAGAGAAGATTATTCATAACTATATAATCTCTTTGAAATTGACCTTAAATTCTGCCACATAAGATTTATACCTGTCATTTATTTGGCATACAATAAAATACATTCAGCATAAACCACCATATGTTTGAGTCTTTATTCCCTTATTTATATTTCAGTTTAGTTCAGTTCAGTTCAGTCGCTCAGTCGTGTCCAACTCTTTGCGACCCCATGAATCGCAGCACACCAGGCCTCCCTGTTCATTACCAACTCCCGGAGTTCACTCAGACTCACGTCCATCGAGTCCGTGATGCCATCCAGCCATCTCATCCTCTGCTGTCCCCTTCTCCTCCTGCCCCCAATCCCTCCCAGCATCAGAGTCTTTTCCAATGAATTAACTCTTCGCATGAGGTGGCCAAAGTACTGGAGTTTCAGCTTTAGCATCATTCCTTCCAAAGAACACCCAGGGCTGATCTCCTTCAGAACGGACTGGTAATATTTAACCAAACATTTTAAAGTGTTAAGAAGTATAACGATGGCTGGCCTGCGATTGGAAGCCCTGAGAAGCCATGGAGAAGTGTTCATTATGAATGAGGGGAGATGACACCTCGGCCATGAAACTGGGATGGAGCTCCGCTGCCCGAAGATGACACTGGCGAGAAGGAGCTGGGTGTCCTCAGGGCCAGACGCCCAGAGACTGGGGCTGCGTGCAGCTTCAAGGCGGGGAAGGAGGGCAGGGTCAGGCTACCTCGTGAGCACCCCTCCCAGCACTGCATCCCGGGCACACACAGGACCTGGCCTCTGCCTGTGGGTCTCTCGGGACCAGGAGTCCACACAGAGCCAGGCTGAGAAGGTGGATGAGGAAACCGCCGTCCTGCACGTGGGCGCCACTTCAGCACTGTCAGGGACCGTCTGACCTGCCTTCTCACAAGCGGCCATATAAATCAACCTGCTGCTCGATTATTAATAACGTTTGGGACTTTGCTGAGGCTCGAAATGCTGAGCTGGTTATCAGCGATCGATGCTGCTGTCCAGGGGTGATGGCTGACAATGAGCCACAAGGGACATGCGAGAAAGGAACTTCTCGCATGAGAAGAGAGAGACTGATCTTTGGAGAAGACGTGATTCCTGAGGGCCAGCCGCCCGTGCTGTCCTGCGTCCCCCCATCAAGTGCTGAGCTGGCACGTGGTAGGAGCATGGCTAGAAGCCTGGTGAGGGAGGGGAAGTGGGGGGGGGAGGGAAGGAGGGAAGGAGAAGGTCAGAAGGGAGAGAACTGGAATCAGTGAATCAGAGGGGGAAAGAACTCAGAGGCTGGGGGGAGGTGGTGAAGCTGAGCTCGGCACCCCACTCCCTGCGGGGACCTCCTGCATGCATAGAAATGGTAACCCACTCCAGTATTCTTGCCTGGAGAATCCCATGGATGGAGAAGGCTGATAGGCTACCTGTCTCTTATACACATCTCCTGGTGAGGGAGGGGAAGTGGGGGGGGGAGGGAAGGAGGGAAGGAGAAGGTCAGAAGGGAGAGAACTGGAATCAGTGAATCAGAGGGGGAAAGAACTCAGAGGCTGGGGGGAGGTGGTGAAGCTGAGCTCGGCACCCCACTCCCTGCGGGGACCTCCTGCATGCATCCTACCACTGATCTCATTGAGAGTGATGGCCTCTGGAATACAAACCATCAGCCTGGGCCCTCGACTCAGACAAAAGCTCCCCACTTTCACTTGGACCTACCCCTGGAAGATGGACCGTGGCGACTGTGTGTCGTGGCTGCGAGGAGCCACACGCAGGTGCAGGGAAAGGCAGGAGCTAGAGTTCCCCAACCAGAGGCTCAGATTTCTTTCGTCCAGGGCCAGCCCGTCCCCTGGTCCGCACAGTAGTGCGGTCTCTGCTCGGCATCAGTGTAGCTCAGTTTGGTGTCTCCTGTACGTACAGTCTCTTCTCACCTCATTCACATCTAAACCCAGGATACGGTGGATGTGGCCAGGAAGCTCTCAGAGAGGACTGTTGGCATCAATCACTCTCGCTGTAATCGTAGCCCGCCTGGTCTCTAGACACCACATGAATCAACGGGACCTGGATTGAGCTTTCTAATGAATAATGTAGATGTCTAATAAATTTTAAGATGTGAACTAGGATTCCAGTGGGACTGACTGATTCTCATTTAGAAGTACTGTCTATGAGAGGACATCCCAAACCCAAGATACTTGGTGTTGCGGTGAGCCCAGGAAGAGGTAGAAGTCCTGGCTGAGCCGAGACTTCCAAGCTGGGGTAGGGATTAGGGCCCCCAATAGGAGAGATGCTGTGCTGGCCCAAGACGGAGAGACAGAGAGAGGGGGGCTCAGAATAGGTTGCCACATGGACAGAGGGGGACAAGGTCACATCCCGGGAGCCCTGGAAGGAGTGAGAAGGGCCAGCAGGGAGGAGGGTGGGGTGGCTGCTCTTCCCTCCCCCCACGCCCGTCTATTTCATTAGGCCCTCCTGAAACTCTAGCAAGGTGGGAGCAATGCAAGGCTGCGGATGTCGGATGACTGTGTCGAGGTCTGAAGGCCAGGCTGTGGACAGGAGCCAGTGGGCCTTGCAGCCCCTGCTCTGATCAATGCGGCTCGGAGGGGTGGCACCCAGTGGTGAAGGTCGTGGGCGGATATGGAAGGCATTCAGCAGGAGTGGGTGCAGGGAGACAAGGACAGCCTCTCGGGGGAGCGAGGTCTGGGTGGGTGACCTCAGCAGGTAGGGGACAGAGTCTCGGTGACATGCCAGGAGGCCGATTCCTTCCAGAGTCAGCTATAGTCTTGGAGCGGATGAGACCCTGGTTCTAAGAGGGGTGGCCGTTTCCCTGGTGTTCAGCTCACATCCCCCTGCCAGTGGGGAGCGGGCATCTCTCCCAGGGGAGGTCAGGGCACGTGCTTCCTACCTTCACAGGTCCCCACCACTGGCCTCCACAACCCACCATGATTTTCACACAGCCACGCCTCTATCCACAGGCTACTTCCTGCCGATGAGCAGACGGGGCAGGGGTGTTAGTCAGGCTGGTTCCCGAGGGGCGTAGGGCTCTGCCATCACCTGGGCTTGACGACTTCCCACTGGACTGCTGATTTCTTGAGATCCTTTTCCCAGCTCCCTCTCTGCTTTTCCCAGGATCAGCCCCAATTCCCAGCCTGACGGCCTCCAGCCTCCCCAGATGCCCACCCTGTTCTCCCTCTGAGGACAGGCACTCACACAAGTGGTCCCCAGAAAGCAGGAGGTGAGGCGGAGGTGGGGGCCAGCTCACCCATCACCCTGCGGCAGGGAGGCGGTGCGTGGGCCCTGGGTCGTCCCTGGTGCAGGGCAAGGCACAGGGCTCTAGATGCCCTGTGGCCACCGGAGCCGGTGGCCTGTGGAAGGGCAGTGCTGTGGCTCGTGGGGAGGCTGGTCTTGGATGCACAGGGTGGGCCTCTTGAGCCTCCCCGTTCTTGGCTGACAGCCGGAGCATGTGGCCTCCGTGGTTTGGCATCCACCTGGGCCAGGATTGCCAGTGTGATTACAATTTCACGTTCACTAAACCAAAGTGTTGGTCTGCACTTCTCTTGCATACACCCAAGGAGGGTTTATCCTCCCAGACACTGTCCAACAGCATCCGACCGTAGAAAGGAGGTTCATCTGCCAGGTGAGCAGGAAATCGTCTGCCTGATTTATTAATAAGATACTCTCCAGCAGAACTGGCTTGTGAAGAAGTGCTGCTTCTCCAGCTGACGGCTCACAGAGCACAGAGGTGCGTTGGGTCAGGTGCCATCCTATTTAAAGTCTCTCAATGGCTTCCTGTTTCCTGGAAAAAAAAAAACCCAGGGCCTTGGCATGGCCTCCCTGCCCAGCCCCACATACACCATCTCTTCACGGTGCCCCCACCCGAGCTCTGCTCACACTCATCCCACCATCCCTCCGTCTAGGAGGCTCTTCCAGGGTCACTCCCTCCTCCTTTCTCTCTCTTCCCCCTTCTGACTTTCTTTCTCTCCTATTGATCTCCATCTGTTTACCTACCTATTTAATCTATCTATCTCAGTTCACTTGCTCAGTTGTGTCCGACTCTTTGTGACCCCATGGGCTACAGCATGCCAGGCTTCCCTGTCCATCACCAACACCCAGAGCCTACTCAAACTCATATTCATTGAGTCGGTGATGCCATCCAACCATGTCATCCTCTGTTGTCCCCTTCTCCTCCTGCCTTCAATCTTTCCTAGCATCAAGGTCTTTTCCAACGAGTCAGTTCTTTGCATCAGGTGGCCAAAGTACTGGAATTTCAGCTTTAGCATCAGTGTTTCCAATGATTATTCAGGACTGATTTCCTTTAGGATGGACTGGTTGGATCTCCTCACAGTCCAAGGGACTCTCAAGAGTTTTCTCCAACACCACAGTTCAAAAGCATCAATTCTTCGGCACTTCAATCCATCTCCCATCTATCAAATCTATTATCTACCTATTAAATATCTATCCATCCATCTTTCATCTGTCACTCTGTTCTCTCTCTACTATCTATCAATCTATCATCTCTTCGTCCACCTTTATCTGTTATCTGTCTACTGTCTATCTTCTCCCTACATCACCCAATTTGTGTTGAGCTCCAGAAACAAGGGATCTTACTCACTTTACCCACACCAAGTCCCCGGTGTTTGCAGTCACTCTGGGAGCGCCACAGGCACCCAATGCACGTTTTGTGGGTAGATCAGTGGATGGCTGGTGCCAACTCCTACGCTCGCTCAGAGTTCAGGCTTCAGGTGAGGTACTGGCCCCTGCCTCCTGCTGCTGCATGCAGCTTGGTTCTTAACTGCAAAGGTCTGATGAAGGTGCCTGCTGCTTCTGCAATTCCAAGGACAATGGTGGTCCCCGTGGTCACCGAGGTGGGGCTTGCCCTCGTGGACGGGAGGTGACTATGTCCTCTTTGAGGGATGGGCTGACTGGTGTCTGTGGGTGGAGGGCAGATGAGAGGGGAGAAGAGCATCCTTACATGCAGAAGTCAGTGGCCCACACGGCACCTCTGCGGGCCACTACTGAGTGTCTCCTGTGGTAGGGATGGGTCAGCTGCTTATCAGTCACTCTGTAGATGAGACCAGAACACAGTTCTAACGCCACACATCCTGCAGCCTGCAGCCCAGCGGTACTTTTGATTGGTTGATGGATTAGCCAATTAATCAATTAACTCACCCAATCTTTAGTGAGTTACTATGTCCAAGACATATGATAGGTGTAGGGGTGCAGTGGACAAACCATAGAGATTTAATATTAATTTGAAACTTAACAGCTGATTTTTTAATTAAATAAAGACTAGTCAAAGTAACCTATTCATACATTAATGTTAAGAAAAAATAACTTGAAGCAAGATTTAAAGAAAATGACGCCATGGCGTGAATCAAGTCTTTCTTTTCTGTCCAAGCTTCTGCAGGGGCCCAGGACTCTGTGGCCTGGTGCTACCACGTGCTGGCTGTGGGGCCCTGGCCAGTTAGCTGAGTTCCACTTTCTCATCTGCAAAATGGGCACACGTCTGTGCCTCACAGCAGCATTTGAGGATTAAGAGGTAACGTATGTAAAAGCCATGCACACCACTTAGTATCGAGAAGCCGAGTTGTACAATTACTGAATTATTCCTCTTCATTTACTTCTGAATTTACCTCCCAGGTTGAGAGGAAACAGTCTTCTCCTCACCAGAATGTTCAGTTTGAAACGTCAGGAGTCTTACACAGTATGCAAGTTGCCTTGGCGATGCCAGTTTGGTGCCATGGCAATGTGGGTTGGTCCCTCACAGTCGTGGTAACTCAGCAGGATTCAGCCCTCCTTCTGGCTGAGATTCATCAGCAGTAGTTTCTACTCACAGGTCCAAACAGAGATGTAGGAGAAAACTCTTCTGCTTCTCTTTTCCAGCACACGAGTCTCCTCCAGCTTCTGGGGCTGCACCCGCTCAGCTTCCCCTTCCCCTGAACTCTCTTCCATGGGCCATATTGATGCCTATTCATTACCATACCTCTCCGGCTTCCCTGACTTTTTTCTCAAACTCGACTTCATAAAAGGACTTTACCCTTTGTCTCTCATGACCATTTGAGCACTTAAAAGAAAATAACAGACTGACCTTAAAAAGCCAGGTTCCCAGAGAGTGTTTTCACCCTGAATCATGCTTCATCTTTTCCCTGGTACAGCCCGAGGTGAAGGTTAATGTAAAACAGCTGAGAGGTGAAGTCATCCGCCACCAGCCTAGAGCTCGGAGAGGAAGCGAGACAGCTTCGCCCTGGGCTAGGCAGGACGCAGGTGCTTCAGAAAGGCCGGTAGAGACAGGCGCCCGGAGCCCGCTGGCTGCAGAGCCCAGGGGAGGCTGGATCCTGCGGATCCGAGGTGCTCCGACCTTGCTAGGCCAATCACCAGGGATGCTGGCAGTTAGAACTTGGAGAGAGGTTTCCACGACCAAATGAGAACTCCAACAACTCAGTTGGGCAGATGTTACACTATTTCCATGCAGCACTTATTTGATTTTCCTTTTGCTTAACTTTTAGAGCTTCATATTTTCCTGCTGCCTCAACATCCCACAAACAGCCTGTGAGCACCCCGCCCCGGGGGACCAGGCACAGGAGGGTGGCCAGGCCTCCCCAGCGCGAGCTCCCCTTCTCATGCCCCCATGTAACTCACTGACATTCAGCCGCACCCAGGAGAACCCCTGCCGTCTTGCTGAGCTCTGCACCCCAGCCCTGAGAAGGCCCAGGGCTCCCTCCCCGGATCCCCTCCTTCCGGGCGGTGCCCACTCTGCAGACGCTTTGCCTTGTGGCCCTGGCCTCCGCCCTGCAGGGCCTCAAGAAGGATGAACCCCTCACTTTCACGTGCTTCTCTGCATGTCACTGCTGTGGCCGTGTTGGGGTTCTCCTTAAAGACCCCACAAGAGGGACTGACGCCCTGTTCACAGTGCATCTTTGCACGGCTCCCTTACTTAGCTCGTCAATAAGGATGACCAGGCTTTGAGTCCTGGCCAGCCCCTCGCACGGCCTGGTCTGTATTCTTCGTCCCCTTCCTTCTGTGTCGGTCATTAGTGGGTGAACCCGGGACTCCCCCAGTGGCTCCAGCTGGTCACCCCACTCAACATCGTTCCAGCCCCTCCCAGCTGGAGACACCTTGCGATCACGTCTCCCCGAGGCCCTCGTCTGGAGGATACTTAGATGCCCTGGGTCCACCCGGCGGGTGTCCTGGAGATGGGGCAGAGGTGAGCTGCTTGCGTCCTGTCACCAGCATCACCCATGGCCCTGGGAGAGGCGGGGCCTCAGCGTCCCCCCAGAACCACATGGGCCAGTTGTACCCACATATTATCTTTGCCTGCAGGTTCCTGACTGGGTGGCCTTTAGAACTTCATCTATGTCTTCCTCAGGGATTCTTTAAATTACCAACTATTTCTTTCATTAACCTTTTCCTGTTTAAACCTGCTCAAGTGGATGCTGTGGGTTGCACACACTTCACTAACCTTAACAGTCCCCAGCCGTCTTCAACTCTTCACGACCTCATGGACTGTAGCCACTAGGTTCCTCTGTCCATGGGATTCTCCAGGCAAAAATACTGGAGTGGGTTGCCATTTCGTCCTCCAGGGGATCTTCCGGACTCAGGGATCGAGCCCCCATCTCCTGCATCTCGTGGACTGGCAGGTGGGTTCTTTAGCACTAGTGACACCTGGGAAACCTCAACAACAAGCCTTCAAAGTCTCCTGTTTTCGGAGGAAGAACCGGGTGGGCTGACGTAGGTCGGAGGGTAAATGGTGGTAGTAGATGGTCAATAGGTCAAAACTCTTGCTTATATCAGTGCTTGAATAAACTGCTGTGCAGTCATCTTCATATTTTAAAATGTGCTTAGTGAAGGGCTGACATGGCAGGCTCGCAGAGTTACCTAGACAGCTGGCTCTCAGATTGTGTGAAGGTGAGAATAACCTTCAGCTCCTGTGATAGAGAAAACGCTGTAGCGTGTGCCCTGGAGCCCTTTAACGGCAGGGGCACCTCTGAGTTCTGCAGAATCTGGATTCACACTGTAGGAATGAACGTGAAGCTTATTCCACGAGAGCGGAAAATAGCTACCAGATGGCTCAGTGCTCAAGAACCCTCCCGCCAATGCAAGAGACCTAAAAGCCTCAGGTCTGATCCCTGGGTTGGGAAGATCCCCTGGAGGAGGAAATGGCAACCTGATCCAATATGGGCTTCCCTGGTGGCTCAGAGGTTAAAGCGTCTGCCTCCAATGCAGGAGACCCGGGTTCGATCCCTGGGTCGGGAAGATCCCCTGGAGAAGGAAATGGTAACCCACTCCAGTATTCTTGCCTGGAGAATCCCATGGATGGAGAAGGCTGATAGGCTACAGTCCATGGGGTCGCAAAGAGTCGGACACGACTGGCTGAAAAATCCCAAGGACAGAGGAGCCTGGTGGGTTACAGTCCATGGGGTCGCAAAGAGTTGAACTCAACTGAGCAACTCACACACACACAGAAAATACTCAAAGGCTTACTCCCCTGCCCTGTGTGGTGAATTACTGATAGGTCACCGTGAGAATTTGCACCGTCGCAGCTTCTCATTCTTTCTCATCCATTCAGGACTTTTTTCTGATTTTTAATGGAAAATCGCTTCCCACCGAACATAAGTTTTCATTTGTGAAAAGCTATTTTAACTGACAGCCCCTCCATCTCCCAAGGTGTGTCGAGGGGGACGCAGATGGAAATCAAGCTTTAGTTCTCATGGCAAATGTTTTGAAGGCACGATTACCTGTTATGTCTTCCCCTCGCACTTCGGAAAGGAACTGGCATTTCCGATTGTGCATGTTTGTAGTAAAAGAAAATCCATCAAGTTTCCCCATAAAGAGGACTGGTGTGACCACCAGCTGCACGCGGACAGCTGGAGTCCATTAGTGGGCCCCACAAAGGAGGAGAACCCATGTTGCAAGTTGTTCACAGCCCAGGACAGGAAGGGTCAGATGCTGGAAGCAGAGATGGGAGTTCGGTGCTAAGAGGCTTCCCTGTGTGAGGATGCACACCTTCAGGGTGCTTCCTTCAGGCGCTTAATAACGTCTCAAGTTCAGGTGCAGGGAAAGCACAGATCAGCCCTGCCTGGATTTTGGTGGGAACCAGCCGGTGGGCACGTTTGATCTTGTGGAGACTTTTGCAGAGTTAATTCTGGGTTTCAAATATTTTGTTTTGTAAACCGAGTGAGTCTCCATTAATGATGCCAGGAGCTGGGGACGCACAGGGAAGGCAAGTCTGTGGACACACCTGGGTGTGGGGGACACATCGGGAAGACACGCAGCACCCCCGAGGAAGGAAAGGAAGCCTTGTCCTAAGGTGGGCCTCACTTTTGGGGGGCCTGGGACTGACGTGAGTGAGCCAGCCCCATTCTGCCACCCTCGGGCGGTCGTCCCGGGCTGCCCTCTGCTGAGCGGTCCCGGCTCTAGCCACCCGTGAAGTCTTTTGAGCCCAGGGTGATCTCACTCACCTGACCAGCCACACAAACTCTGACCTCCAGAATCCTAGGCTTAAAAAGCAGAGCTGCAGTCCCCGGAGGGAACTGGTCTCTGCTTCCGCGTCTCCGAGGTTCCTGAACCCATAGAGAATCTGCCTGGCCAGCAGCATGCACGCTGCAGCTGAAAATCTTCCCAAGATGGAACCCATTGTTATGAGTGATTGAGTTTCACATTGTTTTGCCAACTCCCAAACAAACGGACAGACCCGCTTAGAACTTGTTTTTCTTTGTTGATGTTTAATAAAACAGCAATCATATACCAAGTGAGATAATGGGACGGTTGAATGCAGACTGGAATTATTTTCTTTTATGGAGTCTTAATTAGATTTGTAATGCAAGGCTCCCAAGTACCAAATGTTTGCTTCGATTTAATGAGAACGGTTATGGAGAGTTAGAGAATTGTAATTCTCCCATTAACTCAACAGTGATACATATTGCAAAGTTTAGTATATACCAAGTTACAAAAGACTAGTCTTGACCCGGTGGGGGTCCAGTCCTTAATTCTCCTCATTTCTTCACAGTTTCCTCTTGGTATTCTTTCCATGACCCTTGGGGAGGAAACTTTCACCTTTAAAGTTTCTTCATTAAAGTTTTTTCCATATTTTGTTTTACTTTTTTTGAGACGTTAAAAATTTTTTTTTTTTTTTTCTGCTGTAGTTGCTTTACAGGGCTGTGTTAATCGCTGCTGGACAGCGATGACTCACGTGCACACGTCCTCGTCACTGAAGTTCCAACAGTCCCTCCGAGCTGTCCTTTGGTGGCAGGCTGGTCTGCCACTGGGCGTCATGGAAGGTCTCAGCTCAAAGTCCAGGTCTTCCGGTACCAGTCACATCCTGCCCCCTGACCCCCAGCAGGTCTCACCTTCCTTGGAAGCCCCCCCTCACAGGTCACACCTTCCTGGGACCGCCCCCTCCACAGGTCACACCTTCTTGGGAACCATGCCCCCCCCACAGGTCACACCTTCCTGGGACCCCCCCCTCCACAGGTCACACCTTCTTGGGAACCATGCCCCCCCACAGGTCAC
>SJYT01078934.1:693971-707020 GCA_006410635.1 Cephalophus harveyi
CTTGGGAACCATGTTCCCCCTCAGGTCACACCTTCCTGGGACCCCTCCCACAGGTCACACCTTCCTGGGACCCCCGCAGAAGTGCAGACAGAGCATTGGAACACCTGTAGGTCAAAATCAGTGGTGAGGCAGTTTCTGTAAATAATTTATCTCCCAGAATATCTAAAGTACTAGGTTTATGAATAATTTGCTTTATTATATAAGCCCAGTGGCTGTTCCTACAATCACACCACCTCAGTGGACCCCAGCATTCCGAGTAGGAAGAGGGCATGGAGTCAGAGCTGGGGACCCAGGGGAGAGTTTTGAAAGCAGGTGAGAGCTTGGTGGGGAGGGAGGGGGTGCTCCCTGCATTTCCGGGAGGGAGGGGCTGGGGGGGCTCTCCTGCCCACGGGCTCCCGGGCAGTGGTCTTGGGGGCACAGAGGCCGGCAGCCTCCCCCGTCACCTTCCCTCCTGTCTCTGGGCACAGGGGCACAGGACGCCCGGGAGTGCCGGAACCGCGGCCCCGCCCTCCCAAGGAAGTACTGTCTCCAGGGGCCCAGGGGCAGCGCCGCCACCTGCTTGGCCAGTGGCCAGTGGCCAGGTGGGCAGGGACGCCCAGCACCATGCCTGGCCCGGGGTCCAAATGACCGGGCCCAGATCGTGGACCTTCCCGCTTCCTGGTTCCCCTTTTCTCGAGTGTCAGGGCCCCTGTAGGATGGAAAACATGAAGCATCAGTCCGGCCCAGGGTCGCTCCTACTAAGGTCTCCAGATCTTACATTCCTATAAAAGGGGAGTTTAAGAATGACCCCCACGACATGCACCCACTGAAGAGTCAGGGCGGTGGCCCGTGTATAGAATCTGCGGTGTAATTTATAGACATGTAGAGAAAAGAGCTAATCCCTCGAATCTGTCACTTCCAGAAAAAGTACTTCTGCTTCATTGACTGTGCTAAAGCCTTTGACTGTGTGGACCACAATAAACTGGAAAATTCTGAAAGAGATGAGAATACCAGACCACCTGACCTGCCTCCTGAGAAACCTGTATGCAGGTCAGGAAGCAACAGTTAGAACTGGACATGGAACAACAGACTGGTTCCAAATAGGAAAAGGAGTACGTCAAGGCTGTATATTGTCACCCTGCTTATTTAACTTATATGCAGGGTACATCATGAGAAACGCTGGGCTGGAAGAAGCCCAAGCTGGAGTCAAGATTGCCGGGAGAAATATCAAAGATGACACCACCCTAAGGCAGAAAGCGAGGAGGAACTGGTGCTTCTTGATGAAGGTGAAAGGGGAGTGAAACACTGGCTTAAAGCTCAACATTCAAAAAACAAAGGTCATGGCATCCGGTCCCATCAGTAAGTTCAGAACATCAACTGAGTGACTGAACAACAAGAGAAAGGACGGAGGAGCGAGATAAAAAAGGAAATCCTGCCGCTTTCTTCCTGGCCTCGCCGCCTCTGTGCAGCCTCCCTGCGGGGCCCGCTGCTGCCCTGAGGACCCCTGGGCTCCCCTGTTGCTCACCTCCTGTATCCTCCAAGGCATCCAAACCAATTCGGGATCCTCTCCCGTCCTCTGCTTCCGCCCCAAAGGACAGACCCTGCAGGGACCTCCCCAGCTTCAGCCCAGGCCGGCCTCACCTCCCCACCTTCACGCCTCGTTCCCGGGGTCTGCACGGAAGGTGGGCTGGGTCTCCTCTGGCCCTAATCCCTCTCCCAGGCCTCCTTTCCTGCAAGTTCAGTGCCAAGAGGGTGGCATTTTCCCCTAGTGCACTTTACTGAAGACGCAAGTTAAGAGAGGACGGAACCCATGGAAAGGGCCCCTCAAGCGCACGGACCTGTGGCCTCTGCAGAGCGTGTACCTCCCCACCCGGGACGGGGACGGGGAGGCCGAGGGGCAGTGACAGGCGCCTCCCGTGGGATGCTGGGCAGTTTGCTGGCTCTGAGATGGGTCTCCACGTCCCCAGATGCGGGGGACGTCAGCACTGTCCCCAAGGCCTCGGGGTGAGTGGGGCAGCGCGTGCAGTGCTCGGCACGGGCGCCAGGTATGGGTCGAGTTGCGGCCCGCCTTCCCTTGGTCTGGCCTTTGTGAGACCCGCTCTCACCACTCCCCGGGCTCTGAGCCGCGTCTCGACCACTCTGCGCAGGGGGCGGGCGGGCGGCTGGAGGGCGAGACCCCGGCCCACGGGCCCGCTGACTCTGCAGCTCCAGGTGCGCTGCTGACGCCCTCTCCTCCGCACGCCCGGGGCCCACCTGCTGGTGAGCCAGCCCCTCAAACCACTAGCTCCGCGGGTCTGGGGTGGCACTTGCTCTTCAGGGGTTGCCCGGGGTTGCCAGGGGTCCCCTCTCCTCCGCCTGCCCTGGCGAGGGGACCCCTCCTGGCCTCTCTTGTCCTCCTCTTTGTCAGGTCGGGAGGGCCCCATGCCTGGGCCAAGACTGTAGCCCATGTAGGGAGCTGGGGGTCAGCAGGTTCGGGGTGCAGGCCCCACCTGATCCAGCTCCCCACCACCCAGGCCTGCACCCCAGTGTGTGGGGCCCTCCCCACCCTCCAGTTCACAGCCTGCCCCACACTGGGGTGAGTGCGGGACTCCAAGTTTCCGCTGTCACTGCGGGCAATCCCGGGCACCCCCAGGGGTGAGTTGCCGGACATGCGCGGCCTGTCCAGTGGGTGTGAGGCCAAGGCCACCTCTCTGGTTCCTGGGAGGGTGAGTGAGTCACACTCGCGCTACGTGTGGAGGGAGTAATGGAGGTGTGCCATTATTTTCAGCAACACCTCGCATTCTGAGCTGCTCGCTCTTTGCAACATCAGCAGGAGATGGCCTGTGGTGGTCGTTCTCTGATTGGGCCCCCTCCCCCCCATCACGGGGGTGCAGTCCCCTCCCACACTGTACCGGGGTTGGGGGGCTGGGCTGCCACTTCTGAGATTAGACGGCCAAAGATGCAGTGACTTCCGTCTTAGCTGCTCTGTCTCGCCTTCTTGGATCGCTTGCCCTGGGGGAAGCCAGCCACCAAGCAGAGCCCACAGGACAAGGCAGAGGCCTCCTGCACAGGAGCACATGTGTGAACTTGGAGCCTCCAGTCCCAGCGAAGCCTTCAGGAGGGAGCGCGGCTCCAGCTCTCAGCTTGTTTGGAGCTTCCTGAGTGAGAGCCACCCAGCCTGGCCACGCCAAGAGCCCTGCCCCTTGGGAACTCTGCGCAGCGATAAACGTCTGCTGTTCAGGAGGCCAGATATCCAGGAAGCTCGATGGCAGCAGGAGGGGCCTAACCCACGGCCCCGCCAGTCCTGGGTCCCCATCATGCCTTGCCGTGTCGGAGTCCAGGCCCTGAAGCCACCTAAAGCCTCTTCTTGGTGGCCACCCCTACCTGACCCCTCTCGGGGTCCTTCTGGACCGGCGGCCATTCCTCAGCGTGACCCCTGCCCCTCCTCCGGGACCCTCGTCTCAGTGGGAAGCCCTCCACGCCCTCTCTGAGCCCCAGAACAGGAGCCCAGGAGAGTCGGCAGGTCTGGCCTGGGGTCCCGCAGCCCGTCACACAGAACCCATGGCACCACCGCCAAGTGGAGGAGATGCCACGGGCAGCAGCGTCTCCATGGGACCCCTGCCCCCCGTGTTTACTCTGCTGGGAAGCGGACCCCTGCCCTGTCCAGGCTCAGGGGAGACCATGCCCCGGCCCAAACCTCAACTGCAGGCTTGCGGGACCCAAAGCTAAGCTTGCCGACCTCTGACCCACAGACACTGTGAGACAGAAGGTGTGGGAATGATAACAACCAACAAATAAACCTGCGGGAATTCGCTGTGCGGCCGCAGATGGTGCAGATGCCGCTTCATCAGGATCCAAGCAGAAGACGGCAGGGGCCGTGGGGGCCACGCACTCACGCTGTCGGTCCCGGCCCGTGTGGGTGAGCGTGGCCCTCAGCGCGGGCACTCTGGGCTCAGAGACCCGTGTGGCCGCCCTGCTCGGGTGGTGCCCTCTGAGCCTTCTTTCCACCTGTACGAAGCGCACAGCAGTGCTGCCGGCTCTGAGGAGTTCCTGAAAGAATTGCCTAAGTGCTCAGAGCACCGCCTGGACCCACGGTGACTCATCCAGGCTCTCTGTGTTTTGCCTCCGTGGTCTGCCAGCGCCTGCGGGGGAGGCCGAGGACCCTGAGAGATGCCGTGTTTAAGTGCTGAGAAGAAATCCCAGAGACTCCTCAGGGCAACCAGGGAGAAGGCCGAGAGGCGAGTGGCCATGGGCAAGGTCAAGGGTGACCTCTTGGCTTTTGTTTCGCGACCATCCCTGGCCCAGGTGCATCCCCTCCTTCTTCACCGCGGGTGCCCGCAGGCCCGCCTGGGTGAGAACCGTGGGTGAGAGAAGAGTGCCGCTCTGTCCTCTCTTGGTTCCCAGGCCAGGTCCCACACCCTCCTTCCCGGAAACCGAACGCCTAGAAAACTAGCGGGAGGAGCCCCCGGCAGCCAGGAGCAGCAAACACATTTTTCAAGCAGGGGAAGGAACCGGGCTGCCTGTGGATGTTAGCGACAAGCACATATGAGAGCTCGGTGCAAGAGCTGTAATCAGGATGATGACAAGGTATCACAAGAGGACAAAGGAAGCGGAGCCAGAAATTAGGGAGGTTACACCAAGAGGCGAGCCGCTAGCCGGTGACTGCAGACGGGGCGGTCAGAGCCTCTGTCTCAGCAGAGTCAGGCCTGGGAAAAACCGCGGGGTGTCTGGTGGGAGAGGGCTGTTGCTAGAATGTGCTGAACCCAGAGGAAACAGAACTGCTCTCCCTGCAGAGCGAGGGTGGGAGAGTAAACGGGGAGGCGGCTGTCTGCCTGCCAAGCTGCCCAGAAGGCCCTGAGTATGGCGGGAAACCCTGGCTGCTCACGGTGCCTCTCTGAGCCCACAGAACGTGCAGCGTGTGGGCGCAGGATGGGGAGAGGCCGGTATGTCTGCCCTGCTGGCCTCACCCACACGGAGGGGCATCCCCAGCCGGCACAGGTGCCGATGCAGCCCAGGGCGTGGGAGGACCAGGAGTCCAGCCCCGGCTCGAGCCCTGGCGCTGTGTGACCTTGGCCTCGCCTTCTGTACCCACAAGACAGGGCCGAGCCCACTTCATTCCTGCCCTCCCTGCGTCCACCTGCACGAGCCCAGCTCCTGCGGCCGTGGGCGGCCGGCTTCAGTCTCCCTGGGCCCTGCTGGCGTGCGAGCAGAACTTTCTAGGTCCTCAGTGGAGCCCAGGGGGCTTCTGTCCCCAGACTGCAGCCGTGATTCCCCCACCCTGAGTCACAGGAAGGGACAGTCCCCTGGGAAGCTGCCGTTTGCTCTTTTTAAAGCCTTCCGCGCGGCCTCTGTTTACTTTCCTAATGGTCTTCTACCCTCAGAGGGAATGCAGGCAGGAGGATAAAGACCCTGGTGAGGAGCCGCAGGCTGGCGACTCCGGGCGACGGGGTCCCCGGGGCCCGGAAGGCAGAGGCTCAGGCACCGGGCTGGGACGCTGTGGCTCGGCTGAGTGTCCGCGTTCACTCGGGAACGCGCATGCGCTCAGGCGCACCCGGGGCAACCGAGTCCGGGCACGCCCGCAGGCGCACCGCATCCTCCCCGAGCACCGGGGCCCAGTTTCCCGCCGTTTTGCTCCCGGCTGTGCCGCGTGGGGACCTGGGCCTGCCGGCCGTGGTCACGGTGGCGCCGGGGCCCAGCCTGTCCTCTGCAGAGTGGACCTTGAGACACAGCCCGCTTGCCTGTGTGCACGCGGCTTGTCCAGAAAGGTTCTTTAGAGGAGACAGGAGCGTCGAGGGCGCGGGATGGGGGCGGAGCGTGTGGGTGCCCTGCGGGAGCCCTGCAGAGGTCTGCTCCTGAGCGTGTTTTCAAGGCCAAGGTGCAGGCTCTGGGAACACCCAGCAGTCCCAGACGGTCACCTCTGGAGCTCAAGGACAGAGGGGGTCAAGGGTGCAAATCCACTGGAAGCAAAGAGCCCATCAGTCACGGTGGGGGCGTCTCATAGGCAGATGGGGTGGGGGGCATCCTGGCGGTGAATGGACAGTGTCCACCCCACCGATTTGCTCTGGGCTGGACAGTGTTCTGTGCACGGGGTCCCCCTTCCTCCCAGGTCCTCGCCGTTTACCTTATAGATACTCTGAACCCCACCCTCCCAAAGCGGTGAAAGTGTTACTCGCTCAGTCATGTGGGACTCTTTGCAATCCCATGGACTGCAGCCCACCAGGCTCCTCTGTCCGTGGGATTCTCCAGGCAAGAATACTGGAGTAGGTTGCCACTTCCTTCTCCAGGGGATCTTCCTGACCCAGGGACTGAACCTGGGTCTCCTGCATTATAGGCAGATTCTTTACCATCTAAGCCACCAGGGAAGCTCTCTCAAAGAGCCTCAAGTAATTAAAAGCAGCATTTTTTTTCCTTTTTTTTGCTACCAAGAACCCCTGAAAAATGAACTGGAGAGGAGTGACTTGGTCATCATAAATTTCTCGAAAAGACAAGTAACCAAACTATTTTTATTTCCCAGCACAAAAATGGCTAAAAGAAAGCTTGATCCCGAGTGCGACCCCTGACTTTATCTTTGTGTGTTAGTCTTGCAAGGTACTCGTCTAACTGATTTGGAGCCTGACCATGGGGGAGCATCTTTCAGGAACAAAGTCTGGTGTGATGGTAGCAGGTGCCACTGTCTGAGACCAACCATGGTCAGAGGAAGAAGCTGCTCACAGCCCTTCCTTGCCGACCGAGCCCCCTTCCTGTCCTGGAGCCAGACAACCAGACCCTACAGAACTTTGACCTTGAACTTTAACAAAGCTCTTCCTGGACCTGCCACTTCCATCATCCTGGTGCTTCCCTGGAGACTCCCAGCAAAAAAGAGGTCGGGGCAGCTGGTTCCATTTCTCCTCTCTCGGGCAAACCACAGGGTGGAAATCCTGGAGGGCTTTCTGTAGGAAGGGACATTTGAACTCTGCCGTAGGGTGAAGGATTAGCTGGAGCATGGACAGAAAGTGTGTTCTAGGGCAAAGAAAGCCTCCTGCTGTGTCTTCAGGGCCTGATTCTACTTCTGTGGCTGGAGCTTGGAGCCAGGTGTGGCTCTGGATACTGAGCCCTGCCCTAAGAAGAGGTGATCTGATCTTTAAGAAATAGGAAGCCACATGGTGTTTGAGGAACTGAGTAAAGCAATATGACCGATAGAGGAGAGAAATGATTATGTATGCAAGTTCAGCTACAAGAGGAAGAAACTGCAGCGTGAAATGCTGACAATAATTATGTTAATGACATCATGGGCTACATAATAGCTCCCAAATGTTGTGGGAAGAAATTACACATCCAGACAGGTTCAAGTTCTTAAAAGTTAATTATACCAAGTCCAAGCTCCTCCGTGTAGGGCCTTGCCATGTTTAGAGAGGGTAATAGCAAACTCAGAAAGATTTTTAATCTAACATACACCCATCCTTCAAATCGCGATCTCTAAGCCATGTTGTAATTCCTCGGCTGTAAACAGTTTTGAGGTTAATTACTCTCCAGTGAAGAGTCAATTAGAAAAGGAAGCTCCCCGCTCAACATAAGCAGATTAAAACAGACATTTCAGACCTTGTCAGAGCCAGGTTTGCAAAGAAAATACTAGTCTAACTTATTTTCTTGCTAAAAAAAAATCATCTGGGCAACAAAGTGCTCCACGGAGCCGGGTGGCGGAGTGATCTTGGGCTTTCTGGAGCAGACAGACTGGCTGGGCCCTCGTCCCCCAGGCTGGCTGCAAGCCCCAGGCCTGCCCACCTTGCTCTCCGGCCCTAGGGCTTCCTTTCTCTGGGGGAACCCCTGCCGAAGTCCCTTTACCCTCCCGCGGCGGTTTCTGCACAAGCTCAGGGCCAGTGTCTCAGCCTCCCTGGGCAGGCTTTCTACACAAAATCTGGGCCGGTATCAGCCCCAGACTGGAAGTTCTGCACATTCTCCCGGGGGCCGGTGGCCGGGAGCCGATGGGGCCTCGTGACACCCTTCTTGCCATGGGCTGTGCACCCCTGCGTGCGGAATCTTCTTCGGCTGTGGGACAGTTTGGGACTTGGTTCCGGAGGAAGCAGGAGCCTCCGTGTTTGAGGAGAGACTGAGGCCGGGGCCAGTTGCGGGCCAGCCGTCAACTGGGCGACGGGAGGAGGGGCTCTGCGTCCTGAGTGGAGATGAGGGAGCCCCCTCCTCCGCAGCCCCGCTCAGCCCCCGGGTCCCGGGGTGTGTGCACGTCCCTCCCACTCAAGGCCTTCGGCTCAGGGCTCGGGATGTGTGTGCGTGACTTGTCGAGGGGCTGGGCTGCTGGGGTGAAAGGGGAGGGGGTGCTGTGTGAGTGACAACCCTCCAACACACACACAGGTAAAATACACAAACACACACCACCCAGTTGCACACACACACAACATATATACAATAAACACCACACACACAATAAACACCATACACATCACACACGGTGAACACCACACACACCACATACCTCACAAGACACAAAACACACATGCAGTAAGCATCACACACACACCTCACACAAACACACCACACACCTCACACACCTCACTCAGCCACATGACGCATACGCGTCACATTCCGCCCTCCCTGAGCACATGCAGGGCCACTTCCGCAGGGACCTCAGCTCCTGAGTCTCCCTCCTGCCCCTCCACCAGGGCTCGGACCCGGGAGGGCACCGTCAGACCCCGAGCACCGTCTCCCGACGTCCTCAGCGTGGGCGCTGCCTGAGATGAGTGAGGCTCCTGTGGGGGGAGAGCGTGCGCTGTGGTGGGGGTGGGGGGACACCTTCAGACGCCTACAGAGAGGCAGGCTTTGCACTCAGAGGGTGTGTGAGTGTAGAACGTGTGTGTGTGTGTGTTGCGTGCATAGTGGTGTGAGTGTGCTGAGTGTGTGGAGTCTGTCTCAGGTGAGTGTGTGTTGTGTGTGTTGGATGAGTGGGGTGTGTTTGTTGGGGAGTGTATGTTGGGTGTGTCTGTGAGTATGTGTGTATTGGTATGTGAAGTGTGAAGTGTGTGGGGGGGACTGTGTGTTATCTGTGTGGAGTATGTTGGGTGGGGGAGTGTATGTTTGGGGGAGTGTGTGTTGTCAGTGTGTGTGTTGCACGTGTGGAGTGTTTGTCAGAGAGTGTATGTTGGATGTGTTTGTGTGAGCGTGTGTGTGTGTTGGGTGCGTGAAGTGTGTTTGGGGGAGTGTGTGTTGTGTTTGTGTTGGGTGTGTGGAGTGTGTGTGTGGGCATGTGTGTTGTGAGTGTGTGAGTTGGGTGTGTGGAGTGTGTGTGTGGGAGTGTGTGTTGGGTGTGTGTTGGGTGTGTGGAATGTGCATGGGGGGATGTGTGTTGTGAGTGTGTGAGTTGGGTGTGTGGAGTCTGTTTGAGGGAGTGTGTGTTGGGTGTGTGTTGGGTGTGTGGAGTGTGTGTGGGGAATGTGTGTTGTGTGTGAGTTGGGTGTGTGGAGTGTGTGTTTGGGGGAGTGTGTGTTGTGTGTGAGTTGGCTGTGTGGAGTGTGGAAGGGAAGGTGTGCTGTGAGTGTGTGAGTCGCATGCGTGGGCTGTGTGGGGGAGTGTTGGGTGGCCCTGGTTCTGCCCCCAGGGTGCCATCCACAGGCAGTTGCTGACCTGCATTCTCACCCTGCAGATCCCTTTTAGTTTTCTGGAAACATCTGTTAATAGAAATATAGTATGTATTCTTATTCTTTTTAAAATTAAAAGCAGTCAGCTAGTAAAATAGGCGCTTCTCTCTGGGCTTAGAGTTCCGCGAGCGTTAGCAAGTGATTTCATTCGTGGCGTCGTCACGGCAGGTCCGAAAGTTCTTCATGGCCCCCTCTCTCCGTCGTAGAGGCCTCCCTGGTGGCTCAGATGGTAAGCAACGCGCCTGCAGTGCAGAAGAGCCGGCTTCGACCCCTGAGCTAGGAAGATCCCTGGAGGAGGAAACGGCAGCTCCTCCAGTATTCTTGCTGGAGAATCCCAAGGACAGAGGAGCTGGCGGGCTGCAGTCCACGGGGTCACAAAGACCTGGACCAACATGTTCTTCCCGTTCACTGTCTCCCCATCGTAACCCCTGGCAACAACTGCTCTCCTTCATCGTACAGCTGTCTGTTTTTAGAATGACATAAAAATAGAATCCTATGATATGGAGACTTTGAGGTCGGTTTTTTCCTCCACGTGATACCGTTGGCATCGTTTTGGCCAGCAAGGATGTGGGCAGTTTGCCCTCTTTGTGGGTGAGTTGTGCTCCCCTGTGGACACCGCAGGCTGTCCATTCACATGTTAAGGGTGTTTGGGCTTCTCCCCGCGTGGGGCAGACATGAACACAGCCAGGCTTTGTGAGGTCCCCCTTGCAGGGAGCTGGTTACCCTGGCATTCCTGTGGAAGTCCTTGAGCTTTGTTCCGAGATGCAGGGATGCTGCAAGGATGGTTTGATCCTTTGGAGCCTTGGTGAGTGAGGAGGGTGTCCACAAGCTGGTAGGAATAGAAACCACCCCCACCCCCCCCACCCCTGCCCGCCATCTAAGGGTTGTTCTTCCAGCTCTTTGGGGGCATTGCTCAGGGGGCTTCTTCTCACCCATGCCCTACTGGGCGCTCAGCTTGAAACCCAAGGGGGCTCTGCGTGCTCTCCAGGACCCTACCCCTGCGCAGTTGCCACCTCTCCCAGCTCTGCCCTCTCCTGCTGCTGCTTTTGGGTCCCTGACATTGGCTCCCCCTTGAATCTGCCCTGCTCCCTGGATGCCCGCTCCAGCTATCACCCGGGGCAGCCCAGGGCCGCCTCACCTGACATGCAGGGTCTCGGACACTTTGCTTTGTCAGCTTTATTTCGAGCGGAGGATAAACCCAGACCCTGTCGCTCCGTTGTGGTGGGTGCAAAGGGCAGTCTCCAGCCCGGGACAACTGCCCTTTGGTTTTCCGCCTTTTATGGCCCTCCGTGGCTTTAATTCTGTAATTATGTTTATTTTCCCATATAAAAGCTAGAATTAGCTTGTCAAGTTCCTGCTGTTATTTTATTAGGCTCACATTAAGGTTTCTAAAGATCATTAACATAGCAGTTCTTCAGAAAATTGAGTTCTTATGCAAAATTAAGATACATCTTTCCACATAGTCAAGTCTTCTGTGTCTCAGTAGGACGTTAAACTTTTCTTAACACAGTTTTAAAATTTTCTTGTTAAATTAATTCCTAGGTATTTTATTTTTTCATATCTTTAACAGGTTATTGTTTTTATAAATATTTAGTATGTTAATTTTGTGACCAACATTAGGTTGGTACCAATTTTTAAAATTGTTAACCATTTTCAAGTACATTTTCAGCTCTGTTTGGGTCTCACAAGCAAATCGTTGGACACCACTTCCTCTTTCCTTTGTAACATTCTCTTGTTGCTTTGACTAGCATTTCTAGAAAAGCATTAAATGATGTGGCACTTTGGGATATCCTTGCTCACTCAGCATTAAGGACAGGGCTTATTTTCTTTTATATTAAGAAGGATCATATTTTAAAATTTGAGATAAACATTCTGATGCCTCTAAGGTATTAGCCAACAAATTCCTCCATTATTATTTCTTGAAGACAGGTTGAATATTGAATTTCATAGAGTGGCTTTCAAACTCTAAGGAGCAGAGACCTCCTGTTGCACCCACATGGAGTGGCCCCATCTTTCCCACAACTCAGAAGCCCTGGACGCACACCACAGTCAGGCACAGGAGGAGTGGCTCGTGGGAGGAAAGAGGTGGGCTGCCAAGGGGGCTTAGGGCTTGCGGAAGATGTGCAGGGAGTCCCTGGGGTCCCTCCTGGCCTTCAGCCCTGAACTCACAACAGACACCGACAAAGAAGGCGCCAAGAGAAACGAGTTCCCCCAGTCACAGGGATGGGCAAGGGTTGTCTAGGAGCGGGAGCCTCTTTGGTCAATGCTTGCCCTCCACCAGCCAAGCACCAGGTGGATGACTGCCTCCCACCCTCTGGGATGAGCAGGGAAAGGGCGAAACTGGGCTTCCATCCCACCCCACTCTCTCCTCCCCACCTCACAAAAGCAGGTGACCAACTCAGAGTTCCCTGCCTGGTGGTGTCAGGAGAGTGATATATTCAGTTCAGTTCAGTCGCTCAGTCATGTCTGACTCTTTGCATCCCCCATGGACTGCAGCACGCCAGGCCTCCCTGTCCATCACCAACTCCCGGAACTTGCTCAAACTCTTGCCCATTGAGTCAGTGATGCCATCCAACCATCTCATCCTCTGTTGTCCCCTTCTCCTCCTGCCCTCAATCTTTCCCAGCATCAGGGTCTTTTCAAGTGAGTCAATTCTTTGCATCAGGTGGCCAAAGCATTGGAGTTTTAGCTTCAACATCAGTCCTTCCAATGAATATTCAGGACCAATTTCCTTTAGCATGGACTGGTTGGATCTCCTTACAGTTCAAGGGACTCTCAAAAGTCTTCTCCAATATCACAGTTCAAAAGCATCAATTGTTCGGTGCCCAGCTTTCTTCACAGTCCACCGTTCACACCTGTACATGACCACCGGAGAAACCATAGCCTTGACTAGATGGACCTTCGTTGGCAAAGTAGTGTTTCTGCTTTTTGATATGCCATCTAGGATGCTCATAACTTTCCTTCCAAGGGGTAAATGTCTTTTAATTTCATGGCTGCAGTCACCATCTGCAGTGATTTTGGAGCCCAAAAGATAAAGTCAGCCACTATTTCCACTGTTTCCCCATCTATTTCCCATGAAGTGATGGGACCGGATGCCATGATCTTCATTTTCTGAATGCTGAGCTTTAAGCCAACTTTTTCACTCTCCTCTTTCACTTTCATCAAGAGGCTCTTTAGTTCTTCACTTTCTGCCATAAGGGTGGTTTCGTCTGCATACCTGAGGTTATTGATATTTTTCCTGGCAATCTTGATTCCAGCTTGTGCTTCATCTAGCCCAGTGTTTCTCATGATGTACTCTGCATATAAGTTAAATAAGCAGGGTGACAATATACAGCCTTGACACACTCCTTTCCTGATTTGGAACCAGTCTGTTGTTCCATGTCCAGTTCTAACTGTTGCTTCCTGACCTGCATACAGGTTTCTCAAGAGGCAGGTCAAGTGGTCTGGTATTCCAATCTCTTTCAG
>SJYT01078939.1:3655-53253 GCA_006410635.1 Cephalophus harveyi
AAGCCATAGATCCCTGTGTCAACTCAACAGGAAGCCTGACACTGCTGGTACAGCTCAGGAGGAAAGAGGACGTGCATGTCTCCACTCGAGACGAGGCCTGAGTCCCCTGTGGAGACTCCAGAGGAACCCCAAGATCCATATCAGCACTGGAGAGGAAACCTCAGGCTCCAGCCTCAGCTCCAGACGAGGACTTAGGACCCAGCAACGACTGGAGCCGAATCCTGAGAGCCCCCTCTCAACTTGCATGGAGACTGGCCTTTCCTGATGCCACACGTGCGTGTCGCTGAGGTCCCAGTCTTAACTCGAGTGGGACCTGTGGCAACTCAACAAAAACGAAGAGATTCTTCCCTCCAGGCGAGATGAGGCCCTTTTCTGCTGTGGTGTCATGAAGGAAATCACACCTTCCCTCTTGGACCTCGAAAGGGTCCTTCACACCCTTGCTGCATCTAAAGAAGTTCCCCGACATACCCGTCTCCACTCACGGGGAACTCCAAGGGTCCCAGCACAACTCAAGTGGAGCCCCGTTGTACCCTCCTCAGCTCGAGATGGGAGTTCCTTTACCTGCTTCTTTATTGTTGTAGTGTTGTTAAAGGACTAATATGCAGAAATATGAAGGAATTACAGAGTGCAAAAAAAAAGGGGGGGCATACTTAATTCTATTTATAGATCGATACTTAATTAATTCATATATAAATTAAGATGTATACTATATATACATTTTGAATATATACTGTATAATTATATATGTGTGTATAATGCAGTAATATAATATGTATGTGACTGATATTAATTGGTATAGATTGGCATGCTGCAATAGCATATGTTATATATAATGTATAATTATATTGTGCATGTGAGACATGTATTATTACAATGCATTGGTTTGTGTTGTTTGGTATTAGCTGTGTACATGTTGTATTGCTGGATTATATATATTAATTAATATATCAATTATAAAAATTAATTCAAGTAGATTGATTTATTAAATTGTTTAGTAAAGAGTCATCAAAAATTTTAATTCCATATAACAGAAAACAACTTGATGCTTTTCAAATGTTTGATGATGATTTGCAGATTGCTATAGGAAATTATTGTGGTCAAATCTTGCACCATTTTCCCTCACATGCTTTGCTAATTCAAAAATTAAAAAAAGGAGAATTTAAGTATAGTTTTCCCCATCAGATTTTATAACATGTTCTCTTTTAATAAATGAAAAGCTGATTCGTCTGGAACAATAAAATGTAAAACCTTTGGTAAACTGAAAAGACCTCCTCTCCAGATAATAAAAAGATCCTGACCCAAAATTAACTGCCAGTCGAGGAAGTGTTTGTATTTTTTTCCACAGGACGCAAATTCGTCAATTTGGATCCCGGACAGACTGATTCGCCACAAAACAAAAAGGGAAATCCTCTGCCGCCGCAGCTGCACAGAACAGCTGAGTGCCAGGAGCTGCGGGCGGGGCCAGCCTGACTGACTGACGTAACCCAGAGTGCCACACTCACAGCCCCGTAGCAGCGCCAGCGTCCATCTGCCAAACTATGGGATAGAAGGTTTATGGGGAAAGGAGATATATGGGAACTGTACACCATTTGCTCAGTTTTTGTCTCGCTTGGCCGCCACTAGACCTGAAGCCATTTCAGCAGAGGGCGGGGCGAGGGCCGCCGCTGGAGCCGGCAAGAGAGACAAAATAAACATTGAGATCCCAGCGGGACTGACAGCTGCTGCAGTGCAAACTCCAACCAGAAAATGACTCTATATACTCTATTCTGGCTTGTTTATCCTCTCCTTATGTTTTTCTTTTCCCCAATAATTCCAGAAAACTTAATATACAAATGGACCTAATGTAGTGTCTTGTGAACAATGTATGCTTTCATCTTATTTAACTCCTCAATATAATGTTTGCTCTTTCATGGTTTTAAAACGTCTGCCCTATCTCATGGTACCTGTAACTGTAGCCACGTATTGGTATGATAACCATGGCCTAGCTGTGCTGCAACAGCTACAAGATTTAATGCGGATGCAATGGTTTGTGGGCTCACTTATTTTGGCAATATCACCTTTGATAACTGCAATTACTTCTGTTACTGTGGCAGCATTATCATTGACTCAACAAGTGCATACAGCCCAATATGTTGATCCTGTGTCCAAAAATGTTTCTTGAACACTGGCAACACAGGAAGTTATAGATAGCAAACTAGAAATGAGGGTTGATGCCCTAGAAGAAGCAATAATGCATATTGGGACTGAATTACAGAGTCTGAAAGTAAAAATGACTCTTTCATGTCATGCTGACTACCGGTGGATATGTGTTATGTTCCTGAAAGTAAATGAGACAGATTTTGAATGGGAAAGAATCAAAAATCATATTCTAGGTGTTTGGAACAGCTCAGATATTAGCTGAGACTTAGGGAGACTTCACAATCAGATTCAGACCTTGGAACTCTCCAGGTTAGATTTTACCACCACGGGAGAAGCAAATGCCTTTTCCATACCTTCTCCAATTTCATTTCTGGAAAAACTATTCTGTCTACTGTTCCTAGTTATGTTGCTATGGGTACCATAATCTTGCTCCTCATAATCATTCTTCCTTGTATTGTCAGGATTCTTCAGCAGAGCATTTGGAATCTCACAACAGAAGTGCACCTGATTTTTTAAAAAAATAATAAAAAAGGGGGAGATGTCGGGGCCAACGTGAGGAATCCCACCCATGACAAGGTCATGCGGAAGGAAGCCTGACAAAATTCAAGGACGTGATCAGGTTTCAGGGGTTCCCCCTGGAATTTCCTGAGCATCCAGCCCCCCAAAAATAAGAATCTGCCGGCCTTTGTACTCTGCTTTTCCACTCTTCTAATAGTCTCTGGAAAAAAGTCAAATGAGGGCTTTAGTCTTCTGCATTTGAAAGGGATGTTTCAGTTAAACCCCCTTTGATAACTCTCTAGCTTGCCTAACAGGTTCCCCCGGACCTCTTACAGCATGTGAATTGCTTACAGCCCCCATCCGTGAGAGGCACAAAGCTTAAAAACAACTTAAAGACACAGAGCCTTTTCTAAAGAGTTAAAAATCATATTAGTGACGGGTTTTCGCTGTTGGCTCAATGATTGCAGTCAGGCCTCCATATTCTTTATCTTTTAGGCACCTGGGAGGATGTTAACCAATGTAAATGGGATATGGGCAAAGATACATAGTAGTTTTGATGTTACCAACACTAGACTTTTGAGTTAATTACTTTTCTTTTGTTATAAATCACTGTACTCCTTTCACTTGTTATAAATTTCTGTATCTTTGCCATGTATGAATATAACTTTATTTAGTGCTTTCTGAGAGTGGCACCAGACTTTGGGAAGATCAACACAAATAAGTCTTCTGGTTGACAAACCCTTATTGGAAAAAAGCTGTAAAATGTTAATTGGCCATTTTTGGCCAGAAGAGACGTAAATTATCTAAGACTTGTGTATACAATTAGGTATGCAGAGAGAAAAGCCTGTTTTTGATGAGTCTGGGCTGTTAACACTGCATAACTTTGTGTTACCCATTGATCTCCGTGTTTTATCAAAAGTATAAAAGGCCTTCTGAACAATAAAGGATGGACCAGTTTCTCGGACTAGTCTCTCGGCCTAGTTTCTTGGTAATCTGGTTCCCTCCGTGTCTCTCTCTCTTTTTGGCCCTTTCCCTCCCTCTCCTCTTTACTCTAAATAGAGGCTGAATTTCCATCTGGAGTGGGCGGTTCACCAAGTCTACTTACTGGTCCTGGCTTCTAAGACCCGCACAAAAGGGAGCCTAAGGTGGGGCACCCTTAGATATTCAAGCGGGTGCCAGTGGCCCAACGTAAATAGGGCAAGCTACTTGTGTGGAACTTTATTGACCTTCCCTGTAAGCCATGTTATTCAGACTCTTTTCTAGACTTAATTTCCCTACTACACTATTTCTTCCTAATCTAATCTTATATTAATAAATAAACAAGTTTCCTCACCAATGCCATCTCCGCATTGAATTTCCTGGATCCACCGCAGCTGGACCCAGACAGCCACCATTCCAAAACACCCCAAAATATCTCAGTCCACACCAGATGAAACTGATTTCCCTGCACTGCCTCACTGTCACCCCGAGTATTGACTCACACCATGGTGGCAGGTTTGACAGCCCTGTGGCACCTCGCAGGAGAGCCAAATATGCCTGAGTCAACACGACGGGAAGCCTGACCCTGCAGCTACAGCTTGGGAGGAAAGCGGACTTGCATGTCTCCACTCGAGATGAGGCCTGACTCCCCTGTGGAGACTCCAGAGGAACCCCAAGTTCCGTGTCAGCACTGGAGAGGAAACCTCAGGTTCCGGCCTCAGGTCCAGTCAAGGTCTTAGGACCTGGCACCTACTGCAGAGGAATCCTGAGAGGCCCCTCTTAACTCACATGGAGACTGGCCTTTCCTGAGGCCACATAAGTGGATCCCTGAGGTCCCCGTTGTAACTGGAGAGGGACCTGCCGTAACTCGAGGAAAACCAGGAAATTCTACCCTCCAGGAGAGATGAGGCCCTTTTCTGCTGCGGGGTCTCAAGGGAAATCACACCTTCTCTCTTGAACCTCGAAAGGGTCCTTCACACCCTTGCTGCAACTCAAGAAGCTCCTCGACATACCCGTCTCCACTCGAGAGGAACACCGAGCGTCCCACCACAACTCAAGGGGACCCCCGTTGTCCACTCCACAGCTCAAGGTGAGGGTTCAGGGAAAGGATTCCCGGCATTCCTGTAGCACCTCAAGAGGAGGCACTCTCAACAGGAATGTCAAGAGGATATCCAGGGGTCGTGTCAACATTTCAAAAGACCCCCAAATGTCTCAGTCCACTCCAGATGAATGTGATTTCCAGACACTGGCTCGACTGTCACCCCAAGAATCAACTCGCACCATGGTGGCATGTGTGACAACCCTGTGGCACCTTGAAGGAAAGCTAGATTCTTGTGTCAACTCGACGGGAAGCCTGCCAATTTTGCTACAGCTTGGCAGGACAGCGAACGTGCATGTCTCCACTCAAGATGAGGCCTGAGTCCCCTTGGAGACCCCAGAGGATCCCCAAGATCCATATCAGCACTGGAGAAGAAACTCCAGGTTCTGGCCTCAATTCCATACGAGGACTTAGGACCCAGCACCATCTGGAGAGGAATCCCGAGAGACCCCTTGCAGCTCACATGGAGACTGGCCTATCCTGAGGCCACAGAAGCGGGTCCCTGAGTTCCCCATCGTAACTCGAGAGGAAACTGCCGCAACTCGAGAAAAAACAGGAGGTTCTCCCCTCCAAGCGAGATGAGGCCCTTTTCCGCTGCCATGTCTCGAGGGAAATCACACCTTCCCTCTTGAACCTCGAAAGGTTCCTGCACACCCTTGCTGCAACTCAAGAAGTTCCCCAACACACCTCTCCCCACTCGAGAGGAACACCGAGGTCTGGTAAAAACTCAAGAGGAGCCCCGTTTCCCCCTCCTAAGCTTGAGATGAGGCTTCTTTTCCCTGCTTCTTTGGGAAAGGATTACTGGCGTTCCCGTCGCATCTCAAGAGGAGACGCTCTCAACAGGAAAGTCGAGAGGAACTCAAGGGGTCGTGCCACCATACAAAAAAAACCCCAAAAGTCTCAGTATACTCTAGATGAACCTGATTTCCCTGCACTGCCTTGACTGTCACCACGAGTATCGACTCACATCACGGTGGCACGTGTGACAGCCCTGTGGCCACTCGAAGGAAGGTCACAGATCCCTGTGTCAACTCGATGGGAAGACTGCCACTGCTGCTAAAGACGGGGAGGAAAGTGGACGTCCATGTCTCCACTTGAAACGAGGGATGACTCCCCAGTCGAGAATCCAGAGGAACCCCAAAGTCCATGTCAGCACTGGAGAGGAAACCTCAGGAACCGATCTCAGCTCCAGGCGAAGACTTATGACCGTGCACGGACTGTAGAGGAAACCCGAGAGGCCCATCACAATTCGCATAGAGACTGGCCTTTCCTGAGGCCACACGAGTGGGTCCCTGAGGTCCCCATCGTAACTCGAGAGGAACCTGCCACAACTCGAGAAAAACCAGGAGGTTCTCCCCTCCAGGCGAGATGAGGCCGTTTTCTGCTGAGGCATCCCGAGAGAAATCACGCCTTCCCTCCTGAACCTCAAAGGGTCCTTAGAACCTGATTTCCCTGCACTGCCTCGACTGTCACCGCGAGTATAGACTCACACCATGGTGGAACGTGTGACAGCCCTGTGGCCGCTCAAAGGAAAGTCACAGATCCCTGTGTCAACTCGATACGAAGACTGCCACTGCTGCTAAAGACCGGGAGGAAAGTGGACGTCCACATCTCCACTCGAAACGAGGGCTGACTCCCCAGTCGAGAATCCAGAGGAACCCCAAGATCCATGTCAGCACTGGAGAGGAAACCTCAGGTTCTGGCTGCAGTTCCAGACGAGTACCTAGGACCCGACACTGACTGGACAGGAATCCCGAGGGGCCCCTCGCAACTGGTATGGAGACTGGTCTTTCCTGAGGCCACGCGAGAGGTTCTCTGAGGTCCTTGTCGTAACTAGAGAGGGACCTGCAGCAACTCGATAAAAGCCAGGAGGTCCTCCCTTGTAAGTGAGATGAGGCCCTTTTCTGCTGTGGCATCACGAGGGAAGTCACCCCTTCCCAGTTGAAACTCACAAGCATCCTTCCCAGCCTTGCTGCAACTCAAGAAGTTCCCCGAAATACCAGTCCCCACGCGGGAGGAACACGAAGGGTCCCAGCACACCTCAGGAGGAGCCTCGTTTCCCCATCGTGAGCTCGAGATGAGGGTCTTTTTCCCCACTTCGTCGGAAAAGGATTCCCGCCGTTCCCGTCACATCTCAAGAGTTGGCGCTCTCAAAAGGAAAGCCGAGATCTCCAGGGGTCATGCCAACATACTAAAAGTCCCCAGATGTCTCAGTCCACTCCAGATGAACCTGATTTCCCTGCACTACCTCGAGGGTCACCTGCGTACCCCCTCACAACATGGTGGCTCGTGCCACAGGCCTGTGGCATCTCGAGGGAAAGACAGAGATCCTGGGGTCAAGTTGAGGAGAAGCCTGACACTGCAGCTACTGCTCGGGAGGAAAGCGGACGTACATGCAACCACAGGAGACGAGGCCTGACTCCCCTTGAGAGACTCCACAGAAATCCCAACTTCCATGCCAGCACTGGAGAGGAAACCTCAGGTTCCATCTTCGGCTCCAGATGGGGACTTAGGACCCGGCACTGACTGGAGAGGAATCCCGAGGAGGCCCTCTCAACTTGCACGGAGACTGGCCTTTCCTTATGCCACGCGAGAGGGTCCCTGAGATCCCCATCGTAACTCGAGAGGATCCTGCCACAACTCGAGAAAAACCAGGAGGTTTTCCCTTCCAGGTGAGATGAGGCCATTTTCTGCTGCGGCATCCCACGAGAAAACCGGCCTTCCCTCCTGAACCTCAAAGGGTCCTTGACAGCCTTGCTACAAGTCATGAAGTTCCCTGACATAACCATCTCCACTCTAGAGGAACACTGAGGGTTCCACCACAACTCAAGAGGAGCCCCATTTTCCTCTCCTCTGCTCCCAATGAAGGATCCTTTCCTTGCTTCGACAGGAAATGATCTGGCATTCCCGTCGCACAACAAGAGGGTGTGCTCCCAACAGGAATCTCAAGAGAAAGTTCAGGGATCATGTCACCATTCCAAAAGACACCCCAATGTTTCAGTCCAATCCAGATGAACCTGATTTCCTGCACTGCCTCGAATGTCACCCTGAGCATCGAATCACACAACGGTGGCATCTGTGACAGCCCTGTGGCACCTCGAGGGAAAGCCACATATCCCTGTTTCAACTTGTCGCGAAGCCTGACACAGCTGATACAGCTTGGGAGGAGAAAGGACGTGCATGTCTCCACTTGAGAAGAGTCCTGACTCTCCTTTGGAGACTCCAGAGGAACCCCAAGATCCATGTCAGCACTGGAGAGGAAACCTCAGGTTCTGCCTGCAGTTCCAGACGAGTACTTAGGACCCGACACTGACTGGACAGGAATCCCGAGAGGTTCCTTGCAACTCGTATGCAGACTGGTCTTTCCTGAGGCCACGCCAGCGGGTCCCTGAGGTCCCCATCGTAACTCAAGAGGGACATGCCGCAACTCGAGAAAAGCCAGGAGTTTCTCCCCGGCAGGCGAGATGAGGCCCTTTTCTGCTGTGGCATCACGAGGGAAATCACACCTTCCCACATAAACTTCGCATGCGTCCTTCCAACCCTTGCTGCAACTCAAGAAATTCCCCGACATACCAGTCCCCACGCGGGAGGAACACAAAGTGTCCCGGCACACCTCAGGAGCAGCCTCGTTTCCCCATCGTGAGCTCGAAATGAGGGTCTTTTTCCCTGCTTCGTCGGGAAAGGATCCCGCCGTTCCCGTCACATCTCAAGAGGTGGCGCTCTCCACAGGAAAGCTGAGATCTCCAGAGGTCGTGCCAACATACTAAAAGTCCCTCAGATGTCTCAATCCACTCCAGATGAACCTGATTTCCCTGCAATACCTCGAGTGTCACCTGCGTATCGCCTCACAGCACGGTGGCTCGTGCCACAGCTCTGTGGCATCTCCAGAGAAAGACAGAGATCCCGGGGTCAAGTCGAGGGGAAGCCTGACATGAAGCTACAGCTCGGAGGGAAGCGAATGTGCATGCAACCACAGGAAACTAGGCCTGACTCCCCTTGAGGGACTCCAGAGAAACCCCAAGTTCCATGCCAGCACTGAAGAGGAAACCCCACGTTCCAGCTTCGGCTCCAGATGGGGGCTTAGGACCCGGCACCGACTGGAGAGGAATTCCGAGGAGCCCCTCTCAAAGCTGAGATCTCCAGAGGTCGTGCCAACATACTAAAAGTCCCTCAGATGTCTCAATCCACTCCAGATGAACCTGATTTCCCTGCAATACCTCGAGTGTCACCTGCGTATCGCCTCACAGCACGGTGGCTCGTGCCACAGCTCTGTGGCATCTCCAGAGAAAGACAGAGATCCCGGGGTCAAGTCGAGGGGAAGCCTGACATGAAGCTACAGCTCGGAGGGAAGCGAATGTGCATGCAACCACAGGAAACTAGGCCTGACTCCCCTTGAGGGACTCCAGAGAAACCCCAAGTTCCATGCCAGCACTGAAGAGGAAACCCCACGTTCCAGCTTCGGCTCCAGATGGGGGCTTAGGACCCGGCACCGACTGGAGAGGAATTCCGAGGAGCCCCTCTCAACTCGCACGGAGACAGTCATTTCCTGAAGCCACGCGAGAGGGTCCCTGAGGTCACCGTCGTAACTCGAGAGGGACTTGCCGCAACATGAGAAAAACCAGGAGGTTCTCCCCTCCAGGCGAGAAGAGGCCGTTTTCTGCTGCAGCATCCCAAGAGAAAACCAGCCTTCCCTCCTGAACCTCAAAGGGTCCTTCACAGCCTTGCAATCTCGAGGGAAAGACAGAGATCCCTGGGTCAACTCGACAGGAAGCCTGACACTGCTGCTACAGAGTCAGGGAGTAAAGCAGATGTGCATATAACCACAGGAGACGAGGCCTGACTCCCTTGAGGAGACTCCAGAGGAACCCCAAGATCCGTAAAGCACTGGAGAGGAAATCTCAGGTTCCAGCTTCAGATCCAGATGGGGACTTAGGACCCAACAACAACTGGAGAGGAATCCCGAGGGGCACCTCTCAATTCGTACAGAGACTGGCCTTTCCTGAGACCACGCGAGAGGTTCCCTGAGATCCCGATCATAAGTCGTGAGGGACCTGCCACAACTCGAGAAAAACCAGGAGGTTCTCCCCTCCAGAAAAGATGAGGCCATTTTCTACTGCAGAATCCCGAGAGAAATCATGCCTTCCCTCCTGAACCTCAAAGGGTCTTTCACAACATTGCTGCAACTCAAGAAGTTCCCCGACATACCTGTCTTCACTAAAGAGGAATCCTGAGGGTCCCAGCACAACTCAATACGGACCCCCTTTCCCCCTCCTCTGCTCCAGATGAGGGTTTCTTTCCCTGCTTCCTCGGGAAAGGATTCTGGCATTCCCGTTGCACATCAAGAGGACGTGCTCTCAACAGGAAAGTCAAGAGGAACTGAGCGGTCGTGCCGCCATTCCAAAAGACACCCAAATGTCTCAGTCCACTCCAGATGAACCTGATTTCCCTGCCCTGTCTCGAAGGTCACCCCTAGCATTGAATCACACCATGGTGGCACGTGCGACAGCCCTGTGGCACCTCGAGGGAAAGCCACAGTTCCCTCTGTCAATCCGTCAGGAAGCTTGACACTGCTGCTAAATTTCGGGAGGATAACGGATGTGTATGTCTTCTCTCAAATAGAGTCCTGACTGTCCTGTGGAGACTACAGAGGAACCCCAAGATCCATGTCAGCACTGGAGAGGAAACCTCAGTTTCAGGCAGGAGATCCAGATGAGGAAAAGGACCCGACACTGACTGTAGAGGAATCCCGAGGGGCCCCTCACAATTTGCATGGAGACACGTCTTTCCTTAGGCTACGCCAGCGGGTCCCTGAGATCCCCGTCGTAACTTGAGAGGGACCTCCTGCAACTCGAGAAAAACCATGAGGTTCTTTCCCTGCAGGCGAGATGAGGCCCTTTTCTGCTGCAGGGTCATGAGGGAAATCACGCCTTCCCTCTTGAACCTCGAAAGTGTCCTTCCCACCCTTGCTGCAACTCAAGAAGTTACCTGACATACCNCGACACTGACTGTAGAGGAATCCCGAGGGGCCCCTCACAATTTGCATGGAGACACGTCTTTCCTTAGGCTACGCCAGCGGGTCCCTGAGATCCCCGTCGTAACTTGAGAGGGACCTCCTGCAACTCGAGAAAAACCATGAGGTTCTTTCCCTGCAGGCGAGATGAGGCCCTTTTCTGCTGCAGGGTCATGAGGGAAATCACGCCTTCCCTCTTGAACCTCGAAAGTGTCCTTCCCACCCTTGCTGCAACTCAAGAAGTTACCCGACATACACGTCCCCACACCTGAGGAACACCGAGGGTCCCGGCACAACTCAGAAAGATCCCCGTTTTCCCCTCATGAGCTCGAGATGAGGGACACATTCCCTGCTTCGTTGGGAAAGGATTCCCGCCGTTCCTGTCGCATCTCAAGTGGTGGCGCTCTGAACAGGAAAGCCGAGATCTCCAGGGGTCAAGCCAACATACTAAAAGTGCCCCAGATGTCTTAGTCCACTCCAGATGAACCTGATTTCCCTGCACTGCCTCGAGTGCCACTCGTGTATCACCTCACACAATGGCGTCTCGTGCCACAGCCCTGTGGACATCTCGAGGGAAATACAGAGATCCCTGTGTCAACTCGATGGGAAGCCTGACACAGCTGCTACAGCTCAGGAGGAAAGCAGACATGCATGTAACCACAGGAGATGAGGCCTGACACCCCTGGGGAGACTCCAGAGGAACCCCAAGATCCATGCCAGCACTGGAGAGGAAAACTCAGGTTCCAGCTTCAGCTCCAGATGGGGACTTAGGACCCAGCACCGACTGGAGAAGAATCCAGAGGGGCCCCTATCAACTCGCACTGAGACTGGCCTTTCCTGAGGCCACGCTAGCAGGTCCCTGAGGTTCCTGTCGTAACTCAAGAGGGACCTTCCCCAACTCGAGAAAAACCAGGAGATTCTCCCCTCCAGGCGAGATGAGGCCGTTTTCTGCTGCGGCATCCTGAGAGAAACCATGCCTTCGCACCTGTAACTCAAAGGGTCCTTCACACCCTTGCGGCAACTCAAGTAGTTCCCCAACATACCCGTCTCTACTCGAGAGGAACTCTGAGGGTCCCACCACAACTTAAGAGGGGCACCCTTTCCCCCTCCTCCACTCCAGACTAGGGTTCCTTTCTCTGTTTCATCGGGAAAGGATTCTGGTGTTCCCGTCACACAGCAAGAAGGCATGCTCTCAACATGAAAGTCGAGGGAAACTTCAGGGGTTGTACCACCATTACAAAAGACCCCCAAATGTCACAGTCCACTCCATATGAATCTGATTTCCCTGCCCTGCCTTGAAGGTCACCCCAAGCATCGAATCACAGCACGGTGGCATGTGCGACAGCCCTGATGGCATCTCAAGGGAAAGCCACAGATCCCTGTGTCAACCCGTAGGGAAGCCTGACACTGCTGCTACAGCTCAGGAGGAAAACAGACGTGTATATCTCCACTCGAATAGAGACCTGACTCTCCTGTGGAGACTCCAGAGAAACCCAAATGTCCATGTCAGCACTGGAGCGGAAACTTCAGATTCTGGCCATTGTTCCAGAAGATGAACTAGAACCTGACACTGACTGGAGAGGAATCCCGAGGGGCCACTATCAACTCACATGGAGACTGGTCTTTCCTGAGACCATGCCAGCGGGTCCCTGGGGTCCCCATCGCAACTCGAGAGGGACCAGCTGCAACTCGAGAAAAACCAGGAGGTTCTCCCCTGCAGGCGAGATGAGGCCGTTTTCTGCTGCGGCATCCCAAGAGAAATCACGCCTTCCTTCCTGAACCTCAAAGGGTCCTTCACACCCTTGCTGCAACTCAAGAAGTTTCTCGTCATGTCCGTCTCCACTCAAGAGGAACACTGAGGGTCCCACGACAACTCAAGAGGGGCTCCCTTTCCCCCTCCACTGCTCCAGTTGAGAGTTCCTTCCCTGCTTCATCCAGAAGGAATCTGGCCTTCCCGTTGCACAGCAAGTGGACGTGCTCTCAACAGGAACATCAAGAGGAACTCCAAGGGTGGTGCCACCATTCCAAAAGACACCCAAATGCCTCAGTCCACTCCAGATGAACCTGATTTCCCTGCTCTGCCTCCAAGGACACCCCGAGCATCGAATCACACCACGGTGACACGTGCGACAGCCCTGTGGCACCATGAGGGAAAGCCAAAGTATCCTTGTGTCAACCCGTCGGGAAGCCTGACACTGTGCTACAGCTCGGGAGGAAAACGGACGTGTATGTCTCCACTCAAGAAGAGTCCTGATTCTCCTGTGGAGACTCCAGAGGAACCCCAAGATCCATGTCAGCACTGGAGAGGAAACCTCAGGTTCTGGTCACAGTTGCAGATGAGGACCTAGAACCCGACACTGACTGGAGAGGAATCCCGAGGGGCCCCTAGGACTCGCATGGAGACTGGTCTTTCCTGAGATCACGCCAGCGGGTCCCTGAGGTCTCCATTGAAACTCGAGAGGGAACTGCCTCAACTCGAGAAAAACCATGAGGTTCTTTCCCTGCAGGCGAGATGAGGCCCTTTTCTGCTGCGGCGCCTCGAGGGAAATCATGCCTTCCCTCTTGAACCTCACAAGGGTCCTTCCCACCCTTGCTGCAACTCAAGAAGTTCTCCGACATATACTTCTCCACCAGGGAGGAACACAGAGGGTCCTAGCACAACTCAGGAGGAGCCCCGTTTCCCCCTCATAAGCTCGAGGTGAGTGTCCATTTCGCTACTTCGTGGGGAAAGATTTCCCGCCGTTCTCTTCACGTCTCAAGAGGTGGCACTCTCAACAGGAAAGCCAAGATCTCCAGGGGTCATGCCAACACACTTAAAGTCCCCCAGATGTTTCAGTCCACTCCAGATGAACCTGATTTCCCTGCACTACCTCGAGTGTCTCCTGCATATCGCCTCACACCACAGTGGCTTGTGTCACAGCCCTGTGGCATCTCGAGGGAAAGACAGAGATCCCTGGGTCAACTCAACGGGAAGCCTGACACTGCTGCTACAGTGCATGTAACCACAGGAGACGAGGCCTGACTTCCCTGGGGAGACTCCAGAGGAACCGCAATATCCATGCCACCACTGGAGAGGAAAACTCAGGTTCCAACTTCAGCTCCATATGGGGACTTACAACCCGGTAACAACTGGAGAGCAATCCCGAGGGGCCCCTCTCAACTTGCAAGGAGACTGGCCTTTCCTGAGACCACGTGAGTGGTTCCCTGAGTTCCCCATAGTAAGTCGTGAGGAAACTGCCACAACTCGAGAAAAACCAGGAGGTTCTCCCCTCCAGGAAAGATGAGGCCATTTTCTACTGCGGAATTCCAAGAGAAATCACGCCTTCCCTCCTGAACCTCAAAGGGTCCTTCACAACCCTGCTGCAACTCAAGAAGTTCCCCAACATACCCGTCTTAACTAAAGAGGAATCCTGAGGGTCCCAGGACAACTCAATAAGGACCCCCTTTCCCCCTCCTCTGCTCCAGATGAGGGTTTCTTTCCCTGTTTCATCGGGAAAGGATTCTGGGGTTCCCGTTGCACATCAACAGGACGTGCTCTCAACAGGAAAGTCAAGAGGAACTGAGTGGTTGAGCCACCATTCCAAAAGACACCCAAATATCTCAGTCCACTCAAGATGAAACTGATTTCTATGCCCTGCCTCGAAGGACACACTGAGCATCGAATCACACAATGGTGGCTCGTGCCACAGCCCTGTGGCATCTCGAGGGAAAGACAGAGATCCCTGGGTCAACTCGACAGGAAGTTTGACACTGCTGCTACAGGTCGGGAGTAAAGCGGACGTGCAGGTAACCACAGGAGACAAGGCCTGACTCCACTGGGGAGACTCCAGAGGAACCCCAATACTCATGACAGTACTGGAGAGGAAACCTCAGGTTCCAGCTTTGGCTCCAGATGGGGACTTAGGACCCGGCACTGACTGGAGAGGAATCCCGAGGGCCCCCTCTAAACTCACATGGAGCCTGGCTTTTTCTGAGGCCATGCAATCTGGTCCCTGAAGTCCCCATCGTAACTCAAAGGGGACCTGACGCAACTCGAGAAAAACCAGGAGGTCCTCCCCTCCAGGCGAGATGAGGCCGTTTTCTGCTGCAGCATCCCAAGAGAAAACCGGCCTTTCCTTCTGAACCTGAAATGGTCCTTCACACCCTTGCTGCAACTCAAGAACTTCCCCGACATATACGCCTACACTCGAGAGGAACACTGAGGGTCTCAACACAACTCAGGAGGAGTCCCCTTGCCCCCTCCTGCGCTCCTGGTGAGTGATCCGTTCCCTGCTTCGACAGGAAAGGATTCTGGCGTTCCTGTCTTACAGCAAGAGGGTGTGCTCTCAACAGGAAAGTTGAGAGGAACTCCAGGGGGCATGCCACCGATCCAAAAGATCCCCAAATGTCTCAGTCCCCTCCAGATGAACCTGATTTCCCTGCACTGCCTCGAAGGTCAACCTGAGCAACGAGTCACACCACGGTGGCATCTGCCAAAGCCCTGTGGCACTTCGAGGGAAAGCCACAGTCCCCTGTGTCAAATCGTCGGGAAGCCTGGCACTGCTGCTACAGCTTGGGAGGAAAACAGACGTGTATGTCTCCATCTGAGAAGAGTCTTGACTCTCCTGAGGAGACTACAGAGGAACCCCAAGATCCATGTCAGCACTGGAGAGGAAACCTCAGGTTCTGGCTGCAGTTCCAGATGAGTACCTAGGACCTGACAGTGACTGGACAGGAATTCTGAGGGGCCCTTCGCAACTCGTATGGAGACTGGTCTTTCCTGAGGCCATGCCAGCGGGTCCCTGTGGTCCCCGTCATACCTCGAGAGGGACCTGCCGCAACTCGAGAAAAACCAGGAGGTTCTCCCCTGCAGGGGAGAAGAGGCTGTTTTCTGCTGTGGCATCACCAGGGAAATCAGGCCTTCCCATTTGAATCTCACAAGCGTCCTTCCCACCCTTGCTGCAACTCAGGAAGTTCTCCGACATACCTGTCCCCACGCGGGAGGAACACTAAGGGTCCTGGCACACCTCAGGAGGAGCCTCGTTTCCCCATCGTGAGCTCGAGATGAGGTTCTTCTTCCCTGCTTCGTCGGGAAAGGATTCCCGCCGTTCCCGTCACATATCAAGAGGTGGCGCTCTCAACAGGAAAGCCAAGATTTCCAGGGGTCATGCCAACATACTAAAAGTCCCCCAGATGTCTCTGTTCACTCCAGATGAACCTGATTCCCCTGCACTATCTCGAGTATCACCCGCATATCGCCTCACACCACGGTGCCTTGTGCCAGAGCCCTGTGGCATCTTAAGGGAAAGACAGAGATCCCGGGGTCAACTCGATGGGAACCCTGACACTGCTGCTACAGCTCGGGAGGAAAGAGGACGTGCATGTATCCACAAGAGATGAGGCCTGACTCCCCTGGGGAGACTCCAGAGGAACCTCAAGATCCATGGCAGCACTGGAGAGGAAACCTCAGGTTCCAGCTTCAGCTCCAGACGGGGACTTAGGACCCGGCACTGACTGGAGAGGAATCTCGACGGGCCCCTCTCAACTCTCACAAAGACTGGCCTTTCCAGAGGCCTCACGAGTGGGTCCCTGAGTCCACATCTTAAATCGAGAGGGACCTGCCACAACTCTGTAAAAACAAGGAGGGTCTCCCTTCCAGGCGAGATGAGGCCGTTTTCTGCTGCGGCATCCCGAGAGAAATCACTCCTTCCCTCCTGAACCTCAAAGGGTCCTTCACACCCTTGCTGCAACTCAAGAAGTTCCCCGACATACCCGTCTCCACTCGAGAGGAATACTGAGGGTCCCACCACAACTCCAGAGTGGATACCTTTCCCTGTCCTTCTCTCCAAATGATGGTTCCTTTCCCTGCTTAGGGGTGAAAGGATTCTGGCGTTCCTGTTGCACAGCAAGAGGACGTGCTCACAACAGGAAAGTTGAGAAGAACTCCAAGGTTCTCGCCTCATTCCAAAAGAACCCCAACTGCTTCAGTCAACTCCAGATGAACATGATTCCCCTGCCCTGCCTCGAAGGTCACGCCGAGCATCGAATCACACCATGGTGGCACGTGTGACAGCCCTGTGGCACCTCGAGGGAAAGCTACAGTTCCCTGTGTCAACTCGTCGGGAAGACTGACACTGCTGCTAAAGCTCAGGAGGAAAGCGGTCGTATATGTCGCCACTCGAGAAGAGTCCTGACTCTCCTGTGGAGACTCCAGAGGACCCCCAAGATACATGTCAGCACTGGAGAGGAAACCTCAGGTTCTGGCTGCAGTTCCAGACGACTAGCTTGGACTCGACTCTGACTGGACAGGAATCCCGAGGGGCCCCTCGCAATTCGTATGGAGACTGGTCTTTCCTGAGGCCACGCCAGTGGGTCGCTGAGGTCCCCGTCGTAACTCGAGAGGGACCTGCCACAACTCGAGAAAAACCAGGAGGTTCTTCCCTGCAGGTGAAATGAGGCCCTTTTCTGCTGTGGCATCACAAGGGAAATCACGCCTTCCCACTTGAACCTCTCACGCGTCCTTCCCACCCTTGCTGAAACTCAAGAAGTTCCCCAACATACCAGTTCCAACGCGGGGGGAACACTAAGGGTCTCAGCACACCTCAGGAGGAGCCTCGCTTCCCCATCGTGAGCTCGAGATAAGGGTCTTTTTCCCTGCTTCGTCGGGAAAGGATTCCCGCCGTTCCTGTCACATCTCAAGAGGTGGCACTCTCAACAGGAAAGCCGAGATCTCCAGGGGTCGTTCCAACATACTAAAAGTCCCCCACATGTCTCAGTCCACTCCAGATGAACCTGATTTCCCTGCACTGCCTCGAGTGTCACCTGCATATAGCCTCACACCAGGGTGGCTCGTGCCACAGGCCTGTGACATCTCGAGGGAAAGACAGAGATCCTGTGTTCAAGTCGAGGGGAAGACTGACACTGCAGCTACAGCTCGGGAGGAAAGCTGACGTCCATGCAACCACAAGAGATGAGGCCTGACTCCCCTTGAGAGACTCCAGAGAAATCCCAAGATCCATGCCAGCACTGGAGAGGAAACCTCAAGTTCCAGCTTCGGCTCCAAACGGGGACTTAGGACCCGGCACCGACTGGAGAGGAATCCCGAGGAGCCCCTCTCAACTCACACGGAGACTGGCCTTTCTTGAGGCCACGCGAGAGGATACCTGCGGTCCCCATCTTAACTCGAGAGGGACCTGCCACACCTCGAGAAAAACAGGAGGTTCTCCCCTCCAGGCGAGATGAGGCCGTTTTCTGCTGCAGCATCCCAAGAGAAAACCGGCCTTCCTACCTGAACCTCAAAGGGTCCTTCACAGCCTTGCTACAACCTATGAAGTTCCCCGACATAACAATCTCCACTTGAGAGGAACACAGAGGGTCCCACCACAACTCAAGAGGAGCCCCCTTTCCCCCTCCTCTGCTCCCGATGAGGGATCCTTTCCCTGCTTCGACAGGAAAGGATTCTGGCATTCCCGTCACACAAGATGGTGTGCTCTCAACAGGAAAGTCGAGAGGAACACCAGGGGTCATGCCACCATTCCAAAAGACCCCCCAATGTCTCAGTCCACTCCAGATGAACCTGATTTCCCTGCACTGCCTCGAAGATCACCCTGAGCATCGAATCACACCACGGTGGCATCTGCGACAGCCCCATGGCACCTTGAGGGAAAGATACAGTTCCCTGTGTCAATTCGTCGGGAAGACTGACACTGCTGCTACAGCTTGGGAGGAAAACGGACGTGTATGTCTCCACTTGAGAAGAGTCCTGACTCTCCAGTGGAGACTCCAGAGGAACGCCAAGATCCATGTCAGCACTGGAGAGGAAACCTCAGGTTCTGGCTGCAGTTCCAGGAGAGTATCTAGGAACCGACATTGACTGGACAGGAATCCCGAGGGGCCCCTCGCAACTCGTATGGAGACTGGTCTTTCCTGAGGCCACGCCAGTGGGTTCCTGAGGTCCCCGTCGTACCTCGAGAGGGACATCCCACATCTCGAGAAAAACCAGGAGGTTCTCCGCTGCAGGCGAGATGAAGCCCTTTTCTGCTGTGGCATCACGAGGGAAATCACGCCTTCCCACTTGAACCTCGAAAGCGTCTTCCCACCCTTGCTGCAACTCAAGAAGTTCCCCGGCATACCAGTGCCCACACGGGAGGAACACTAAGGGTCCCGGCACACCTCAGCAGGAGCCTCATTTCCCCATCGAGAGCTCGAGATGAGGGTCTTTTTCCCTGCTTCGTCAGGAAAGGATTCCCGCCGTTTCCGTCACATATCAAGAGGTGGCGCTCTCAACAGGAAAGACGAGACCACCAAGGGTCGTCCCAACATACTAAAACTCCCCCAGATGTCTCAGTCCACTCCAGATGAACCTGATTTCCTTGCACTGCCTCGAAGGTCACCCTGAGCATCGAATCACACTATGGTGGCAACTTCAACAGCCCTGTGGCACCACAAGGGAAAGCCACAGATCCCTGTGTCAACTTGTCGGGAAGCCTGACACTGCTGCTACAGCTTGGGAAGAAAACGGACGTGTATGTCTCCACTTGAGAAGAGTCCTGACTCTCCTTTGGAGACACCAGAGGAACCCCAAGATCCATGTCAGCACTGGAGAGGAAACCTCAGTTTCTGGCTGCAGTTCCGGATGAGTACCTAGGACCTGAAAGAGCCTGGACACGAATCCCGAGGGGCCCCTCACAACTCGTATGGAGACTGGTCTTTCCTGAGGCCAAGCCAGCGGGTCCCTGAAGTCCCGGTCGTAACTCGAGAGGGACTTGCCGCAAGTCGAGCAAACCAGGAGGTTCTCCCCTGCAGGTGAGATGATGCCATTTTCCGCTGAGGCATCACGAGGGAAATCACGCCTTCCCACTTGAACCTGGCAAGCGTCCTTCCCATCCTTGCTGCAACTCAAGAAGTTCCCCGACATACCAGTGCCCAAGTGGGAGGAACACTTAGGGTCCCGGCACACCTCAGGAGAAGCCTCGTTTCCCCATCGTGAGCTCGAGATGAGGGTCTATTTCCCTGCTTCATCGGGAAAGGATTCCCGCCGTTCCTGTCATATCTCAAGAGGTGGCACTCTCAACAGGAAAGCCGAGATCTCCAGGGGTTGTGCCAACATACTAAAAGTCCCCCAGATGTCTCCCACTCCAGATGAACCTGATTTCCCTGCAGTACATCGAGTGTCACAAGCATATCAACTCACACCACGGTGGCTCGTGCCACAGGCCTGTGGCAACTCGAGGGAAAGACAGAGATCCCGGGGTCAAGCCGAGGGGAAGCCTGACAGTGCAGCTACAGCTCGGGAGGAAAGCAGACGTGCATGCAACCACAGGAGACGAGGCCTGACTTCCCTTGAGAGACTCCAGAGAAACCCCAAGTTCCATGCAGGCACTGGAGAGGAAACCTCAGGTTCCAGCTTTGACTCCAGATGGGGAGTTAGGACCCAGCACCGACTGGGGAGGAATCCCGAGGAACCCCTCTCAACTCACACGGAGACTGGCCTTTCCTAGGGCCACGTGAGAGGGTCTTTGAGGTCCCCATCATAACTCGAGAGGGACCTGCAGGAACTCTAGATAAACCAGGAGGTTCTCCCCTCCAGGCAAGATGAGGCCGTTTTCTGCTGCAGCATCCCAACAGAAAACTGGAATTCCCTCCTGAACATCAAAGGGTCCTTCACAGCCTTGCTACCACACAAGAAGTTCCCCGACATCACCATCTCCACTCGAGAAGACCACTGAGGGTCCACCACAACTCAGGAGGAGACCCCTTTCCCCCTACTCCACTCCCGACCAGGGATCCTTTCCCTGCTTTGACAGGAAAGGATTCTGGCATTCCCATCGCACAGAAAGAGGGCGTGCTCTCAACAGAAAATACGAGAGGAACTCCAGGGTTCATGCCACCATTCCAAAAGATACCCCAATGTCTCAGTCCACTCCAGATGAACCTGATTTCCCTTCACTGCCTCCAAGGTCACACTGACCATCGAATCACGCCACGGTGGATTCTGTGACAGCCCTGTGGCACCTCGAGGGAAAGCCACAAATCCCTGTGTTAACTCGTCGGGAAGCCTGACACTGCTGCTGCAGCTTGGGAGGAAAATGGAAGTGTATGTCTCCACCTGAGAAGAGGCCTGACTCTCCTGTGGAGACTCCAGAAGAACCCCAAGATCCATGTCAGCAATGGAGAGGAAACATTAGGTTCTGGCTGAAATTCCAGACGAGAACCTAGGACCCGACACTGACTGGACAGGAATCTCGAGGGGCCCCTTGCAACTAGTATGGAGACTGGTCTTTCCTGAGGCCACGCCAGCGGGTCCCTGAGGTCCCCATCGTAACTCGAGAGGGACCTGCCTCAACTCGAGAAAAACCAGGAGATTTTCCCCTGCAAGCGAGATGAGGCCATTTTCTGCTGTGTTATCACGGGGAAATCACGCCTTCCCACATGAACCTCGCAAGCGTCCTTCCCAATCTTGCTGCAACACAAGAAGTTCCCCGACATACCAGTCCCCACGTGGGAGGAAAACTAAGGGTCCCGGCACACTTCAGATGGAACCTCGTTTCCCCATCGTGAGCTCGAGATGAGGGTTTTTCCCTGCTTCGTCGGGAAAGGATTCCCGCCGTTCCCGTCACATCTCAAGAGGTGGTGCTCTCAACAGGAAAGCCGAGATCTCCAGGGGTCAAGCCAACATACTAAAAGTCCCCGCAATGTCTCAGTCCACTCCAAATGAACCTAACTTCCCTGCACTACCTCGAGTGTCACCTGCGTATCGCCTCACACCATGGTGGCTCGTGCCACAGGCCTGTGGCATCTCGAGGGAAAGACAGAGATCCTGGGGTCAAGTCGAAGGGAAGCCTGACACTGCAGCTACAGCTCGGGAGGAAAGTGGGCGTGCTTGCAACCACAGGAGATGAGGCCTGACTCCCCTTGAGAGACTCCAGAGAAACCCCACGTTCCATGCCAGCACTGGAGAGGAAACCTCAGGTTCCAGCTTCGGCTCCAGACTGGGACTTAGGACCCGGCACCGACTGGAGAGGAATTCCGAGGAGCCCCTCTTAACCTGCACGGAGACTGGCCTTTCCTGAGGCCTTGTGAGAGTGTCCCTGAGGTCCCCGTCGTAACTCGAGAGGGACCTGCCTCAACTCGAGAAAAACCAGGAGGTTAACTTATGCAGGCGAGATGAGGCCCTTTTCTGCTGTGGCATCACGAGGGAAATGATGCCTTCCCACTTGAACCTCACAAGCGTCCTTCCCACCTTGCTGCAACACAAGAAGTTCCCCGACTTACCAGTGCCCATGTGGTAGGAACACTAAGGGTCCCGGCACACCACAGGAGGAGCCTTGTTTCCCCATCATGAGCTCGAGATGAGGGTCTTTTTCCCTACTTTGTTGAGAAAGGATTCCCGCCGTTCCCATCACATCTCAAGAGGTTGCACTCTCAACAGGAAAGCTGAGATCTCATGGGGTCGTGGCAACATACTAAAAGTCCCTCAGATATCTCAGTCCCCTCCAGATGAATCTGATTTCCCTGCACTACCTCGAGTGTCACCTGCATATGGCCTCACACAACGGTGGCTCCTGCCACAGGCCAGTGGCATCTCGAGGGAAAAACAGAGATCCAGAGGTCAAGTCGAGGGGAAGCCTGGCACTGCAGCTACACCTCGGGAGGAAAGCAGACATGCATGCAACCACAGGAGACGAGGCCTGACTCCCCTTGAGAGACTGGAGAGAAACCCCAAGTTACATGCCAGCACTAGAGAGGAAACCTCAGCTTCCAGCTTCAGCTCCAGACGGGGACTTAGGACCCGGCACCGACTTGAGAGGAATCCCGAGGAGCCCCTCTCAACTGGCACGGAGACTGTCCTTTCGTGAGGCCACGCAAGAGGGTCCCTGAAGTCCCTGTTGTAACTCGAGAGGGACCTGCTGCAACTCGAGAAAAACCAGGAGGTTCTCCCCTCCAGGTGAGATGAGGCCGTTTTCTGATACGGCATCCCAAGAGAAAACCGGCCTTCCCTCCTGAACCTCAAAGGGTCCTTCACAGCCTTGCTACAACCCAAGAAGTCACCCGACATAACATCTCCACTCGAGAGGAACACTGAGGTTCCCACCACAACTCAAGAGGAGCCCACTTTCCCCCTCCTCCACTCTAGATGAGGGATCCTTTCCCTGCTTCGACAGGAAAGGATTCTGGCGTTCCCGTCCCACAGCAAGAGGGCGTGCTCTCAACAGGAAAGTCAAGAGGAACTCCAGGGGTCATGCCACCATGCCAAAAGACCCCCAAATGTCTCAGTCCACTCCAGATGAACCTGATTTCCCTGCACTGCCTCCAAGGTCATCCTGAGCATCGAATCACACCACGGTGGCATCTGCGACAGCCTGTGGCACCTCGATGGAAAGCCACAGATCCCTGTGTCAACTCATCGGGAAGTCTGACACTGCTGCTACTGCTTGGGAGGAAAACAGACGTGTATGTCTCCACTTGAGAAGAGTCCTGACTCTCTTGTGGAGACTCCAGAGGAACTCCAAGATACATGTCAGCACTGGCGAGGAAACCTCAGTTTCTGGCTGCACTTCCAGACAGTACCTAGGACCCGACACTGACTGGACAGGAATCCCGAGGGGCCCCTTGCAGCTCGTATGGAGACTAGTCTTTCCTCAGCCACGCCAGCGGGTCCCTGAGGTCCCCGTCGTAATTCGAGGGCGACCTGCCGCAACTTGAGAAAAACCAGGAGGTTCTCCCCTACAGGCGAGTTGAGGCCCTTTTCTGCTGTGGCATCATGAGGGAAATCATGCCTTCCCACTTGAACCTCGCAAGCGTCCTTCCAACTCTTGCTGCAACACAAGAAGTTCCCCGACATACCAGTCCCCACGCGGGAGGAACACTAAGGGTCCCAGCACACCACAGAAGGAGCCTCGTTTCCCCATCGTGAGCTCGAGATTAGGGTCTTTTTCCCTGCTTCGTCGGGAAAGGATTCTCGCCGTTCCCGTCACATCTCAAGAAATGGCGCTCTCAACAGGAAAGCCAAGATCTCCAGGGGTCATGCCAACATACTATAATTCCCCCAGATGTCTCAGTCCACTCCAGATGAACCTGATTTCCCTGCACTACCTCGAGTGTCAACTGCGTATCGCCTCACACCACCGTGGCTCGTGCCACAGGCCTGTGGCATCTCGAGGGAAAGTCAAAGATCTCAGGGTCAAGTCGAGGGGAAGCCTGACACTGCAGCTACAGCTCAGGAGGAAACCGGACGTGCTTGCAACCACAGGAAACGAGGCCTGACTCCCCTTGAGAGACTCCAGAGGAACCCCAAGTTCCATGCCAGCACTGGAGAGGAAAACTCAGGTTCCAGTTTTGAGCCCAGTCGGGGACTTAGGACCCGGTACTGACTGGAGAGGAATCCCGAGGAGCCCCTCTCAACTCGCACAAAGAGTCCTTTCCTGAGGCCACGTGAGAGGGTCCTTGAGGTCCCCATCATAACTCGAGGGGGACCTGTCGCAACTCTTGAAAAACCAGGAGGTTCTCCCCTGCAGGCGAGATGAGGCCCTTTTCTGCTGCGGCATCCCAAGAGAAAACCGGCCTTCCCTCCTGAACCTCGCAAGGGTCCGTCCCACCCTTGCTGCAACTCAAGAAGTTCCCTGACATACCTGTCCCCATGTTGGAGGAACACCGAGGGTCCCAGCACAACTCAGAAGGAACCCCATTTCCCCACCGTGATCTTGAGATCAGGGTCCCTTTCCCTGCTTCGTCGAGAAAGGATTTCCGCCATTCCCGTCACATCTAAAGAGTTCGCGCTCTCAGCAGGAAAGCGGAGATCTTCTGGGGCTGGCCCAACATACTAAAAGTGCCCCAGATGTCTCCGTCCACTGCAGATGAACGTGATTTCCCTGCACTACCTCGAGTGTCACCTGCGTATCCCCTCACACCACTGTGGCTGTGGCATGTCGAGGGAAAATCAGAGATCCCTGGGTCAACTCGGCAGGAAGGCTGACACTGCTGCTACAGCTCGGGAGGAGAGCGGACTTGCATGTAACCACAGGATACCAGGCCTGACTCCCCTGGGGAGACTCCAGAGAATCTCCAAGATCCATGCCAGATGTGGAGAGGAAACCTCAGGTTCCAGCTTTGTCTCCATACGGGGACTTACGACCCTGCACCGACTGGAGAGGTATCCCAAGGGGCCCCACTCAACTCGCATGGAGATTCGCCTTTCCTGAGGCCACGCGACTGGGTCCCTGAGGTCCGCGTCGTAACTCGAGAGTAACCTGCCGCACCTCGAGAAGCACCAGGAGGTTCTCCCCTCCAGGTGAGATGAGGCCGTTTTCTGCTGTGGCATCCCGAGAGAAATCACGCCTTCCCTCCTGAACCTCAAAGGGTCCTTCACACCCTTGCTGAAACTCAAGATTCTTCCCGACATACCCGTCTCCACTCGAGAGGAACACTGATGGGCCCACCACAACTCAAGAGCGTCCCCCTTTCCCCCTTCTCTGCTCCAGATGAGTGTTCCTTTACCTGCTTCGTCTGGAAACGATTCCAGCCATTCCCGTCGCATCTCAAGACGTGGCGCTCTCAACAGGAAAGCCGAGATCTCCAGGCGTCATGCCAATATACTAAAAGTCCTCTAGATGTCTCAGTCCACTTGAGATGAAACTGATTCCCTGCACTACCGCGAGTGTCACCCGCGAATCACCTCACACCACGGAGGCTCGTGCCACAGCTCTGTGGCATCTAGAGGGAAAGACAGAGATCCCTGGGTCAACTTGTCAGGAAGCCTGATACTGCTGCTACAGCTCGGGAGGAAAGTGGACATGCGTGTAACCACAGGAGACGAAGCCAGACTTCCCTGGGGAGACTCCAGTGGAATGTCAAGATTCAAGCCAGCATTGGAGAGGAAACCTCAGGTTCCAGGTTCGGCTCCAGACAGGGACTAAGGACCCAGCACCGACTGGAGAGGTATCCCGAGGGGAAAATCTCAACTCGCACAGAAACTGACCTTTCCTGAGGCCACGCGAGAGGATACCTGCGGTCCCCGTCATAACTCGAGAGGGACCTGTCGCAACTTGAGAATAACCAGGAGGTTCTCACCTCCAGGCGAGATGAGGCCGTTTTCTGCTGTGGCATCCCAAGAGAAATCACGCCTTCCCTCCTGAACCACAAAGCGTCCTTCACACCTTTGCTGCAACTAAAAAGTTCCCCGTCATACCGGTGTCCACTCGAGAGGAACACTGAGGGTCCCACCACAACTCAAGAGGTGCCCCCTTTCCCCCTCCTCTGCTCAATATGAGGGTTCCTTTCCCTGCTTGGTCGGGAAAGGATTCTGACCTTCCCGTCGCACAGCAAGAGGACCTGCTCTCAACAAGAAGGTAGAGAGGAACTCCAGGAGTCGTGCCACCATTCCAAAGGATCCCCAAATGTCTCAGTCCACTCCAGATGAACCTGATTTCCCTGCCCTTCCTCGAAGGTCAACTCGAGCATCAAATCACACCATAGTGGCACGTGCAACAGCCCTGTGGAACCTCGAGGGAAAGCCACAGATCCCTGTGTCCACTTGTTGGGAAGCCTGAAACTGCTGCTACAGCTCGGGAGGAAAACGGACGTGTATGTCTCCACTCGAGAAGAGTCCTGACTCTCCTGTGGAGACTCCAGAGGAACCCCAAGATGCATGTCAGCACTGGAGAGGAAAGCTCAGGTTCTGGCCACAGTTCCAGACGAGGACCTAGGAACCGACACTGACTGGAGAGGAAAATCGAGGGGCCCATCACAACTCATATGGAGACTGGTTTTTCCTGAGGTCACACAAGTGGGTCCCTGTGGTCCTTGTCATTATTAGAAAGGGACCTGCCACAACTCGAGAAAAACCAGGAGGTTCTCCCCTGCATTCAAGATGAAGCCCTTTTCTGCTGCGGTGTCTCGAGAGAAATCACGCCTTCCCTCTTGAACCTCGCAAGAGTCCTTCCCAACCTTGCAGCAACTCACAAAGACCCCCGACATACCCGTCTACACTCGAGAGGAACACCGTGAGTCCCGCCAAAGTCAAGAGGAGCCCTGTTTCCCCCTCCACTGCTCGAGATGAGATTTCCTTTACTTGCTTCATTGGGAAAGAATTCCCAGCGTTCCTGTCGCAACTCTAGATGAGGCACTCTCAACAGGAATGTCGAGAGGAATCCAGGGTGGTTGCCCCATTCCAAAAGACCCAAAATGTCTCAGTCCACTTCAGAGGAACCTGATTTCACTGCACTGACTCAGCTGTCACACCGTGTATCGACTCACACCATGGTGGCTCATGTAACATCCCTGTGGGAAAGCCTCAAGGGAAAGCCACAGATCCCTGTGTCAACTCGATGGGAAGCCTGACACTGCAGCTACAGCTCAGTAGGAAAGTGCACGTGCAAGTCTCCATACGAGACGAGGCCTGACTCCCTGTGGAGACTCCAGAGGAACCCCAACATCCATGTCAGCATAGGAGAGGAAACCTCACATTCGGCCTAGGCTGAGATGAGGACTTAGAACCCGGCACCAACTGAAGTGGAATCCCAAGCGGCCCCTCACAACTCGCATGGAGACTGGCATTTCCTGAGGCCACACGAGTGGGTCCCTGAGGTCCTCGTCGTAACTCGAGAGGGACTTGCCACAACTCGAGAACAACCAGGAGGTTCTCCCCTCCAGTCGAGATGAGTCCCTTTTCTGCTGTGCCATCTTGAGTGAAATGTACCTTCCCTCTTGAACCTCAGAAGGGTCCTTCACACCCCTGCTGCAATTCAAGAAGTTCCCCAACATGCCCATCTCCACTAGAGATGAATCCCGAGATGCCCTTCACAACTCGCATGGAGACTGGCCATTCCTGAGGCCACACGAGTGGGTCCCTGAGGTCCCCATTGTAACTTGATAGGAACCTGCCACAACTCGACAAAAACCAGGAGGTTCTCCCCTCCAGGCGAGATGAGGCGCTGTTCCGCTGCGGCGTCTCAAGGGAAGTAACACCTTCACGCTTGAACCTCAAAAGGGTCCTTCACACACTTTCTGCAACTCAAGAAGTTCCCCGACATACCCGTGTCCAGTCGAGAAGAACACCGAGGATCCCGCCAAATTCAAGAGGAGCCCCGTTTGCCCCTCCTCTGCTCGAGATGAGGATTCCTTTCCCTGCTTCTTTGGGAAAGGTTTCCCGGCGTCCTGTCACATATCAAGAGCAGGCGCTTTCAACAGGAATGTCGAGCCTCCATTGCAAAAGACCCCCAAATGTCTCAGTCCACTCCAGAGGAACCTGATTTCCGTGCACTGCCTCGACTGTCACCCCAAGAATTGACTCACACCACGGTAGCACGTGTGACAGCCCTGTGGGAAAGCCTCGAGGGAAAGCCACACATCCCTGTGTCAACTCGTCGGGAAGCCTGACACTGCTGCTACAGCTCTTGAGGAAAGCGGACGTGCATGTCTCCACAGGAGTCGAGGCCTGACTCCCTTGTGGAGACTCCAAAGGTACCCCAGGATCCATGTCAGCACTGGAGATGTAACCTCAGGTTCCGGCCTCGGCTCCAGATGAGGACTTATGACCCGGCACCAAATGGAGGGAATCCCAAGAGGCCCCTCGCCACTCGCATGGAGACTGGCCTTTCCTGAGGCCACACGAGCTGATCCCTGAGGTCCCCATCTTAACTCGAGAGGGACCTGCCACAACTCGAGAAAAACCAGGAGATTCTCCCCTCCAGGTGAGATGAGGCCCTTTTTAGCTGTGTCATCTCGAGTGAAATCACACCTTCTCTCTTGGACTTCTAAAGGGTCCTTCACACCCTTGCTGCAACTCAAGGAGTTCCCCGACATACAACTCTTCACTCGAGAGGAACACCGAGTGTACTGCCATAACTCAGGAGGAGCCCCAGTGTCCCCTCCTCAACTCCAGATGAGGGTTCTTTTCCCTGCTTCATCGGGAAAGGATTCCCGGCATTCCTATCACAACTCAGGAGGAGGCGCTCTCAACAGGAATGTCGAGAAGAACACCAGGGGTCGTGCCAGCATTCCAAAATACCACAAATATCTCAGTCCACTCCAGAAGTACCTAATTTCCCTGGACTGTGTCGACTGTCACCTCGAGAATCGACTCACATCATGGTGGCACGTGTGACAGCCCTGTGGCCCCTTGAGGGAAAGCCACAGGTCCCTGAGTCAACTCGACAGAAAGCCTGACACTGCTGCTACTGCTGGGGGGAAAACGGAAGTGCATGTCTCCACTTGAGATGAGGCCTGACTCCCCTTTGGAGACTCTAGAGAAACCCCAAATCCATGTCAGCACTGGAGAGGAAACCTCAGGTTCCAGCTTCAGCTCCAGACGCGGACTTGGATCCGGCACTGACTGGAGAGGAATCCCGAGAGGCCCCTCGCAACTCACATGGAGACTGGCCTTTCCTGAGGCCACACGAGAGAGTCCTTGAGATCCCTGTCGTAACTCAAGAGGGACCTGCTGCAACTAAAGGAAAACAATGAGATTCTCCCCAACAGGCGAGATGAGGCCCTTTTCTGCTGCAGCTTCTCGAGGGAAATCACACCTTCCCTGTTGAACCTCGAAAGGGTCCTTCACACCCTTGCTGCAACTCAAGAAGTTCCCCGACATACCTGTCTCCACTCGAGAGAAACACCGAGGGTCCCGCTACAACTCAAGAGGAGCCCCGTTGTCCACTCCTCCCCTCGAGATGAGCGTTCCTTTCCCTGCTTCGTCAGGAAAGGATTCTCGGTGAACCCGTCACTTCTTAGGAGGAGGCGCTCTCAACTGGAAAGTCGAGAGGAACTCCAGGAGTCGTGCCACCATTCCAAAAGACCTCCAAATGTATCAGTCCACTCCAGATGAATCTGATTTCCCTGCACTGCCTCGACTGTCACACCGAGTATCTACTCACACCATGGTGGCACGTGTGACAGCCCTGTGGCACCTCGAGGGAAAGCCACAGATCTCTGTGTCACCTCGACGGGAAGCCTGACCCTGCTGATTCAACGTGGGAGGAAAGCAGACGTGCATGTCTCCACTCCAGACGAGGCCTGACTCCCCTTGGGAGACTCCAGAAGAACCCCAGGATGTGTGTCAGTACTGGAGAGGAAACCTCAGGTTCTGGCCTCATCTCCAGATGAGGACTTAGGACCCAGCATCGACTGGAGAGGAATCCCAAGAGGCCACTCACAACTCGCATGGAGAATGGCATTTCCTGAGGCCAGGCGAATGGGTTCCTGAGGTCCCCGTTGTAACTCGAGAGGGACCTGCCATGACTCGAGAAAAACCTGGAGTTTCTCCCCTCCAGGTGAGATGAGGCCCTTTTCCACTGTGGCATCTTGAGGGAAATCACACCTTCCCTCTTGGAACTTGAAAGGGTCCTTCACAACCTTGCTGCAACTCAAGAAGTTCTCCAACATACCCGTCTCCACTCGAGAGGAACACTGAGGGTTCTGCCACAACTGAAGAGGATCCCCGTTGTCCCCTCCTCAGCTCAAGATGAGGGTTCCTTTCCCTGCTTCATTGGGAAAGGATACCCGGCTTTCCCTTTGCATCTCAGGAGGTTGTGCTCTCAACAGGAAAGTCGAGAGGAACTCCAGGGGTCTTGCCAGCATTCCAAAAGACTCCCAAATGTCTCTGTCCATTCCAGTTGAACCAAATTTCTCTGCATTGCCTCGACTGCCACCCCGAGTATCGACTCACACCAAGGTGGCACGGGTGACAGCCCTGTGGCACCTCAAGGGAAAGCCACAGATCCCTGTGTCAACTCGCAGGGAAGCATGATACTGCTGTTACTGCTCTGGAGGAAAGCAGACATGCATGTCACAACTCGAGACGAGTCCTGACTCCCCTGTGGAGACTCCAGAGGAACCCCAAGATACTTGTCAGCACTGGGGAGGAAACCTCAGGTTCCAGCCTCAGCTCCAGATGAGGACTTAGGACCCGGCACAGACTGGAGAGGAATCATGAGAGGCCCCTTGCAACTAGCATTGAGACTGGCCCTTCCTGAGGCCACACGAGCTGTTCCTTGAGGTCCCCGTAGTAAATCAAGAGGGACCTGCCGCAACTCCACAAAAACCAGGAGATTCTCCCCTTCAGGTGAGATGAGGGCCTTATCCGCTGTGGCGTCTCGAGGGAAATCACACCTTCCCTCTTGGAACTCTAAAGGGTCCTTCACACCCTTGCTGCAACTAAAGAAGTTCCCCGACATACCCGTCTCCACCCGAGAGGAACACCGAGGGTCCTGCCACAACTCAAGCAGAGCACCATTGTCCCCTCCTCAGCTCAAGATGAGGGTTCCTTTCACTGCTTCGTCTGGAAAGGATTCCCGGCTTTCCTGTTGCATCTCAGGAGGAGGCACTCTCAACAGGAAAGTCGTGAGGAACTGCAGGGTATTGCCACCATTCCAAAAGACCGCCAAATGTCTCAGTCCACTCCACATGAACCTGATTTCCCTGCACTGCCTCGACTGCCACCCTGAGTATCGACTTACACTATGGTGGTACGTGAGACAGCCTTGTGTCACCTCGAGGGAAACCAATAGATCCCTGTGTCAAGTTGACAGGAAACCTGACACTGCTGCTACAGCTCAGAGGAAAGCAGACGTGCATGTCTCCACTCAAGATGAAGCCTGAGTCCCCTGTGGAGACTCCAGAGGAACCCCAAGATCCATATCAGCACTGGAGAGGAAACCTCAGGCTCCAGCCTCAGCTCCAGACGAGGACTTAGGACCCAGCAACGACTGGAGCCAAATCCCGAGAGGCCCCTCTCAACTCGAATGGAGACTGGCCTTTCCTGAGGCCACACGTGCGTGTCACTGAGGTCCCCATCTTAACTCAAGAGGGACCTGCGACAACTCAACAAAAACCAAGAGATTCTCCCTTCCAGGCGAGATGAGGCCTTTTCTGCTGTGGCATCTTGAGGGAAATCACACCTTCCCTCTTGGACCTTGCAAGGGTCCTTCCCACCCTTGCTCCAAATTAAGAAGTTCCCCAAAATACCAGTCCCCACGCGGAAGGAATACCGAGTGTCCCGGCACAAACGAGGAGGAGCCCCGATTCCCACTCTTGAGCTCAAGATGAGGGCCGCTTTTCCTGCTTCGTTGGGAAAAGATTGCAGCCGTTCTGATCTCATCTCAAGAGGTGGCCTTTTCAACAGGAAAGCCGAGATCTCCAGGGGTCCTGCCAACAAACTAAAAGTCCCCCAGATTTCTCAGTCCATTCCATATGAACATGATTTCCCTGGCCTGCCTCGAGTGTCACCCGTGTATCGCCTCACACCACAGTGGCTCATGCCACAGCCCTGTGGCATCTCGAGGGAAAGACAGAGATCCCTGGGTCATCTCGACGTGAAGCCTGACACTGCTGCTACAGCTCGGGAGGAAAGCGGATGTGCAAGTAACCACAGGAGACGAGGCCTGACTTCCCTGGGGAGACTCCAGAGGAACCCCAAGATCCATGCCAGCACTGGAGAGGAAACCTCTTGTTCCAGCTTCGGCTCCAGATGGGGACTTAGGACCCGGCCCCAACTGGAGAGGAATCCCGAGGGGCCCCTCTCAAATTGCATGGAAAGTGATCTTTCCTCAGGCCATGCCAGCGGTTCCATGAGGTCCCCGTCATAACTCGAGAGGGACCTGCCATAACTCGAGAAAAACCAGGAGGTTCTCCCCTGCAGGCGACATGAGGCCCTTTTCTGCTGCGGCGTCTCGAGGGAAATCACGCCTTCCCTCTTGAACCTTGCAAGGGTCCTTCCCACGCTTCCTGCAACTGAAGAAGTTTCCCGACATACCCGTCCCCATGTGGGAGGAATACCATGGGTCCCGTCACAACTCAGAAGTTCCCCGTTTCCCCCTCGTGAGCTCAAGATGAGGGTCCCTTTCCCTGCTTCACTGGGAACGGATTCCCGCTGTTCCCATCACATCTCAAGAGGTGGCACTTTCAACAGGAAAGCCGAGATCTCCAGGGGTTGTGCCAACATACTAAAAGTCGCCCAGATGTCTCAGTCCACTCCAGATGAACCTGATTTCCCTGCACTACCTCGAGTGTCACCTGCGTATCATCTCACACCACGGTGTCTCGTGCCACAGGCCTGTAGCATCTCGAGGGAAAGACAGAGATCCCGGGGTCAAGTCGAGGGGAAGGCTGACACTGCAGCTACACCTTGGGAGGAAAGTGGATGTGCATGCAACCACAGGAGACGAGAACTGACTTCCCTTGAAAGACTCCAGACAAACCCCAAGTTCCATGCTAGCACTGGAAAGGAAACCTCAGGTTCCAGCTTCGGCTCCAGACGGGGACTTAGGAACCAGCACCGACTGGAGAGGAATCCCGAGGAGCCCGTCTCACTCACTCAGAGAATGGCCTTTGCTGAGGCCACGCGAGAGGGACCCTGAGGTGCCCGTCGTAACTCGAGAGGGACCTTCTGCAACTCGAGAAAAATCAGGAGGTTCTCCCCTCCAGGCGAGATGAAGGCGTTTTCTGCTGCGTCTTCCCAAGAGAAACCCGGCCTTCCCTCCTGAACATCAAAGGGTCCTTCACAGCCTTGCTACAACACAAGAAGTTCCCCGACATAACCATCACCACACGAGAGAAACACTGAGGATCACACCACAACTCAAGAGGATCCCCCTTTCCCCCTCCTCCGCTCCCAATGAGGGATCCTTTCCCTGCTGCGACAAGAAAGGATTCTGGCATTCCCATCGCACAGCAAGAGGGCATGCTCTCAACAGGAAAGTCGAGAGGAACTCCAGGGGTCATGTCACCATTCCAAAGACCCCCAAATATCTCAGTCCACTCCAGATGAACCTGATTTCCCTGCACTGCCTCGAAGGTCACCCTGAGCATCGAATCACACCATGGTGGGATCTGCGACAGCCCTGTGGCACCTCGAGGGAAAGCCACAGTTCCCTGTGTCAACTCGTCGGGAAGCCTGACACTGCTGCTAAAGGTTGGGAGGAGAACAAACGTGTATGTCTCCACTTGAGAAGAGTCCTGACTCTCCTGTGCAGACTCCTGAGGAACCCCAAGATCCATGTCAGCACTGGAGAGGAAACCTCAGGTTCTGGCTGCAGTTCCAGACGAGTACCTAGGACCCAACACTGACTGGACAGGAATCCCGTGGGGCCCCTCACAACTCATATGGAGACTGGACTTTCCTGAGGCCACGCCAGCGGGTCCCTGAGCTCCCAGTCGTAACTAGAGAGGGAACTGTGACAACTAGAGACAAACCAGGAGGTTCTCCCCTGCAGGCGAGATGAGGCCCTTCTCTGCTGTGGCATCACGAGGGAAATCACGCCTTCCCATTTGAACCTCGCAAGCGTCCTTCCCACCCTTGCTGCAACTCAAGACGCTCCCCGAAATACCAGTCCCCATGCGAAAGGAACACTAAGGGTCCCAGCACACCTCAGGAGGAGCCTCGTTTCCCCATCGTGAGCTCAAGATGGGGGTCTTTTTCCCTGCTTCGTCGGGAAAGGATTCCCGTCGTTCCCGTCACATCTCAAGAGGTGGCGCTCTCAACAGGAAATCCGAGATCTCCAGGGGTTGTGCCAACATACTTAAAGTCCCCCAGATGTCTCAGTCCACTCCAGATGAACCTATTTCCCTGCACTAGCTCGAGTGTCACCTGCACATCGCCTAACAGCATGGTGGCTCGTGCCACAGGCCTGTGGCATCTCGAGGGAAAGACAGAGATCCCGGGGTCAAGTCGATGGGAAGCCTGACACTGCAGCTACAGCTCGGGAGGAAATTGGATGTGCATACAACCACAGGAGACGAGGCCTGACACCCCTTGAGAGACTCCAGAGAAACCCCAATTTCCATGCCAGCACTGGAGAGGAAACCTCAGGTTCCAGCTTCAGCTCCAGACGGATACTTAGGACCCGGCAACAACTGGAGAGGAACCCCGAGGATCCCGTCTCAACACTCACAGAGACTGGCCTTTCCTGAGGCCACGCGAGAGGTTCCCTGAGTTCCCCGTCGTAACTCGAGAGTGTCCTGCCGCCACTCGTGGAAAACCAGGAGATTCTCCCATCCAGGCGAGGTGAGGCCGTTTTCTGCTGCAGCAACGCAAGAAAAAACTGGCCTTCATTCCTGAAACTCAAAGGGTCCTTCACAGCCTTGCTACAACTCAAGAAGTTCCCCGACATAACCATCTCCACTCGAAAGGAACACTGAGGGTCCCACCACAACTCAAGTGGAGTCCCCTTTCCCCCTCCACCACTCCCGATGAGGAATCCTTTCCCTGCTTCGACAGGAAAGGATTCTGGCGTTCCCGTAAGAGAGCAAGAGGGCGTGATCTCAACAGGAAAGTCGAGAGGAACTCCAGGGGTCATGCCACAATTCCAAAAGATCCCCAAATGTCTCAGTCCACTCCAGATGAACCTGATTTCACTGCACAGCCTCTAAGGTCACCCTGAGCATCGAATCTCACCATGGTGGCATCTGTGACAGCCCTGTGGCACCTCGAGGGAAAGCCACCGATTCCTGTGTCAAATCGTCGGGAAGCCTGACACTGCTGCTACAGCTTGGGAGGAAAACGGCCATGTATGTCTCCACTTGAGAAGAGTCCTGACTCTCCTGTGGAGACTCCAGAGGAACCCCAAGATCCATGTCAGCACTGGAGAGGAAACCTCAGGTTCTGGCTGCAGTTCCAGACAAGTACCTAGGACCTGACACTGACTGGACAGGAATCCCGAGGGGCCCCTCGCAACTCGTATGGAGACTGGCTTTTCCTGAGGCCACGTCAGCGGGTCCCTGACGTCCCCATCATAACTCGAGAGGGACCTGCCGCAACTCGAGAAAAACAAGGGGGTTCTCCCCTGCAGGCGAGATGAGGCCCTTTTCTGCTCTGGCATCACAAGGGAAATCACGCCTTCCCACTTGAACCTCGCAAGCGTCCTTCCCACCCTTGCTGCAATTCAACAAGTTCCCCGACATACCAGTCCCCACGCAGGAGGAACACTAAGGGTCCCCTCACACCGCAGCAGGAGCTTCGTTTCCCCATCATGAGCTCGAGATGAGGGTCTTTTTCCCTGCTTCGTCGGGAAAGGATTCGCACCGTTCCCGTCACATCTCAAGAGGCGGCGTGCTCAACAGGAAAGCCGAGATCGCCAGGGGTCGTGCCAACATACTAAAAGTCTCCCAGATGTCTGAGTCCATTCTAGATGGACCTGATTTCCCTGCACTACCTCGAGTGTCACTTGCATATCGCCTCACATTACAGTGGCTCGTGCCACAGGCCTGTGGCATCTCGAGGGAAAGAGACATCCCAGGGTCAGTTTGAGGGGAAGCCTGACACTGCAGCTCCAGCTCGGGAGGAAAGCGGGCGTGCAAGAAACCACAGGAGACGAGTCCTGACTCCCCTTGAGAGACTCCAGAGAAACCCCAAGTTCCATGCCAGCACTGGAGAGGAAAGCTCAGGTTCCAGCTTTGGCTCCAGACGGGGACTTAGGACCCAGCTTCGACTGGAGAGGAATCCCGAGGAGCCCCTCTCAACTCCCAGGGAGACTGGCCTTTCATGAGGCCACGCGAGAGGTTCCCTGAGGTCCCCATCATAACTTGAGTGGGACTTTCTGCAACTCGACTAAAACCAGGAGGTTCTCCCCTGCAGGCGAGATGAAGCCCTTTTCTGCTGTGGCATCATGAGGGAAATCACGCCTTCTTAATTGAAGCTTGCAAGCGTCCTTCGCACCCTTTTGGCAACTCAAGGAGTCCCCCGACATACCAGTCCCCACACGGGAGGAACACTAAGGGTACCGGCACACCCCAGGAAGAGCCTCGTTTCCCCATTGTGAGCTCGAGATGAGGGTCTATTTCCCTGCTTCGTCAGGAAAGGATTCCCACCATTCCCGTCACATCTCAAGAGGTGGCGCTCTCAACAGGAAAGCCGAGATGTCCAGGGGTCATGCCAACATACTTAGGCCCCAGATGTCTCAGCCCATTCCAGATGAACTTGATTTCCCTGAACTACCTCGAGGGTCACCTGCGTATCTTCTGAAACCATGGTGAGTCGTGGCACAGGCCTGTGGCATCTCGAGGGAAAGACAGAGATCCCGGGGTCAAGTCGAGGGGAAGACTGACACTGCAGCTCCAGCTCAGGAGGAAAGCGAACGTGCATGCAGCCACAGGAGACGAAGCCTGACTACCCATGAGAGACTCCAGAGAAACCCCAAGTTCCATGCCAGCACTGGAGAGGAAACCTCAGCTTCCAGCTTTGGCTCCTGATGGGGACTTAGGACCCGGCACCGACTGGAGAGGAATCCCGAGGAGCTCCTCTCAACTCGCACGGAGACTGGCCTTGTCTGAGGCCACGCGAGAGGGACCCTTAGGTCCCCGTCGTAACTCGAGAGGGACCTGTCGCAACTTCAGAAAAACCAAGAGGTTCTCCCCTCCAGGCGAGAAGAGGCCGTTTTCTGCTGCGACATCCCGAGAGAAAACCGGCCTTCCTTCCTGAACCTCAAAGGGTCCTTCACAGCCTTGCTACAACCCAAGAAGTTAACCGACATAGTCATCTCCACTCAAGAGGAACACTGAGGGTCCCACCACAACTCAAGAGGAACCCCCCTTCCCCCTCCTGCGCTCCCAATGAGGGATCCTTTCCCTGCTTTGATAAGAAAGGATTTTGGCATTCCCGTCGCACAGCAGGAGGCCGTGCTCTCAACAGGAATGTCGAGAGGACCACCAGGGGTCATGCCACCATTCCAAAAGACCCCCAAATGTCTCAGTCCACTCCAGATGAACCTGATTTTACTGCACTGCCACGAAGGTCACCATGAGCATTGAATCACACCATGGTGGCATCTGCAACAGCCCTGTGGCACCTCGAGGGAAAGCCACTGATCCCTGTGTCAACATGTCGGGAAGCCTGACACTGCTGCTACAGCTTGGGAGAAAACGGACAAGATGACTCCACTTGAGAAGAGTCCTGACTCTCCTGTGGAGACTCCAGAGGAACCCCAAGATCCATGTCAGCACTGGAGAGGAAACCTCAGTTTCTGGCTGCAGTTCCAGACGAGTATCTAGGACCATACACTGACTGGACCGGAATCCCGAGGGGCCCCTCACTACTCGTATATAGACTGGTCTTTCCTTAGGCCGCGCAAGCGGGTCCCTGAGGTCTCCATCATAACTCGAGAGGGACCAGCTGCAACTCGATAAAAACCAGGAGGTTCTCCCCTGCAAGCGAGATGAGGTCCTTTTCTGCTGTGGCATCACGAGGGAAATCATGCCTTCCCACTTGAACCTCGCAAGCGTCCTTCCTACCCTTGCTGCAACTCAAGAAGTTCGCCGACACACCAGTCCCCAAGCGGGAAGAATTCCAAGGGTCCCGGCACACCTGAGGAGGAGACTCGTTTACCCATCGTGAGCTCGAGATGAGGGTCTTTTACCCTGCTTCGTCGGGAAAGAATCCCCGCCGTTCCCCTCACATCTCAAGAGGTTTCGCTCTCAACAGGAAAAGTGAGATCTCCAGGGGTCGTGCCAACATACTAAAAGTCCCCCAGATGTCTCAATCCACTCCAGATGAAACTGATTTCCCTGCACTACCTCGAGAGTCACATGAGTATCTACTCACACCAAGGTGGCTCATGCCACAGGCCTGTGGCATCTCGAGGGAAAGACAGAGATCCCGGGGTCAAGTCGAGGGGAAGCCTGACACTGCAGCTACAGCTCAGGAGGAAAGTGGACGTGCATGCAACCCCAGGACACGAGGCCTAACTCCCCTTGAGAGACTCCAGAGAAACCCCAGTTCCATGCCAGCACTGGAGAGGAAACCTCAGGTTCCAGCTTTGGCTCCAGATGGGGGCTTAGTACCCAGCTCAGACTGGAGAGGAATCCCGAGAAGCCTCTCTCACCATGCACGGAAACTGGCCTTTCCTGAGGCCACGTGAGAGGGTCCCTGAGGTCCCCGTCATAATTCGAGAGGGACCTGCCACAACTCGAGAAAAACCAGGAGGTTCTCCCCTCCAGGCGAGATGAGGCCGTTTTCTGCTGAGGCATCCCAAGAGAAACCGTCCTTCCCTCCTGAACTTCAAAGGGTCCTTCACAGCCTTGCTACAACACAAGAAGTTCCCCGACATAACTATCTCCACTCGAGAGGAACACTGATGGTCCCCACACAGTTCAAGAGGAGCCCCCTTTCCCCCTCCTCCACTCCCGATGAGGGATCCTTTCCCTGCTTCAACAGGAAAGGATTCTGGCATTCCCTTCGCACAGCAAGAGGGCGTGCTCTCAACAGGAAAGTCGAGAGGAACTCCATGGGTCATGCCACCATTCCAAAAGACCGCCAAATGTCTCAGTGCACTCCAGTTGAACCTGATTTCCCTGCACTGCCTCAAAGGTAAACCTGAGCATCAAATCAACACCATGGTGTCATCTGTGACAGCCCTGCGGCACCTCGAGGTAAAGCCACTGATCCCTGTGTCAGCTCGTAGGGAAGCCTGACACTGCTGCTACACCTTGGGAGAAAAGGGACGTGTATGTCTCCACTTGAGTAGAGTCCTGACTCTCCTGTGGAGACTCCAGATGAACCCCAAGTTCCATGTCAGCACTGGAGAGGAAACCTCATTTTCTTGCTGCAGTTACAGATGAGTACCTAGGGCCTGACACTGACTGGACAAAAATCCCGAGGGGCCCCTCTCGACTCGCATGGAGAATGGCCTTTCCTGAGGCCACGCAAGTGGGTTCCTGACGTCCCCGTGGTAACTCGAGAGGGACCTGCCACAACTCGAGAATAACCAGGAGGTTCTCCCCTCCAGGTGAGATGAGGCAGTTTTCTGCTGCAGCATCCAGAGAGACATCACACCTTTCCTCCTGAACCTCAAAGGGTATTTCACACCCTTGCTGCACACTCAAGAAGTTCCCTGACATACCTGTCTCCAATCAAGAGGAACACTGAGGGTCCGACCACAACTCAGGAGGGGCCCCCTTTCCCCCTCATCTGCTCCAGACAAGGGTTCCCTTCCCTGCTTCATCGGGAAAGGATTCAGGCTTTCCCGTCACACAGCTAGATGATGTGCTCTCAACAGGAAAGTCGAGAGGAACTCCAGGGTTCATGCCACCATACAAAAAGACCCCCAAATATCGCAGTCCACTCCAGATGAACTTGATTTCCCTGCCCTGCCTCGAAGGTCACCCCGAGCATCAAATCACACCACGGTGGCACATGTGACAGCCCTGTGGCACCTCGAGGAAAAGCCACAGATCCCTGTGTCATCTCCTAGGGAAGTCTGACATTGCTCCTACAGCTCGGGAGGAAAATGGACGTGTATGTCTCCACTCGAGAAGAGTCCTGACTCTCCTGTGGAGACTCCAGAGGAACCCCAAGTTCCATGTCAGCACTGGAGAGGAAACCTCAGGTTCTGACCGCAGTTCCAGCCAAGGACTTAGGACCCGATATGACTGAAGAGGAATCCCGAGGGGCCCCTCACAACTCGCATGGAGGCTGATCTTTCCTGAGGCCATGCCAGTGGATCACTGAGGTCCCCGTCGTAACTCGAGAGGGACCTGCCGCAACTCGAGAAAAACCAGGAGGTTCTCCCCTCCAGGCGAGATGAGGCCGTTTTCTGCTGCGGCATCCTGAGAGAAATCACGCCTTCCCTCCTGAACCTCAAAGGGTCCTTCACACCTTTGCTGCAACTAAAAATTTCCCCGACATGCCCGTCTCCACTCGAGAGGAACACTGAGGGTCCCACCACAACCCAAGCGGAGACTCCTTTCCCCCTCCTCCACTCCATATGAGGGTTCCTTTCCCTGCTTCATAGGGAAAGGACTCTGACATTACTGTCGCATAGCAACTGGACGTGCTCTCAACAAGAAAGTCGAGAGGAACTCCAGGGGTAGTGCCCCCATTCCAAAAGACCCCCACATGTCTCAGTCCACTTCAGATGAACCTGGTTTTCGTGCCCTGCCTTGAAGGTCACCCTGAGGATCGAATCACACCACGGTGGCACGTGCGAGAGCCCTGTGGAATCTCGAAGGAAAGCCACAGATCCCTGTGTCCACTCGTCGGGAAGCCTGAAACTGCTACTACAGGTCGGGAGGAAAACGGACTTGCATGTAACCACAGGAGATATGGCCTGACTCCCCTGGGGACACTCCAGAGGAATCCCAAGATCCATGCCAGCAGTGGAGAGGAAAGCTCAGGTTCCAGCTTCGGCTTCAGACGGGGACTTACAACCGGCACCAACTGAAGAGAAACCCCGAGGGGCCCATCTCAACTTGCACGGAGACTGGCCTTTCCTGAGGCCACCCCAGTGGGTGCCTGAGGTCCCCGTCCTATCTCGAGGGGGACCTGCCGCAACTCGAGAAAAACCAGGAGGTTCTCCCCTCCAGGCGAGTTGAGGCCATTTTCTTCTGTGTCATCCCAAGAGAAATCACGCCTTCCCTTTTGAATCTCAAAGGGTCCTTCACACCCTTGCTGCAACTCAAGAAGTTCCCCGAAATACACGTACCCACGCGGGAGGAACACCGTGTGTCCCAGCACAACTCAGAAGGAGCCTCTTTTCCCCTTGTAAGCACGAGATTAGGGTCCCTTTCCCTCCTTCGTTGGGAAAGGATTCCCGCCATTCCTGTCGCATCTCAAGAGGTGGCACTCTCAACAGGAAAGCCGAGATCTCCAGGGGTCGTTCCAACATACTATACGACACAGATGTCTCAGTCCACTCCAGATGAACCTGATTTCCCTGTTCTACCTCCAGTGTCACCTGCATATCACCTCACACCACGTTGGCTTGTGCCCCATCCCTGTGGCATCTCGAGGGAAAGACAGAGATCCCTGTGTCAACTCGACGAGAATCATGACACAGCTGCTACAGCTTGGGAGGAAAGTGGACGTGGGTGTAATCACAGGAGATGAGGCCTGACTCCCCTGGGGAGACTCCAGAGGAACCCCAAGGTCCATGCCAGCACTGGAGAGGAAAGCCCAGGTTCCTGCTTCACCTCCAGACGGAGACTTAGGACCCGGCCCTGACTGGAGAGGAATCCCAACAGGCCCCTGTCAACTGGCACGGAGACTGGCCTTTCCTGATGCCACCGGAGCGCGTCCCTGAGGTTCCCGTCGTAACTCAAGAGGGACCTGCCGCAACTTGAGAAAAACCAGGAGATTCTCCCCTCCAGGCAAGATGAGGCTGTATTCTGGTGCGGCATCCCGAGAGAAATCACGCCTTCCCTCCGGAACCTCAAAGGGTCCTTCACACCCTTGCTGGAAGTAAAGAAGTTCCCCGACATACTCGTCTCCACTCGAGAGGAATACTGAGGGTCTCACCACAACTCAAGAGGATCTCCCTTTCCACCTCCTCCACTCCAGATGAGGCTTCCTTTCCCTGCTTCGTCGGAAAGGTTTCTGGCATTTCCGTCGCACAGCAAGAGGATGTGCTCTCAACAGGAACTTCTCCCCTCCAGGCGAGATGAGGCCGTTTTCTGCTGAGGCATCCCGAGAGAAATCACGCCTTCCCTCCTGAACCTCAAAGGGTCCTTCACACCCTTGCTGCAACTCAACAAATTCCCCGAAATACCCGTCTCCACTCGAGAGGAACCCTGAGGGCCCAACCAAAACTCCAGAGGAGCCCCGTTTCCCCTTCTCCCTCGAGTTGAGGGTTCCTGTCCCTGCTTCATCAGGAAAGGATTCTGGCGATCCTGTCGCACAGCAAGAGGACGTGCTCTCAACAGGAAAGTCGAGAGGAACTCCAGGGGTCGTGCCACCATTCCAAAAGGCCCCCAAATGTCTCAGTCTACTCCAGATGAACTTGAATTCCCTGCCCTGCCTTGAAGTTCACCCCGACCATCGAATCACACCATGGGGGCACGTGCGACAGCCCTGTTGCACATGGAGGGAAAGCAACAGATCCCTGTGTCCACTCATCAGGAAGCCTGACACTGCTGCTACAGCTCGGGAGGAAAACCGATGTGTATGTCTCCACTCGAGAAGAGTCCTGACTCTCCTGTGGAGACTCCAGAGGAACCCCAAGGTCCATGTCAACACTGGAGAGGAAACGTCAGGTTCTGGCCTCAGTTCCAGACGAGGACCTATGACCCGACACTGACTGGAGAGGAATCCTGAGGGGCCCCTCGCAACTCTCATGGACAGTGGTCTTTCCTGAGGCCATGCCAGCACATCCCTGAGGTCCCCGTCATAATTCGAAAGGGACCTGCTGCAACTCGAGAAAAACCAGGAGGCTATCCCCTGCATTCGAGATGAAGCCCTTTTCTGCTGCGGTGTCTCGAGAGAAATCACGCCTTCCCTCTTGAACCTTGCAAGAGTCCTTCCCACCCTTGCAGCAACTCACGAAGACCCCCGACATACCCGTCTCCACTCGAGAGGAACACCGTGAGTCCCGCCAAAGTCAAGAGGAGCCCCGTTTCCCCCTCCTCTGCTCGAGATGAGGATTCCTTATCCTGATTCTTCGGGATAGGATTCCCGGCGTCCTGTCACATATCAAGAGCAAGCGCTTTCAACAGGAATGTCGTGCCTCCATTGCAAAAGACCCCCAAATGTCTCAGTCCACTCCAAAAGAACCTGATTTCCGTGCACTGCCTCGACTGTCACCCCAAGAATTGACTCACTCCACGGTAGCACGTGTGACAGCCCTGTGGGAAAGCCTCGAGGGAAAGCCACACATCCCTGTGTCAACTCGTCGGGAAGACTGACACTGCTGCTACAGCTCTTGAGGAAAGTGGACGTGCATGTCTCCACAGGAGTCGAGGCCTGACTTCCTTGTGGAGACTCCAAAAGTACCCCAGGATCCATGTCAGCACTGGAGATGTAACCTCAGGTTGTGGCCTCAGCTCCAGACGAGGACTTATGACTTGGCACTGAATGGAGTGAATCCCGAGAGGCCCCTCACAACTCACATGGAGACTGGCCTTTCATGAGGCCACACGAGTGGGTCCTTGAGGTGCCCATCGAAACTCGAGAGGGACCTGCCAGAACTCGAGGAAAAACCAAGGTATTCTCCCCTCCAGGCAAGATGAGGCACTTTTCCACTGCGACGTATCGAGGGAAATCACACCTTCCCTCTTGGACCTTGAAAGGGTCCTTCACACCCTTGCTGCAACTCAAGAAATTCCCCGACATACCCGTCCCCACATTGGTGGAACACCGAGGGTCCCAGCACAGCTCAGGAAGAGACCCGTTTCCCCACCGTGAGCTCGAGATGAGGGTCCCTTTCCCTGCTTCGTCGGGAAAGAATTCCCTCCATCCCCGTCGCATCTCAAGAGGTGGCGCTCTCAACAGGAAAGCTGAGTTCTCCGGTGGTCGGGCCACCATACTCAAAGTCCCATAGATGTCTCAGTCCACTCCAGATGAACGTGATTTCCCTGCACTACCTCGAGTGTCACCCGCCTATTGCCTCACACCACATTGCACCCTCATCAGCTCGAGATGAGGGTTCCCTTCCCTGCTTTGTCTGCAAAGGATTCCCAGCATTCCCTTCGAATCTCAGGAGGAGGCACTATCAACGGGAAAGTGGTGAGGAAATAGAGGGGTCGGGCCACCATTCCAAAAGAGCCCCAAATATCTCAGTACTCTCGAGATGAACCTGATTTCCCTGAACTGCCTCGATTGTCACCCTGAGTATTGACTCACACCATGGTGGGACATATGACAGCCCTGTGGCTCCTCGATGGAAAGTCACAGATCCCTGTGTCAACTCGACGGGAAGCCTGACACTGATGCTACAGCTTGGGAGGAAAGCAGACGTGCATGTCTCTACTCGAGCCGAGGCCTTACTCCCTTGTGGAGATGCCAGAGGAATGCCAAGATCCATATCAGCACTGGAGAGGAAACCTCAGTTTCCAGCCTCAACTGCAGATGAGGACTTATGACCCGGCACCAACTGCAGAGGCATCCCGAGAGGCCCCTCGCAACTTGCATGGAGAAAGGCCTTTCCTGAGGCCACACGAGTGGGTCCCTGAGGTTACCCTTCTAACTTGAGAGGGACCTGCTTCAACTCGAGAAAAACCAGGAGATTCTCCCCTCCAGGAGAGATGAGGCCCTTTTCCACTGCGGCGTCTCAAGGAAAATCACACCTTCCTTCTTTAATCTCGAAAGGGTCCTTCACATCCTTGCCTCACCTCAAGAAGTTCCCTGACATATCTGTCTCCACCCGAGAGGAACACTGAGGGTCCTGCCACAACTCAAGAGGATCCCCGTTGTCCCCTCCTCAGCTCGAGAGGAGGTTTCTTTTCCCTGCTTCGTCAGGAAAGGATTCCCGGCGTTCCCATCGCATCTCAGGAGGAGGCGTTATCAACAGGAAAGTTGAGCGGAAAAGCAGGGTATTGTGACCATTCCAAAAGACCACCAAATGTCTCAGTCCACTCCAGATGAACCTGATTTCCCTGCACAGTCTCGACTGTCACCTCTTTTATCGACTCACACCACGGTGGCACATGTGACAGCCCTGTGTCACCTCAAGGGAAAGCCATAGATCCCTGTGTCAACTCGACAGGAAGCCTGACACTGCTGCTACAGCTCAGGAGGAAAGCAGACGTGCATGTCTCCACTCGAGACGAGGCCTGAGTCCCCTGTGGAGACTCCAGAGGAAGCCCAAGATCCATAGCATCAGTAGAGAGGAAACCTCAGGCTCCAGCCTCAGCTCAGGACGAGGACTTAGGACCCGGCAACGATTGGAGCTGAATCCCAAGAGCCCCCTCCCAACTCGCATGGAGACTGGCCTTTCCTGATGCCACACGTGCATGTCGCTGAGGTCCCAGTCTTAACTCGAGTGGGACCTGCGGCAACTCAACAAAAGCGAAGAGATTCTTCCCTCCAGGCGAGATGAGGCCCTTTTCTGCTGTGGTATCACGAAGGAAATCACACCTTCCCTCTTGGACCTCGAAAGGGTCCTTCACACCCTTGCTGCAACTAAAGAAGCTCCCCGACACACCCGTCTCCACTCACAAGGAACTCCGAGGGTCCCAGCACAACTCAAGAGGAGCCCCGTTGTCCCCTCCTCAGCTCGTGATGAGGGTTCCTTTACCTGCTTCGTCAGGAAAGGATTCCCTGTGTTCCTGTCACAACTCAGGAGGAAACGCTCTCAACAGGAAAGTCGAGAGGAACTCCAGGTGTCTTGCCACCATTCCAAAAGACCATCAAATGTCTCAGTCCACTCCAGAAGAACCAGATTTCCCTGCACTGCCTACAACACAGGAATTTATAGATAGGAAACTAGAAATGAGGGTTGATGCCCTAGAAGAAGCAATAATGCATATTAGGACTGAATTACAGAGTCTGAAAGTAAAATTGGCTCTTTCATGTCATGCTCACTACCAGTGGATATGTGTTATATCCCTGAAAGTAAATGAGACAGATTTTGAATGGGAAAGAATCAAAAATCATACTTTAGGTGTTTGGAACAGCTCAGATATTAGCTTAGACTTAGGGAGACTTCACAATCAGATTCAGACCTTGGAACACTCCCGGTTAGATTGTACCACCACAGGAGAAGCCAGTGACTTTTTCCATACCTTCTCTAATTTCATTTCTGGAAAAGCTATTCTGTCCACTGCTCCTAGTTATGTTGCTGTGGGTGCCATAATCTTGCTCCTCATAATCATTTTCCTTGTATTGTCAGGATTCTTTGGCAGAGCATTTGGAATATTGCAACAGAAGTGCACCTGATTTAAAAAATAATAATAAAAAAAGGGGGGGAGATGTCGGGGGCCAGCATGAGGAATTCTGCCTGTGACAAGGTCATGCAGAAGGAAGCCTGACAAAATGTAAGGACATGATCAGGTTTCAGGGGTTCCCCCTGGAATTTCTTGAGCATCCACCCGCAGAAAAATAAGAATCTGCTGGCCTTTGTACTCTGCTTTTCCACTCTTCTAATATTCTCTGGAAAAAGTCACATCAGGGCTTTAGTCTTCTGCATTTGAAAGGGATGTTTCAGTTAAACCCCCTCTGATAACTCTCTAGCTTGCCTAACAGGTTCCCCCGGACCTCTTACAGCTTGTGAATTGCTTACAGCCCCCAACTGTGAGAGGCACAAAGCTTAAAAGCATCTTAAAGGAACAGAGCCTTTTCTAAAGAGTTAAAACTCATATTGGTGGCGGTTTTTCACTGTTGACTCAATGATTGCAGTCAGGCCTCCATATTCTTTATCTTTTAGGCACCTGGGAGGATGTTAATCAATGTAAACGGGATATGGAAAAGGATAGATAGTAGTTTTGATGTTAGCAACACTAGACTTTTGAGTTAATTACTTTTCTTTGTTCTCTGGAAAAAAGTCAAATGAGGGCTTTAGTCTTCTGCATTTGAAAGGGATGTTTCAGTTAAACCCCCTTTGATAACTCTCTAGCTTGCCTAACAGGTTCCCCCGGACCTCTTACAGCATGTGAATTGCTTACAGCCCCCATCCGTGAGAGGCACAAAGCTTAAAAACAACTTAAAGACACAGAGCCTTTTCTAAAGAGTTAAAAATCATATTAGTGACGGGTTTTCACTGTTGGCTCAATGATTGCAGTCAGGCCTCCATATTCTTTATCTTTTAGGCACCTGGGAGGATGTTAACCAATGTAAATGGGATATGGGCAAAGATACATAGTAGTTTTGATGTTACCAACACTAGACTTTTGAGTTAATTACTTTTCTTTTGTTATAAATCACTGTACTCCTTTCACTTGTTATAAATTTCTGTATCTTTGCCATGTATGAATATAACTTTATTTAGTGCTTTCTGAGAGTGGCACCAGACTTTGGGAAGATCAACACAAATAAGTCTTCTGGTTGACAAACCCTTATTGGAAAAAAGCTGTAAAATGTTAATTGGCCATTTTTGGCCAGAAGAGATGTAAATTATCTAAGACTTGTGTATACAATTAGGTATGCAGAGAGAAAAGCCTGTTTTTGATGAGTCTGGGCTGTTAACACTGCATAACTTTGTGTTACCCATTGATCTCCATGTTTTTTCAAAAGTATAAAAGGCCTTCTGAACAATAAAGGATGGACCAGTTTCTCGGACTAGTCTCTCAGCCTAGTTTCTTGGGAATCTGGCTCCCCCCGTGTCTCTCTCTCTCTCTCTTTTTCTCCCTCTCCCTCCCTTTCCTCTTTACTCTAATTTCAGGCTGAATTCCCATCAGGAGCGGGCAGCTCACCAAGTCTACTTACTTGTCCTGGCTTCTAAGACCTGGGTGAAAAGGAGCCTAAGGCGGGGCACCCTTAGATATTCAAGCAGGTGCCAGTGGCCCAATGTAGATGGTGCAAGCTCCTTGTCTGGAACGTTATTGGCCTTCCCTGTAAACCAAGTTATTCAGCCTCTTTTCTCCACTTAAATTTCCTACTACACTATTTCTTCCTAATCTAATCGTATACTAATAAATAAATAAGTTTTCCTTGCCAAGGCTGTCCCCACTTCGAATTCCCTGGATCCACTGGGGCTGCACCCCAGCAAGTGGTGCCTGGAACAGGCAATTCGAAGGTAGGTTCCCCGAGCAATTAAGGTCGTCAGCCCTATTGCCACCCCCTTGGAGAAAGTAGGGCCATCAGCTCTATTGCTCTGGACCGCTAGGGTCATCTGCCCTGTTGTTCCCCTAGTACAGAGCAAGTAGGGTCATCAGCCCTATTGCTCAGAACCACTAGGGTCATCAGCCCTGTTGTTCCCCCAGTGTTGAGCATTCAGGACGGATAGGACCCCACTCAGGGTGCTGCAGACCCCCCTGTAGGATAGACACGGTGAGTAAGAGTGGGAATTGTTGAAGGATTTAAGAGAAACCTGGTTCTCTAGAGGTTGAAAGAAACCTGCTTTCTTCGGGTTAATGCCCCCCACCCTCCTTGGCTAAGGTAAAAGCTTTTTGTCAAGGGAGACTTTATATAAATCTTAATTTTATGACACGGGTAACAATGAGTCTGATCCTAGTGTGATTAGATTGACTAGTTTTCTGTGAGTATGGTTTCAGTATGTCTGCTTCTGATGCCCTCTTGCACCACCTATCATCTTACTTGGGTTTCTCTTACCTTGGGTGTGGAGTATCTCTTCATGGCTGCTTCAGCAAAGCACAGCCGCTGCTCCTTACCTTGGATGAGGGGTATCTCCTTACCGCTGCCGTTCCTGACCTTCAACGAGGGATAGATCCTCTAGGCCCTCCTGCGCCTGCGCAGCCACTGATCCTTGGGTTGCTCCTCCCAGCTGCCGCCCCTGGCCTCGGGCTCAGGCTCAGCGTCACTGCCCCTGGCCTCGGGCTTGTGGTGACTCCCCGGGGTCACCGCCCCTGGCCTCAATCTCGAGGTGGCTTTTCCCGACTGCCCCGACCTCAGACGTGGGGTGTCTCCCCCGGCCGCCAGTGGCCTCGGATGCAGGGTAGCTCCACCCAGCTGCCGCCCTGACCTCAGACGCCAGGTGTCTTCTCCCGGCACCACTGGCCTCGGATGTGGGGCAGCTTCTCCCGGTTGCCGCCCTGACCCCGGACGCGGGGTGTCGCCTCCTGGCCGCCACTGGCCTTGGACGTGGGGCAGCTCCTCCCGGCCGCCGCCCTGACCTCGGACGCGGGGTGTCGCTTCCCGGCCGCCCCTGACCTCGAGCCAGACATCTTGGAATGTGAAGTCAAGTGAGCCTTAGAAAGCATCACTACGAACCAAGTTAGTGGAGGTGAAGGAATTCCAGTTGAACTGTTTCAAATCCTGAAAGATGATGCTGTGAAAGTGCTGCACTCAATCTGCCAGCAAATTTGGAAAACTCAGCAGTGGCCACAGGACTGGAAAAGGTCAGTTTTCATTCCAATCCCAAAGAAAGGCAATGCCAAAGAATGCTCCAATTATGGCACAATTGCACTCATCTCACATGCTAGTAAAGTAATGCTCAAAATCCTCCAAGCCAGGCTTCAGCAATACATGAACCGTGAACTCCCTGATGTTCAAGCTGGCTTTAGAAAAGGCAGAGGAACCAGAGATCAAATTGCCAACATCCGCTGGATCATGGAAAAAGCAAGAGAGTTCCAGAAAAACATCTA
>SJYT01078939.1:54667-87264 GCA_006410635.1 Cephalophus harveyi
ACTTTGGCCACCTCATGCGAAGAGTTGACTCATTGGAAAAGACTCTGATGCTGGGAGGGATTGGGGGCAGGAGGAGAAGGGGACGACCCAGGATGAAATGGCTGGATGGCATCACTGACTCGATGGATGTGAGTCTGAGTGAACTCTGAGAGATGGTGATGAACAGTGAGGCCTGGCGTGCTGTGATTCATGGGGTCGCAAAGAGTCGTACACGACTGAGCGACTGAACTGAACTGAACTGAACAATGAGTCAAAAGGATGACAACCCTTTATAGAAGTAATTTAGCAACTGTTAAACAAAAGATAAAGATAAAAAGTCTTTTGTTACAACAGCAATGTCCTTGGTTTCCAGAAAAGGGATTTAGATACTTGGGTGAAGGTACAAAACAGCTAAAAATTTAGTATACTTTGTATGAACCAGAAAAACTTCCTGTAAATGTTTTTGCTCTGTGGAATATGATTAGAAATGTTCAGGACCCCCATCATGAGGCTGTTAATTAGCCTATGAGAAAGGCTATAGTGGTGGATAGTAGTGGGTCTCCATCTTCCACGCAGATCATATTTTCTCCCATAGGCAAAGAAAATGAGGGAGACTGTACTCTTCCTCCTGAGGAAGGAGAGTGCTTAGAGGACACAGTGGCCGAGTGCCCTGGAGAGCCCCCTCCCCCTCTACACAAACCAAACCTTTAAAAAAAATTCTTTGGCAGAGCATTTGGAATATTGCAACAGAAGTGCACCTGATTTAAAAAATAATAATAAAAAAAGGGGGGGAGATGTCGGGGGCCAGCATGAGGAATTCTGCCTGTGACAAGGTCATGCAGAAGGAAGCCTGACAAAATGTAAGGACATGATCAGGTTTCAGGGGTTCCCCCTGGAATTTCTTGAGCATCCACCCGCAGAAAAATAAGAATCTGCTGGCCTTTGTACTCTGCTTTTCCACTCTTCTAATATTCTCTGGAAAAAGTCACATCAGGGCTTTAGTCTTCTGCATTTGAAAGGGATGTTTCAGTTAAACCCCCTCTGATAACTCTCTAGCTTGCCTAACAGGTTCCACCGGACCTCTTACAGCTTGTGAATTGCTTACAGCCCCCAACTGTGAGAGGCACAAAGCTTAAAAGCATCTTAAAGGAACAGAGCCTTTTCTAAAGAGTTAAAACTCATATTGGTGGCGGTTTTTCACTGTTGACTCAATGATTGCAGTCAGGCCTCCATATTCTTTATCTTTTAGGCACCTGGGAGGATGTTAATCAATGTAAATGGGATATGGCAAAAGGTATATTGTAGTTTTGATGTTAGTAACATTAGATTTTGAGTTAATTCCTTTTCTTTTGTTATAAATCACTGTACTCCTTTCACTTGTTATAAATTGCTGTATCTTTGCTATGTATGAATGTATCTTTATTTAGTGCTTTCTGAGAGTGGCACCAGACTTTGGGAAGATCAACACAAATAAGTCTTCTGGTTGACAAACCCTTATCGGAAAAAGGCTGTAAAATGTTAATTGGCCCTTTTTGGCTGGAAGATGATGTAAACTATCTAAGACTTGTGTATACAATTAGGTATGCAGAGAGAAAAGCCTGTTTTGATGAGTCTGGGCTTTTAACGCTTCATAACTTTGTGTTACCCATTGATCTCCATGTTTTATCAAAAGTATAAAAGGCCTTCTGAACAATAAAGGATGGACCAGTTTCTCAGACTAGTCTCTCAGCCTAGTTTCTTGGGAATCTGGCTCCCCCCGTGTCTCTCTCTCTCTCTTTTTCTTCCTCTCCCTCCCTCTCCTCTTTACTCTAATTTCAGGCCGAATTCCCATCTTGAGCAGTCAACTCACCAAGTCTACTTACTTGTCCTAGATTTTAAGACCCACGCAAAATGGAGCTCAAGGTGGGGAACCCTTAGATATTCAAGTGGGTGCCGGTGGCCCAACGTAGATGGTGCAAGCTCCTTGTCTGGAACTTTATTGGCCTTCCCCGTAAACCAAGTTATTCAGCCTCTTTTCTCCACTTAATTTTCCTACTACACTATTTCTTCCTAATCTAATCTTATATTAATAAATAAATAAGTTTTCCTCGCCAAAGCTGTCTCCGCATCAAATTCCCTGGATCCACTGGGGCTGGACTCCGGCAGCCACCATTCCAAAAGACCCCCAAATGTCTCAGTCCACTCCAGATGAACCTGATTTCCCTGAATTTCCCCAACTGTCACCCCGAGTATTGACTCACACCACAGTGGCACGTGTGACAGCCCTGTGGGAAAGCCTCGAGTGAAAGCCACAGATCCCTGTGTCAACTCGATGGGAAGCATGACACTGCTGCTACAGCTTGGGAGGAAAGAAGACGTGCATGTCTCCACTCGAGATGAGGCCTGAGTCCCCTGTGGAGACTACAGAGGAACCCCAATTTCTGTGTCAGCACTGGACAGGAAACCTCAGGTTCCGGCCTCAGGTCCAGACGAGGACTTAGGACTCGGCAACGACTGGAGAGGAATCCCAAGAGGCCCCTCGCAACTCACCTGGAGACTGGCCTTTCCAGAAGCCACACAAGCGGGTCCCTAAGATCCCCGTCATAACTGGAGAGGGACCTGCCACAACTCCTGGAGAAAAACCAGGAGATTCTCCCCTCCAGGAGAGATGAGGCCGCATCTTGAGGGAAATCACACCTTCCCTCTTGGACCTCAAAAGGGCCCTTCACACCCTTGCTGCAACTCAAGAAGTTCCCTAACATACCCGTCTCCACTCGAGAACACCGACAGACCCGCCACAACTCAAGAGGAGCCCCGTTGTACCCTCCTCAGTTCGAGATGAGGGTTCTTTTTCCTGCTTCATCGGGACAGGATTCCTGGCATTCCTGGCGCATCTCAGGAGGAGGCGCTCTCAACAGAAAAGTCGAGAGGTACTCCAGGGGTCGTGTCACCATTCCAAAACACCCTCAAATGTCCAGTCCAGTCCAGTCCAGATGAACCTGATTCCCTGCACTGCCTCGACTGTCACTGCAAGTATCAACTCAAACCATGGTGGAACGTGTGACAGCCCTGTGGTACCTCGAGGGAAAACCACAGATCCCTGTGTCAACTCGACGGGAAGACTGACACTTCTGATACAGTTCGGGAGGAAATCAGATGTGCATGTCTCCACTCAAGATGAGGCCTGACTTTCCTGTGAAGACCCCAGAGGAACCCCAAGATCCAGGTCAGAACTAGAGAGGAAACCTCAGGTTCTGGCCCCCATTCCAGAAGAGAACTTAGGACCCTGCACCAACTGGAGAGGAATCCCAAGAGGCCCCTTGCAACTGGCATGGAGACTGGCCTTTCCTGAGGCCACACAAGCAGGTCCCTGTGTTCCCCATTGAAACTCGAGAGGGACCTGCCGCAACTTGAGAAAAACAAGGAGATTCTCCTCTCCACGTGAGATGAGATCCTTTTCCGCTGTGTGTCTCGAAGGAAATCAAACTTTCCCTCTCGGACCTTGAAAGGGTCCTTCACACCCTTGCTGCAACTCAAGAAGTTCCCTTACATACCGTCTCCTCTCGAGAGGAACACCGAGGTCCCATCACAACTCAAGAGGATCTCTGTTGTCTCCTCCTCAGCTCGAGATGAGGGTTAATTTCCATGCTTCGTCGTGAAAGGATTCCCAGCATTCCTGCTGCATCTCAGGAGGAGGCGTTCCCAACAGGAAAGTCGAGAGGAACTTCAGGAGTCGTGCCACCATTTCAAAAGACGTCCAAATGACTGACTCTCTCCAGATGAGCCTGATTTCCCTGCACTGCCTCGACTGTCACCCCGAGTATCGACTCATACTACGGTGGAACTTTTGACAGCCCTGTGGCACTTCGAGGGATAGCCACAGATCCCTGTGTCAACTCGACAGCAAGCCTGACACTGCTTCTACAGGTCGGGAGGAAAGAGGCCATGCATGTCTCCACTCGAGATGAGGCCTGACTCCCCAGTGGAGAGCCCAGAGGAACCCCAAGTTCCATGTCAGCATTGGAGAGGAAACCTCAGGTTCCAGCCTCAGGTCCAGTCGAGGACTTAGGAAAAGGCACCGACTGGAGAGGAATCCTGAGACGCCCCTCACAACTCGCATGGAGACTGGCTTTTCCTGAGGCCAAACGAGCGGGTCCCTGAGGTCCCCGACATAACTCAAGAGGGACTTGAGGCAACTCGAGAAAAAGCAGATTCTCCCTTCCAGGCGAGATGAGGCTCTTTTGTGCTGCAATGTCTCGAGGGAAATCACACCTTCCCACTCGAACCTCGAAAGGGTCCTTCACACCCTTGCTGCAACTCAAGAAGTTCCCCAACATACCCGTCTCCACTCAAAAAGAACACTGAGGGTTCCGCAACATCTCAAGAGGATGCCCATTGTCAAATCCTCAGCTCTAGATGAGCGTTCCCGTCACATCTAAAGAGGAGGTGCTCTCAACAGGAAAGCCGAGAGGAACTCCAGGAGTCATGCAACCATTCCAAAAGAGCCCCAAATATCTCAGTCCACTCCAGATGGAGCCGATTTTCCTGCACTGCCTCGACTGTCACCCTGAGTATCGACTCACACCACAGTGGCATGTGTGACAGCGCTGTGGCACCTTGAGGGAAAGCCACAGATCCAGGTGTCAACTCACTGGGAAACCTGACACTGCTGCTACAGCTCGGGAGGAGAGCAGACCTGCATGCCTCCACTCGAGACGAAGCCTGACTCCCCTGTGGTGACTCCAGAGGAACCCCAAGATCCATGTCAGCACTGGAGAGGAAACCTCAAGTTCCGGCCTCAGGTCCAGATGAGGACTTTGGACCCAGCACCAACTGGAGAGGAATCCCAAGAGGCCCCTCGCAACTCGCATGGAGACTGGCCTTTCCTGAGGCCACATGAGCAGGTCCCTCAGGTCCCTATCATAACTCGAGAGGGACCTGCCACAACTCGAAAAAAACTAGGAGATTCTCCCCTCCAGGCGAGATGAGGCCCTTTTCCGCTGCCACTTCTCAAGGAAAATCACTCTTTCCCTCTTGAACCTCGAAAGGGTTCTTAATACTCTTGCGGAAACTCAAGAAGGTCCCTGACATATCCATCACCACTAGAGAAAAACACCGAGCATCTCATCACAACTCAAGAGGAGCCCCGTTGTCCCCTCCTCAGCTCGAGATGAGGGTTCCTTTCCCTGCTTTGTCAGGAAAGGATTCCCAGCATTCCCATCGCATCTGAAGATGCACTCTCAACAGGAAAGATGAGAGGAACACCAGGAGTCATGCCACTGTTCCAAAAGACTCCCAAATCTCTCAGTCCACTCCAGATGAACCTGTTTTCCCTGCATTGCCTCGACTGTCACCCCGAGTATCGACTCACACTACGGTGTCATGTGTGACAGTGCTGTGGCACCTCGAGGGAGCCAAGATCCCTGTTTCAACTCGACGGGAAGCCTGACACTACTGCTACAGCTCGGGAGGAAAGAAGACGTGCATGTCTCCACTTTAGACGAGGCCTGACTCCCCTGTAGAGACTCCAGAGGAACACCAAGATCCATTTCAGCACTGGAGAGGAATCTAAGGTTCCGACCTCAGCTCCAGACGAGGACTTAGGACCTGGCACTGATTGGAGAGGAATCCTGAGAGGCCCCTTGCAACTCGCATGCAGACTGGCCTTTCCTGAGGCCACACTTGTGGGTCCCTGACGTCCCCGTTGTAACTCGAGAGGGGCCTGCCGCAACTCGAGAAAAACCAGGAGATTCTCCTCTCCAGGCTAGATGAGGCCTTTTTCCGCTGTAGCGTCTCAAGGGAAATCACACCTTCCCTCTTGAACCTCAAAAGGGTCCTTCACATTCTTGCGGCAAATCAAGAAGTTCCCTGACATACCCGTCTCCACTTGAGAGGAACACCGAGGGTTCTGCAAAACTCAAGGTGATCCCCTTTGTCCCATCCTCAGCTCGAGATGAGCATTCCCATTGCATCTCAAGAGGAGGCGCTCTCAACAGGAAAGTCGATAGGAACTCCAGGGGTTGTGCCACCATTCCAAAAGACCCCCTAATGTCTCAGTCCTCTTCACATGAACCGCATTTCCCTGCACTGCCTTGACTGTCACCCTGAGTATCGACTCACACCTCAGTAGCACGTGTGACAGCCCTGTGGCACCTTGAGGGAAAGCCAAAGATCCCTGGGTCAGCTTGACGAGAAGCCTGACACTGTTGCTAGAGCTCGGGAGGAAAGCGGAGGTGCATGTCTCCCCTCGAGAAGAGGCCTGACTCCCCTGTGGAGACTCCAGAGGAACCCCAAGTTCCATGTCAGCACTGGAGAGAAAACCTCAGTTTCTGGCCTCAGCTCCACATGAGGACTTGGGACCCGGCACCGACTGAAGAGGAATCCCGAGAGGCTCCTCACAACTCACACGGAGACTGACCTTTCCTAAGGCAACACGAGCGGGTCCCTGCAGTCCACATTGTAACTCGAGAGGGACCTGCTGCAACTCGAGAAAAACCAGGAGATTCTCCCTCCAGGCGAGATGAGGCCATTTTCTGCTGGAGCATCTCGAGGGAAATCATACCTCCCTCTTGGACCTTGAAAGTGTCCTCCACACCCTTTCTGAAACTCAGGAAGTTCCTCAATATAGCCGTCTCCACTCTAGAGGAACAGCGAGGGCCCCGCCACTACTGAAAAGAAGTCCCGTTATCCTCTCCTTAGCTCGAGATGAGGGTTCCTTTCCCTGCTTCGTCGGGAAAGGAATCCCAGTGTTCCCATGGCATCTAAAGAGGAGGCGCTCTCAAAAGGAAAGTCGAGAGGAACTCCCAGGTTCGTGCCACCATTCCAAGAGACCACCAAATGTCTCAGTCCACTCCAGATGAACCAGATTTCCCTGCACTGCCTTGACTGTCACCCTGAGTATTGACTCACACCACAGTGGCATGTGTGACAGCCCTGTGGCACCTCGAGGGATAGCCACAGATCCCTGTGTCAACTCGACGGGAAGTCTGACACTGCTTCTATGGATCGGGAGGAAAGAGGATGTGCATGTCTCCAGTCGAGACGAGACCCGACTCCCCTGAGGAAAGCCCAGAGGAACCCCAAGTTCCGTGTCAGCATTGGAGAGGAAACCTTAGGTTCCAGCCTCAGGTCCAGTCGAGGACTTAGGAAATGGCACTGCCTGGAGAGGAATCCCGAGACACCCCTCACAACTCGCATGGAGACTGGCCTTTCCTGAGGCCACATGAGTGGCTCCCTGAGGTCCCCGTCATAACTCAAGAGGGACTTGAGGCAACTCGAGAAAAAGCAGATTCTCCCTTCCAGGTGAGATGAGGCTCTTTTGTGCTGCAGCGTCTCGAGGGAAATCACAGCTTCCCTCTTGAACCTCAGAAGTGTCCTTCACACCCTTGCTGCAACTCAAGAAGTTCCCCAACATACCCATCTCCACTAGAGAGGAACACTGAAGGTTCCACCACAACTCAAGAGGATCCCCATTGTCCAATCCTCAGCTCGAGATGAGCGTTCCCGTGACATCTAAAGAGAAGGTGCTCTCAACAGAAAAGTTGAGAGGAATCCCAGGTGTCATGCCACCATTCCAAAAGACCCCCAAATGTCTCAGTCCACTCCAGATGGAGCTGATTTTCCTGCACTGCCTCGACTGTCACCCTGAGTATCGACTCACACCATGGTGGAACGTGTGACAGCCCTGTGGCACCTCGAAGGAAAACCACAGATCCAGGTGTCAACTCACCGGGAAACCTGACACTGCTGCTACAGCTCGGGAGGAGAGCGGACCTGCATGCCTCCATTTGAGACGAGGCCTGACTCCCCTGTGGCGACTCCAGAGGAACCCCAAGATCCATGTCAACCCTGGAGAGGAAACCTCAAGTTCCAGCCTCAGGTCCAGATGAGGACTTTGGACCCAGCACCAACTGGAGAGGAATCCCAAGAGGCCCCTCGCAACTCGCATGGAGACTGGCCTTTCCTGAGGCCACACGAGCGGGTCCCTCAGGTCTCCATTGTAACTCGAGAGGGACCTGCCACAACTCGAAAAAAACTAGGAGATTCTCCCCTCCAGGCGAGATGAGGCCCTTTTCCACTGCCACTTCTCAAGGAAAATCACTCTTTCCCTCTTGAACCTCGAAAGGGTTCTTCACACTCTTGTGGAAACTCAAGAAGTTCCCCAACATATCCATCACCACTCGAGAGAAACACCGAGCATCTCGTCACAACTCAAGAGGAGCCCCGTTGTCCCCTCCTCAGCTCGAGATGAGGGTTCCTTTCCCTGCTTTGTCGGGAAAGGATTCCCGGCGTTCCCGTCGCATCTGAAGAGGAGGTGCTCTCAACAGGAAAGATGAGAGGAACACCAGGAGTCATGCCACCGTTCCAAAAGACTCCCAAATCTCTCAGTCCACTCCAGATGAACCTGTTTTCCCTGCATTGCCTTGACTGTCACCCCAAGTATCTACTCACACTATGGTGTCACGTGTGACAGTGCTGTGGCACCTCGAGAGAGCCAAGATCCCTGTGTCAACTCAATGGGAAGCCTGACACTGCTGCTACAGCTCAGGAGGAAAGAGGACGTGCATGTTTCCACTTTAGACGAGGCCTGACTCCCCTGTAGAGACTCCAGAGGAACACCAAGATCCATTTCAGCACTGGAGAGGAAACCTAAGGTTCTGACCTCAGCTCCAGACGAGGACTTAGGACCTGGCACCGATTGGAGAGGAATCCCGAGAGGCCCCTCGCAACTCGCATGGAGACTGGCTTTTCCTGAGGCCACACTTGTGGGTCCCTGACGTCCCCATCGTAACTTGAGAGGGATCTGCTGCAACTTGAGAAAAACCAGGAGATTCTCCTCTCCAGGCGAGATGAGGCCCTTTTCTGCTGTAGCGTCTCGAGGGAAATCACACCTTCCCTCTTGAACCTTGAAAGGGTCCTTCACACTCTTGCAGCAACTCAAGAAGTTCCCTGACATACCCGTCTCCACTTGAGAGGAACACCAAGGGTTCTGCAAAACTCAAGGTGATCCCCCTTGTCCCATCCTCAGCTCGAGATGAGCATTCCCGTCGCATCTCAAGAGGAGGTGCTCTCAACAGGAAAGTCGAGAGGAACTCCAGAGGTCATGCCACCATTCCAAAAGACCCCCAAATGTCTCAGTCCACTCCAGATGAACCGGATTTCCCTGCACTGCCTCGACTGTCACCCCAAGTATCGACTCACACCACGGTGGCACGTGTGACAGCCCTTTGGCTCCTGGAGGGAAAGCCACAGATCCCTGTGTCAACTGGACAGGAAGCCTGACAGTGCTGCTACAGCTCGGGAGTAAAGCAGACGTGCATGTCTCCACTCGAGACAGGGCCTGACTCCCCTGCAGAGACTCCAGAGGAACCCCAAGATCCATGTCAGTACTGGAGAGGAAACCTCAGGTTCCGACCTCAGCTCTGGACGAGGACTTAGGACCCGGAAATGACTGGAGAGGAATCCTGTGAGGCCCCTCACAACTCGCATGGAGACTGGCCTTTCCTGAGGCCACACAAGCTGGTCACTGCGGTCCCCGTCTTAACTCGAGAGGGACCTGCCACAACTCGAGAAAAACCAGGAGATTCTCCTCTCTAGGTGAGATGAGGCCCTTTTCTGCTGTAGTGTCTCGAGGGAAATCACACCTTCCCTCTTGAACCTTGAAAGGGTCCTTCACACTCCTGCAGCAACTCACGAAGTTCTCAGACATACCTGTCACCACTCAAAAGGCACACCGATGGTCCTGCCACAACTCAAGAGGAGCCCCATTGTCCCCTCCTCAGCTCGAGATAAGGGTTCTTTTCCCTGCTTTGTCGGGAGAGGTTTCCTGGCATTCCTATCGCATCTCAAGAGGAGGTGCTCTCAACAGGAAAGTCGAGAGGAACTCCAGAGGTCATGCCACCATTCCAAAAGACCCCCAAATGTCTCAGTCCACTCCAAATGAACCTGATATCCCTGCACTGCCTCAACTGTCATCCTGAGTGTCGACTCACACCACGGTGGCACGTGTGACAGCCCTGTGACCCCTTGAGAGAACCCCACAGATCCCTGTGTGAACTCCATGGGAAGCCTGACACTGCTGCTACCGCTCGGGAGGAAAGCAACAGTGCATTTCTCCACTCGAGACGAGGCCTGACTCCCCTGTGGAGACTCCAGAGAAACCCCAATATCCATGTCAGCACTGGAAAGGAAACCTCAGGTTCCAAGCTCAGCTCTAGATGAGGACTTAGGACCTGGCACCGATTGGAGAGGAATCCTGATAGGCCTACTGCAACTCGCATGGAGACTGGCCTTTCCTGGGGCCACTCGAGTGGGTCCCTTAGGTCCCCGTCGTAACTCGAGAGGGATCTGCTGCAACTCGAGAAAAACCAAGAGATTCTCCCTTCCAGGCGAGATGAGGCCCTTTTCCGCTGCGGCGTCTCGAGGGAAATCACCTCTTCCCTCTTGGACCTCGAAAGGGTCCTTCACACCCTTGATGCAACTCAAGAAGTTCCCTGTCATACCCGTTTCCACTCAAGAGGAGCACCCAGGGCCTCACCACAACTCAAGAGGGCACCCGTTGTCCCTGCTTCAGCTTGAGATGAGGGTTCCTTTCCCTGCTTTGTAGCAAAAGGATTCCCAACGTTCCCATCACATCTCAGGAGGAGGCGCTCTCAACAGGAAAGTTGAGAGGAACTCCAGGTGTCATGCCACCATTCCAAAAGATGCCCAAATGTCTCAGTCCACTCCAGATGAACCTGCTTTCTCTGCACTGCCTCAACTGTCACCCCGTGTATCATCTCACACCATGGTGGCACGTGTGACAGCGCTGTGGCACCTCGAGGGAAATCCACAGATTCCTCTGTCAACTCGAAGGGAAGACTGCCACTGCTGCTCCCTCTCAGGAGTAAAGTGGACGTGCATGTCTCCACTCGAGACATGGCCTGACTCCCTTGTGGAGACTTCAGAGGAACCCCAAGATCCATGTCAGCACTGGAGAGGAAACCTCAGGTTCCCGCCTCAGTTCCAGACAAGGACTTAGGACCCGGCATCGATTGGAGAGGGATCCTGAGAGGCCCCTTGCAACTCGCATGGAGACTGTCCTTTCCTGAGACCACACGAGCGGGTCCCTGAGCTCCCCGTCGTAACTCCAGTGGGACCTGCTGCAACTCGAGAAAAACCAGGAGATTCTCCCCTCCAGGCGAGATGAGGCCTTTTTCTGCTGCAGCGTCTTGAGCAAAATCAAAGCTTCCGTCTTGAACCTTGAAAGGGTCATTCACACCCTTGCTGCAACTCAAGAAGTTCCCCGACGTACCCGTCTCCACTCGAAAGGAACACTGAATATCCTGCCACAACTCAAGAGAAGCCCCGTTTTCCCCTGATCAGTTCGAGTTGAGGGTTCCTTTCCCTGCTTCATCAAGAAAGGTTTCCCGGCTTTCCCGTTGCATCTCAGGACTAATCACTCTCAACAGGAAAGTCGAGAGGAACTCCAGAGATCGTGCCACCATTCCAAAAGAACCCCAAATGATTCAGTCCACTCCAGATGAACCTGATTTCCTTGCACTTCTTCGATTGTCATCCCAAGTATCGACTCACACCGTGGTGGCACAGCCCTGTATCATCTCTAGGGAAAGCCACAGATCCCTGCGTCAACTCGATGGGAAGCCTGACACTGCTGCTACCACTCGGGAGGAAAGCAGACGTGCATGTCTCCATTCGAGACGAGGCCTGACCCCCTGTGGTGACTCCAGAGGAACCCCAAGATCCATGTCAGCACTTGAGAGGAAACCTCAGGTTCTGGCCTCAGCTTCAGACGAGGACTTAGGACCCGGCAACGACTGGAGAGGTATCCCGAGAGGCCTCCCGCAATTCGCATGGATACCGGCCTTTCCTGAGGCCCCAGGAGCGGATCCCTGATGTCACCATTGTAACTTGAGAGGGACTTTCTGCAACTCGAGAAAAACCAGGAGATTCTCCCCCCCAGGCGATATGTGGCCCTTTTCTGCTGTGACGTCTTGAGGGAAATCACACCTTCCCTCTTGGACCTCGAAAGGGTCTTTCACACCCTTGCTGCAATTCAATGAGTTCCCCAACATACCCGTGTCCACTTGAGAGGAACACCGAGGTTCCCGCCACAAGTCAAGAGGAGCCCTGTTGTCTCCTCCTCAGCTCGAGATGAGGGTTCCTTTCCCTGCTTCATTGGGAGAGGTTTCCCGGCGTTCCCGTCGCATCTCAAGTGGAGGCCCTCTCAACAGGAAAGTCGGGAGGAACTCCAGGGGTCGTGCTACCATTCCAAAAGACCCCCAAATGTCTCAGTCCACTCCAGATGAACCTCATTTCCCTGCACTGCCTCGACTGTCACCCTGAGTATCGACTAACACCATGGTGGCACATGTGACAGCCCTGTGGCACCACGAGGGAAAGCCACAGATCCCTGTGTCAACTCAACGGGAAGAATGACACTACTGCTACCGCTTGGGAGGAAAGTGGCCTTGCGTGTCTTCACTCAAGACGAGGCCTGACTACCCTGTGGAGACTCCGGAGAAACCTCAAGATCCATGTCAGCACTGAAAATGAAACCTCAGGTTCCAGGCTAAGCTCTAGACGAGGACGTAGGACCCGGCGCTGACTGGAGAGGAATCATGAGAGGCCCACAACAACTTGCATGGAGACTGGCCTTTCCTGAGGCCACACGAGCGGGTCCCCTAAGTCCCCATCATAGCTCGAAAGGGACTTTCTGCAACTCGATAAATACCAGGAGATTCTCCCTTCCAGGCGAGATGAGGCCTTTTTCTGCTGCGAAGTCTCGAGGGAAATCACACCTTCCCTCTTGGACCCCGAAACGGTCCTTCACACCCTTGCTGCAACTCAAGAAGTTCCCCGACATACCCGTCTCAACCCGAAAGGAAGACTGAGGGTCCCGCCACAACTCAAGTGAAGCCTCTTTTTCCTCTCCTCAGCCCGAGATGAGGGTTCCTTTCCCTGCTTCGTCGGGAAAGGATTCCTGGCATTCCCGTCGCACCTCAGGAGGAGGCGCTCTGAACAGGAAAGTCGAGAGAAATTCCAGAAGTCGAGCCACCATTCCAAAAAATGGCCAAATGTCTCAGTCCACTCCAGATGAACCTGATTTCCCTGCACTGCCTCAACTGCCACACCGAGTATCGACTCACACCATGGTGGCACATGTGACAGCCCTGTGGCACCTCAAGTCAAAGCCACTGATTCCTGTTACAGCTCGATGGGAAGCCTGAAACTGCTGCTACAGCTCGAGAGCAAAGCACACGTGCATGTCTTCACTGAGGACGAGGCCTGACGCCCCTGTGGAGACTGCAGAGGAACTCCAAGATCCATGTCAGCACTGGAGAGGAAACCTCAGGTTCGAGCCTCAGCTCCAGACAAGGACTTATGACCCGTACCAACTGGAGAGGAATCCCGAGAGGCCCCTCACAACTTGCACGGAGACTGGCCTTTCCTGAGGCTACACGAGCGGGTCCCTGAGGTCTCCATTGTAACTTGCGAGGGACCTGCCACAACTCGAGCAAAACCAGGAGATTCTGCCCTCCAGGCGAGATGAGGCCCTTTTACGCTATGGGGTCTCGAGGGAAATCTCACCTTACATCTTGAACCTCGGAAGGGTCCTTCAAACCCTTGCTGCAACTCAAGAAGTTCCCCAACATACCCGTATCCACTCGAGAGGAACACTGAGGGTCCCACCACAACTCAAGGGGAGCACCGTTTCCCCCTCCTCAGCTCGAGATGAGGGATCCTTTCCCTGCTTCGTTGGGAAAGGATTCCTGGCGTTGCTCTTGCATCTCAAGAGGTGGCGCTCCCAAAATGAATGTCGAGAGGAACTCCAGGGGTCGTGCCACCATTCTAAAAGACCCTCAAGTCTCAGTCCACTGCAGATGAACATGATTTCCCTGCAATGCCTCGAATGTTAGGCCATGTATAGACTCACACCACAGTGGCACATTTAACAGCCCTGTGGCTCCTCGAGGGAAAGCCACAGATCCCTGTGTCAAGTTGATGGGAAGACTGACACTGTGGCTTCAGCTTGGGAGGAAAATGGACGTGCATTTCTCTAGGCGAGACGATGCCTGACTCCACTGTGGAGACTCCAGAGGAACCCCAAGATCCATGTCAGCACTGGAGAGGAAAACTCAAGTTCCAGCCTCAGCTCCAGATGAGGACTTAGGACCCGGCACCAACTGGAGAAGAATCCCGAGATGCCCCTCGAACCTCGCATGGAGACTGGCCTTCCCTGTGGCCACACGAGTGGGTCTCTGAGGTCCCTATCATAACTCGAGACAGACCTGATGCATCTCGAAAAAAACCAGGAGATTCTCCCCTCCAGGCGAGATAAGGCCCTTTTCCGCTGCGGCGTCTTGAAGGAAATCACACCTTCCAACTTGGACCTCAAAAGGGTCTTTCACACACTTGCTGAAAATCAAGAAGTTCCCCCACATAACCGTTTCCACTCTAGAGGAATACTGATGGTCCTGCCACAACTCGAGAGGAGCCCAGTTGTCCCCTCCTCAGCTCGAGATGAGGGTTCTTTTCCTTGCTTTGTCGGGAAAGGATTACCGTCATTCTCGTCGCATCTCAAGAGGAGGTGGTCTAAACAGGAAAGTCGAGAGGGACTCTAAGGGTTGTGCCACCATTCCCAAAGACCCCCAAATTTCTCAGTCCACTACAGATGAAATGATTTCCCTGCACCACTGCGACTGTCAACCCAAGTATCAACTCACACCACAGTGGCACATGTGACAGCCCTGTGGATCCTCGAGGGAAAGCCACAGATCCCTGGGTCAACCCGACGGGAAGCTTGACACTGCTGCTACAGCTCAGGAGGAAAGCAGACGTTCATGTCTCCACTTGAGACGAGGCCTGAGTCCCCTGTAGAGACACCAGAGGATGTCTCCAAGATCCATGTCAGCATTGGAGAGGAAACTTCATGTTCTGGCCTCAGCTCCTGACGAGGACTTAGGACCCGGCACGCACTGGAGAGGAATCCAGAGAGGCCTCTTGTAACTCACATGGAGACTGGCCTTTACTGAGGCCACATGAGTGGGTCCCAGAGGTCTTCTTCGTAACTTGAGAGGGACATGCTGCAACTAGAGAAAAACCAAGAATTCTCCCGTCCAGGTGAAATGAGGCCCTTTTCCACTGTGGCCTCTTGAGGGAAATCACAACATCCCTCTAGGACCTCAAAAAGTTCCTTCACACCCTTGCTGCAACTCAAGAAGTTTCCCGACATACCCATCTCCACTCGAGAAGAACACCAAGGGTCCCACCACAATTCAATAGGAGTCCCGTTGTCCCCTCCTCAGCTCGAGATGAGGGTTCCTTTCCCTGCTTCATAGGGATAGGATTCCCAGTGTTCCCGTAGCATTTCAGGAGGAGGCGCTCTCAACAGGACAGTTGAGAGGAACTCCAGGGGTCGAGCCGCCATTCCCAAAGACCACCAAATGTCTCAGGACACTCCAGAGGAACCTGATTTCCCTGCACTGCCTCGGCTGCCCACCCAACTATCGGCTCACACCATGGTGGCACGTGTGACAGACCTGTGGCACTTCGAGGGAAAGCCACAGATCCCTGTGTCAACTCGACTGGAAGCCTGACACTGCTGCTACAGTTTGGGAGGAAAGCGGATGCCCATGTCTCCACTCGAGACGAGGCCTGACTCCCCTGTGGAGACTCCAGAGGAACCCCAAGATCCATGTCAGCACTGGAGAGGAAACCTCAGGTTCTGGCCTCAGCACCAGATGGGGACTTAGGACCCGGCACCAACTGGAGAGGAATCCCGAGAGGCCCCTCGTAACTTGCATGGAGCCTGGCCTTTCCTGATTCCACTCGAGCAGGTCCCTGAGGTCCCTGTCATAACTTGAGAAAAATAAAAAATTCTCCCCTCCAGGCAAGATGCGGCCCTTTTCCGCTGTGGTGTCTCGAAGGAAATCACACCTTCCATCCTGGACCTCGAAAGGGCCTTCACACCCTTGCTGCAACTCAAAAAGTTTCCCGACATACCCGTCTCCAATCGAGAGCAACACCTAGGGTCCCACCACAACTCAAAGAAGCCCCGTTTCCCACTGCTCAGCTTGGGAGTAGGGTTCATTTCCCGGCTTCGTAGGGAAAGGATTCCCAGCGTTCCTGTCCCATCTCTAGAGGAGGTGCTCTCAATAGGAAAGTCGAGAGGAACTCCAGGGGTCATGCCAACATTCCAAAAGACCGCCAAATGTCTCAGTCCATTCCAGATGAACCTCATTTCCCTGCATTGCCTCCACTGTCACCCTGAGTATCGACTCACAACACCGAGGCACGTGTGACAGCCCTGTGGCACCTGGAGGGAAAGCCACAAATCCCTCTGTCAACTCGTTGGGAAGCCTGACACTGCTGCTACAGCTTGGGAGGAAAGCGGACGTGCATGTCTCCCCTCGAGATGAGGCCTGACTCCCCTGTGGAGACTCCAGAGGAACCCCAAGATCCATGTCAGCACTGGAGAGGAAACCTCAGTTTCCGGCTTCAGCTCCAGATGGGGACTTAGGACCCAGCACCAACTGGAGAGGAATCCCGAGAGGCCCCTCGCAATTTGCATGGAGACTGGCTTTTCCTGAGGCCACATGAGTGGGTCCCTGAGGTCCCCATTGTAACTCAAGAGGGACCTGCTGCAACTCGAGAAAAACCAAGAGATTCTCCCCTCCAGGCGAGATGAGGCCCTTTTCAGCTGTGGCATCTCGAGGGAAATCTCACCTTCCCACTTGGACCTCGAAAGGGTCCTTCACACCCTTGCTGCAACTCAAGAAGTTCCCTGAATTACCCATCTCCACTCAAGAGGAACACCGAGGGTCCCACCACAACTCAAGAGGAGCACCGTTGTCCCCTCCTCAGCTCGAGATGAGGGTTTCTTTCCCTATTTCATTGGAAAAGTATTCCCGGCATTCCAGTCGCATCTCAGGAGTTTTTGCTCTCAACAGGAAAGTTGAGAGGAAATCCAGGGATCGTGCCACCATTCCCAAAGACACCAAAAGTCTCAGTCCACTCCCGATGAACCTGATTTCCCTACACTGCCTCGACTGTCCTCTCGAGTATTGACTCACACCATGGTGGCACATGTGACAGCCCTGTGGCAACTCGAGGGAAAGCCACAGGTCTCTGTGTCAACTCGACGGGAACCCTGACACTGCTTACAGCTCGGGAGGAATGCGGACGTCCATATTTCCACTCGAGATGAGGCCTGAAACCCCTGTGGAGACTCCAGAGGAACAGCAAGAACCATGTCAGCACTGGAGAGGAAACCTCAAGTTCCGGCCTCAGCTACAGACGAGGACTTAGGGCCAGGCAACAGTTGGAGTGGAATCCCGAGAGGCCCCTTGCACTTCGCATGGAGACTGGCCTTTCCTGAGGCCACACGAGCGGATCCCTGAGGTCCCTGACGTAATTTGAGAGGGACCTGCCGCAACTCGAAAAAAAAAAAAAAAACACAGGAAATTCTCTCCAGGCGAGATGAGGCCCTTTTCTTTTGTGGCGTCTTGAGGGAAATCACACCTTCCATCTCGGACCTCAAAAGGGTCCTTCACACCCTTGCTGCAACTCAAGAAGTTCCCCGACATAACCGTCTCCACCTGAGAGGAACACTGAGGGTCCCACAACCACTCAAGAGGAGCCACATTGTACTCTCCTGAGCTTGAGATGAGGGTTCCTTTCTCTGCTTCACCAGGAAATGATTCCCTGTGTTCCCATCGGAACTCAAGAGGAGGCGCTCTCAACAAGAAAGTCGAGAAGATCTGCACGGGTTGGGCCACCATTCCCGAAGACCCCCAAAGGTCTCAGTCCACTCCAGATGAACCTGATTTCCCTGCCCTGCCTTGACTCTCACCCCGAGTATCGACTCACACGACGGTGGCACGTGTAACAGCCCTGTAGCACCTTGAGGGAAGCCACAGATCCCTGTGACAACTCTATGGGAAGCCTGAAACTGCTGCTACAGCTCAGGAGGAAAGCGGACGTGCATGTCTCCACTCGAGACGAGGCCTGAGTCCCCTGTGGAGACTCCAGAGGAACCCGAAGATCCATGTCAGCACTGGAGAGGAAGCCTCAGGTTCTGGCCTCAGCTCCAGATGAGGACTTAGGACCTGGCACTGACTGGAGAGGAACGCAGAGAAGCCCCTCACAACTCACATGGAGACTGGCCTTTCCTGAGGCGAGATGAGCAGGTGCCTGAGGTCCTTGTCGTAACTCAAGAGGGACCTGCCGCAGCTCGAGATTCTCCTCTCCAGGCGAGATGAGGCCCTGCCGCAGCTCAAGATTCTCCCCTCCAGGCGAGATGAGGCCCTTTTCTGCTGTGGCTTCTTGAGGGAAATCACACCTTCCCTCTAGGACTTCTAAAGTGTCCTTCACACCCTTGCTGTAACTCAAGAAGTTACCCAACATACCCGTCTCCACTCGAGAGGAACACCGAGGGTTTCACCACAAAACAGGAGGAGCCCCGTAGTCCCGTCCTCAATTCAAAATGAGGATTCCTTTCCCCGCTTCGTCGGGAAAGGATTCCCGGCATTCCCGTCACATGTCAGGAGGAGGCACTCTTAAAAGGAAAGTTGAGAGGAATTCCAGGGGTCCTGCCACCATTCCAAAAGACCACCAAATGTATCGGTCCACTCCAGATGAACCTGAGTTCCCTACACTGCCTCGATAGTCAACCCGAGTATTGACTCACACCACGGTGGCCCATGTGACAGCCCTGTGGCACCTCACGGGAAAGTCACAAATCCCTGTGTCAACTCGACAGGAAGCCTGACACTGCTGCTACAGGTCAGAAGCAAAGAGGACGTGCATGTCTCCACTCGACACAAGGCCTGACTCCCCTGTGGAGACTCCAGGGGAACCCCAAGTTCCATGTCAGTACTGGAGAGGAAATCTCAGGTTCCGGCCTCCCTCCAGACAAGGACTTAGGACCCGGCATGGACTGGAGAGGAATCCCGAGGCCCCTTGCAACTTGCATGGAGACTGGTCTTTCGTGAGGCCACTCGAGCGGGTCCCTGAGGTACCTGCCATAACTCAAGAGGGACCTGCTGCTACTCGAGGAAAACCAGGAGATTCTCCCTTCCAGGAGAGATGAGGCCCTTTTCCATGGCGGCATCTCGAGGGAAATCAAACATTTCATCTATAACCTAAAAAGGGTCGATCACACCCTTGATACAACTCAAGATGTTCCCTGACATAGCCATCTCCACTCGAGAGGAGCACCGAGGGTCCTGCCACAACTCAAGAGGATCCCTGTCGTATGCTCCTCAGCTCGAGATGAGGGTTCCATTCTGTGCTTCATTGGGAAAGGATTCCCAGCCTTCCCACTGCATCTCAGGAGGAGGCGCTCTCACCAGGAAATTTGAGAGGAATTCCAGGGGTCATGCCACCATTGCAAAAGACCCCCAAATGTCTCAGTCCACTCCAGATGAACCTGATTTCCCTGCCCTGCCTTGACTCTCACCCCGAGTATCGACTCACACGACGGTGGCACGTGTAACAGCCCTGTAGCACCTTGAGGGAAGCCACAGATCCCTGTGACAACTCTATGGGAAGCCTGAAACTGCTGCTACAGCTCAGGAGGAAAGCGGACGTGCATGTCTCCACTCGAGACGAGGCCTGAGTCCCCTGTGGAGACTCCAGAGGAACCCGAAGATCCATGTCAGCACTGGAGAGGAAGCCTCAGGTTCTGGCCTCAGCTCCAGATGAGGACTTAGGACCTGGCACTGACTGGAGAGGAACGCAGAGAAGCCCCTCACAACTCACATGGAGACTGGCCTTTCCTGAGGCGAGATGAGCAGGTGCCTGAGGTCCTTGTCGTAACTCAAGAGGGACCTGCCGCAGCTCGAGATTCTCCTCTCCAGGCGAGATGAGGCCCTGCCGCAGCTCAAGATTCTCCCCTCCAGGCGAGATGAGGCCCTTTTCTGCTGTGGCTTCTTGAGGGAAATCACACCTTCCCTCTAGGACTTCTAAAGTGTCCTTCACACCCTTGCTGTAACTCAAGAAGTTACCCAACATACCCGTCTCCACTCGAGAGGAACACCGAGGGTTTCACCACAAAACAGGAGGAGCCCCGTAGTCCCGTCCTCAATTCAAAATGAGGATTCCTTTCCCCGCTTCGTCGGGAAAGGATTCCCGGCATTCCCGTCACATGTCAGGAGGAGGCACTCTTAAAAGGAAAGTTGAGAGGAATTCCAGGGGTCCTGCCACCATTCCAAAAGACCACCAAATGTATCGGTCCACTCCAGATGAACCTGAGTTCCCTACACTGCCTCGATAGTCAACCCGAGTATTGACTCACACCACGGTGGCCCATGTGACAGCCCTGTGGCACCTCACGGGAAAGTCACAAATCCCTGTGTCAACTCGACAGGAAGCCTGACACTGCTGCTACAGGTCAGAAGCAAAGAGGACGTGCATGTCTCCACTCGACACAAGGCCTGACTCCCCTGTGGAGACTCCAGGGGAACCCCAAGTTCCATGTCAGTACTGGAGAGGAAATCTCAGGTTCCGGCCTCCCTCCAGACAAGGACTTAGGACCCGGCATGGACTGGAGAGGAATCCCGAGGCCCCTTGCAACTTGCATGGAGACTGGTCTTTCGTGAGGCCACTCGAGCGGGTCCCTGAGGTACCTGCCATAACTCAAGAGGGACCTGCTGCTACTCGAGGAAAACCAGGAGATTCTCCCTTCCAGGAGAGATGAGGCCCTTTTCCATGGCGGCATCTCGAGGGAAATCAAACATTTCATCTATAACCTAAAAAGGGTCGATCACACCCTTGATACAACTCAAGATGTTCCCTGACATAGCCATCTCCACTCGAGAGGAGCACCGAGGGTCCTGCCACAACTCAAGAGGAGCCCCGTCGTATGCTCCTCAGCTCGAGATGAGGGTTCCATTCTGTGCTTCATTGGGAAAGGATTCCCAGCCTTCCCACTGCATCTCAGGAGGAGGCGCTCTCACCAGGAAATTTGAGAGGAATTCCAGGGGTCATGCCACCATTGCAAAAGACCCCCAAATGTCTCAGTCCACTCCAGATGAACCTGATTTCCCTGCACTACCTTGAATGTCGTCTGAGTATCGACTCACACCATGGTGGCACGTGTGACAGCCCTGTGGAACCACGAGGGAAAGCCACAGATCCTGTGTCAACTCCGCAGGAAGCCTGACACTGCTGCTAGAGCTCGGGAGGAAAGTGCACGTGCATGTCACCACTCAAGACGAGGCCTGACTCCACTCTGGAGACTCCAGAAGAACCCCAAGTTCCATGTCAGCACTGGAGAGGAAACCTCAGCTTCTGACCTCAGTTCCAGATGAGGACATAGGACCTGGAACTGACAGGAGAGGAATCCCGAGAGGCCTCTCGCAACCTGCATGGAGCCTGACCTTTCCTGAGGCCACACGAGCGGGTCCCTGATGTCCCCGTCGTAACTCGAGAGGGACCTGCCACAACTTGAGAAAAACCAGGAGATTCTCCCCTCCAGGCGAGATGAGGGCCTTTTCCACTGCGACGTCTCAAGGGAAATCACACCTTCCCTCTTGGACCTCGAAAGGTTCCTTCACATCCTTGCTGCAACTCAAGAAGTTTCCCAACATACTCGTCTCCACTCGAAGGGAACACCAAGGGTCCCACCACAACTTAAGAGGAGCCCCATTGTCCACTCCTCAGCTCGAGATGAGGGTTCCTTTCCCTGCTTCGTTGGGAAAGGATTGCTGGCATTTGTGTCGCATCTCAGGAGGAGGTGCTCTCAACAGGAAAGTCGAGAAGAACTCCAGGGGTCGTTCCACCATTCCAAAGGACCCCCAAATGTCTCAATCCACTCCAGATGAACCTGATTTCCCTGCACTGCCCCGACTGTCACCCCGAGTATAGACTCACACCACGGTGGCACTCATGACAGCCCTGTGGCCCCTCGAGGGAAAGCCACAGATCACTGTGTCAACTCAACGGGAAGCCTGACACTGCTGCTACAACTCGGGAGGAAAGCGGATGTTCATGTATCCACTCTAGACGAGGCCTGACTCCCTTGTGGAGACTCCAGAAGAACCCCAAGATCCATGTCAGCAATGGAGAGGAAACCTCAGGTTGCGGCCTCTGCTCCAGATGAGGACTTAGGCCCCGGCACCGAATGGAGAGGAATCCGGAGAGGCCCCTCACAACTCGCATGGAGATTGGCCTTTCCTGAGGCCATACGAGGTATCCTTGAGGTTCCTGTCATAACTCGAGAGGGACCTGCCGCAACTCGAGAAAAACCAGGAGATTCACCCCTCCAGGCGAGATGGGGCCCTTTTCTGCTGCGGCGACTCGAGGGAAACCGCACCTTCCCTCTTGAAACTCGAAAGCATCCTTCACACCCTTGCTGCAACTCAAGAAGTTACCCGACATACCCGTCTCCACTCGAGAGGCACACTGAGAGTCCCGCCACAACTCAAGAGGAGCCCCATTGTCCCCTCAGGTCGAGATGAGGGTTCTTTTCCTGCTTCGTTGGCAAAGGATTCCCGGCGATACTGTCGCATCTCAGGAGGTGGGGCTGTCAACATGAAAGTCGAGAACAAGTCCAGGGGTCGTGCCTGCATTCCAAAAGACCACCAAATGTCTCAGTCCACTCCAGATGAACCTGATTTCCCTGCACTGCCTTGACTGTTACCCTGAGCATTGACTCACACTATGGTGGAACCTGTGACAGCTCTGTGGCACCTTGAGTGACAGCCACAGATCCCCTTGTCAACTCAAGGGGAAGCCTGACACTGCTGCTACCACACGGGAAGATAGCAGACGTGCATGTCTCCACTCGAGACGAGTCCTGACTCCCCTGTGCAGACTCCAGAAGAACCCCAAGGTCCATGTCAGCACTGGAGAGGAAACTACAGGTTCCGGCCTCAGCTCCCGACGAGGACTTAGGACCTGGCACCGCCTGAAGAGGAATCCTGAGAGGCCCCTCACAAGTCGCATGGAGACTGGCCATTCCTGAGGCCACATGAGCGGGTCCCTGACATCCCCGTCATAATGCGAGAGGGAACTGCCGCAACTCGAGAAAAACCAGGAGATTCTCCCCTCCAGGCGAGATGAGGCCCTTTTCCACTGCAGCATCTCGAGGGAAATTACACCTTCCCTCTTGGACCTCGAAAGGTTCCTTCACATCCTTGCAGCAACTCAAAAAGTTCCCCGACATACCTGTCTCCACTCGAGAGGAACACCGAGGGTCCCTCCACAACTCAAGATGAGCCCCATTGTCCTCTCCTCAGCTCGAGATGAGGGTTCCTTTCCCTGCTTCATTGAGAACGTATTCCTGGCATTCCTATCTCATTTCAGGAAGAGGCGCTCTCAACAGGAAATTCGAAAGGAACTCCAGTGGTCGTGCCAGCATTCCAAAAGACCCCCAAATGACTCATTTCCCCACAGATGACCCTGATTTCCCTTCACTGACACGAATGTCACCCCTAGTATTGACTCACACCACAGTGGCACGTGTGACATACCTGTGGCAGGGCGAGGCAAAGCCACAGATCCCTGTGTTAACTTGCCGGGAAGGCTGACACTGCTGCTACCACTCGGGAGGAAAGCGGACGTGCATGTCTCCACTTGAGAAGAGGCCTGACTCCCCTGTGGAGACTCCAGAGCAACCCCAAGATCCATGTCAGCACTTGAGAGGAAACCTCAGGTTCTGGCCTCAGCTCCAGAAGTGGAGTTAGGTCCCGGCGCTGATTGCAGAGGAATCCCGAGAGTCCCCTTGCAAATCGCATGGAGAATGGCCTTTTCTGAGGCCACACGAGCGGGTCCCTGATGTCCCCATCATAACTTGAGAGAGACCTGCTGCAACTCCAGCAAAATCAGGAGATTCTCCCCTCCAGGCGAGAAGAGGCCCTTTTCCTTTGCGGTGACTTGAAAAAATCATACCTTCCCTCTTGGACCTCGAAAGGGTCCTTCACACCCTTGCTGCAACTCAAGAAGCTCCTCGACATACCCGTCTCCACTCGAGAGGAACACCGAGCGTCCCACCACAACTCAAGGGGACCCCCGTTGTTCACTCCACAGCTCAAGGTGAGGGTTCAGGGAAAGGATTCCCGGCATTCCTGTAGCACCTCAAGAGGAGGCACTCTCAACAGGAAAGTCGAGAGGATCTCCAGGGGTCGTGTCAACATTCCAAAAGACCCCCAAATGTCTCAGTCCACTCCAGATGAACCTCATTTCCAGACACTGCCTCAACTGTCACCCCAAGTATTGACTCACATCATGGTGGCACGTGTGAACTCCAGGCGAGATGGGGCCCTTTTCTGCTGCGGCGACTCGAGGGAAACCGCACCTTCCCTCTTGAAACTCGAAAGCATCCTTCACACCCTTGCTGCAACTCAAGAAGTTACCCGACATACCCGTCTCCACTCGAGAGGCACACTGAGAGTCCCGCCACAACTCAAGAGGAGCCCCATTGTCCCCTCAGGTCGAGATGAGGGTTCTTTTCCTGCTTCGTTGGCAAAGGATTCCCGGCGATACTGTCGCATCTCAGGAGGTGGGGCTGTCAACATGAAAGTCGAGAACAAGTCCAGGGGTCGTGCCTGCATTCCAAAAGACCACCAAATGTCTCAGTCCACTCCAGATGAACCTGATTTCCCTGCACTGCCTTGACTGTTACCCTGAGCATTGACTCACACTATGGTGGAACCTGTGACAGCTCTGTGGCACCTTGAGTGACAGCCACAGATCCCCTTGTCAACTCAAGGGGAAGCCTGACACTGCTGCTACCACACGGGAAGATAGCAGACGTGCATGTCTCCACTCGAGACGAGTCCTGACTCCCCTGTGCAGACTCCAGAAGAACCCCCAGGTCCATGTCAGCACTGGAGAGGAAACTACAGGTTCCGGCCTCAGCTCCCGACGAGGACTTAGGACCTGGCACCGCCTGAAGAGGAATCCTGAGAGGCCCCTCACAAGTCGCATGGAGACTGGCCATTCCTGAGGCCACATGAGCGGGTCCCTGACATCCCCGTCATAATGCGAGAGGGAACTGCCGCAACTCGAGAAAAACCAGGAGATTCTCCCCTCCAGGCGAGATGAGGCCCTTTTCCACTGCAGCATCTCGAGGGAAATTACACCTTCCCTCTTGGACCTCGAAAGGTTCCTTCACATCCTTGCAGCAACTCAAAAAGTTCCCCGACATACCTGTCTCCACTCGAGAGGAACACCGAGGGTCCCTCCACAACTCAAGATGAGCCCCATTGTCCTCTCCTCAGCTCGAGATGAGGGTTCCTTTCCCTGCTTCATTGAGAACGTATTCCTGGCATTCCTATCTCATTTCAGGAAGAGGCGCTCTCAACAGGAAATTCGAAAGGAACTCCAGTGGTCGTGCCAGCATTCCAAAAGACCCCCAAATGACTCATTTCCCCACAGATGACCCTGATTTCCCTTCACTGACACGAATGTCACCCCTAGTATTGACTCACACCACAGTGGCACGTGTGACATACCTGTGGCAGGGCGAGGCAAAGCCACAGATCCCTGTGTTAACTTGCCGGGAAGGCTGACACTGCTGCTACCACTCGGGAGGAAAGCGGACGTGCATGTCTCCACTTGAGAAGAGGCCTGACTCCCCTGTGGAGACTCCAGAGCAACCCCAAGATCCATGTCAGCACTTGAGAGGAAACCTCAGGTTCTGGCCTCAGCTCCAGAAGTGGAGTTAGGTCCCGGCGCTGATTGCAGAGGAATCCCGAGAGTCCCCTTGCAAATCGCATGGAGAATGGCCTTTTCTGAGGCCACACGAGCGGGTCCCTGATGTCCCCATCATAACTTGAGAGAGACCTGCTGCAACTCCAGCAAAATCAGGAGATTCTCCCCTCCAGGCGAGAAGAGGCCCTTTTCCTTTGCGGTGACTTGAAAAAATCATACCTTCCCTCTTGGACCTCGAAAGGGTCCTTCACACACTTGATGCAACTCAAGAAGTTCCCCGACATACCCGTCTCCACTCGAGGGGACCACCAAGGGTCCCGCCACAACTCAAGAGGAGCCCCGTTGTCCCCTTCTCAGCTCTAGATGAGGGCTCCTTTCACTACTTCATCAGGAAAGGATTCCTGGCATTCCCGTTGCAACTCAGGAGTCGCTCTCAACAGGAAAGTTGAGAGGAACTCCATGGGATGTTCCACTCTTCCAAGAGACCCCCAAATGTCTCAGTCCACTTCAGATGAACCTGATTTCCCTGCACCGCCTAGAGAGTCTCCCTGAGTATCGACTCACACCATGGTGGCACGTGTGACAGACTGTGGCACTTTCAGGGAAAGCCACAGATCCCTGTGTCAACTCGACGGAAAGTCTGGCACTGCTGCTACAGCTCGTGAGGAGAGCAGACGTGCATGTCTCCACTCGAGATGAGGCCTGAGTCCCCTGTGGAGACTCTAGTGAAACCCCAAGATCCATGTCAGCACTGGAGAGGAAACCTCAGGTTCCAGCCTCAGCTCCAGACAAGGACTTAGGACCCAGCACAGACTGGAGAGGAATCCCTAGAGGCCCCTTACAACTCACATGGAGACTTGCCTTTCCTGAGGCCACATGAGTGGGTGCCTGAGTTCCCCATCATAACTCGAGAGGGACCTGCCACAACTCGGGAAAAACCAGGAGATTCTCCCCTCCCTTCAAGATGAGGCCCTTTTCTGCTGCGGCGTCTTAAGGGAAATCACACCTTCCCTCTTGAACCTCGAAAGGTTCCTTCACTCCCTTGCTGCAACTCAAGAAGTTCTCTGAGATACCCTTCTCCACTCGAGAGGAACACCGACGGTCCCGCCACAACTCAATAGGAGCCCCGTTGTCCCCTCCTCAGCTCGAGATGACGATTTGTTTCCCTGTTTCATCGGGAAAGGATTCCCAGCGTTCCCGTCGCATTTCAAGAGCGGCACTCTCAACAGAATAGTTAAGAGGAACTTCAGGGATCATGCCACTACTCAAAAAAAAAAAAAAAAAAAAAAAAAAAGCCCGAAAATGTCTCAGTCCACTCCAGATGAACCTGATTTCCCTGAACTGGCAGGATTGTCACCCCGAGTATAGACTCACACCACGGTGGCACTTGTGACAGCCCTGTGGCACCTCGAGGGAAAGCCACAGATCCCTGTGTCAACTCACTGGGAAGCCTGACACTGCTGCTACATCTCGGGAGGAAAGCAGACGTGCATGTCTCCACTTGAGACGAGGCCTGACTCCCCTGTGGAGACTCCAGAGGAACCCTAAGATCCTTGTCAGCACTGGAGAGGAAACCTCAGGTTCCAGCCTCAGCTCTAGACGAGGACATAGGACCTGGCACCGACTGGAGAGGAATCCCGAGAGGTGCCTCGCAACTTGCGTGGAGACTGGCCTTCCTGATGTCACATGAGCAGGTCCCTGAGGTCCCCGTTGTAACTCAAGAGAGACCTGCTTCAACTCGAGCAAAACCAGGAGATTCTTCCCTCCAGGAAAGAAGAGGCCCTCTTCCTCTGTGGTGACTCGACGAAAATCACACCTTCCCTCTTGGACCTCGAAAGGGTCCTCACACCCTTGCTGCAACTAAAGAAGTTCCCCAACATACCTGTCTCCACTTGGGAGGAACACCGAGGGTCCCGCCAGAACTCAAGAGGAGCCCCATTGTCCCCTCCTCAGCTTAAGATGAGGGGTCCTTTCCCTGCTTCGTCAGGAAAGGATTCCTGGCATTCCTGTTGCATCTCAGGAGGAGGCGCTCTCAACAGGAAAGTCGAGAGGAACTCCAGGTGTCATGCCACCATTCCAAAAGACCCACAAATGTCTCAGTGCACTCCAGATGAACCTGATTTCCCTGCACTGCCTCGACTGTCAACCCGAGTATCGACTCACACCATGGTGGCACCTGTGACAGCCCTGTGGCACATCGAGGGAAAGCCACAGATCCCTATGTCAATTTACCAGGAAGCCTGACACTGGTGCTACAGCTCGGGAGGCAAGCGGACGTGCATGTCTCCACTCGAGACAAGGCCTGACTCCCCTGTGGAGACTCAAGAGGAACCCCAAGATCCATATCAGCACGGGAGAGGAAACCTCTGTTTCTGGCTTCAGCTTCAGACGAGGACTTAGGACCCAGCACTGACTGGAGAGGAATCCTGAGAGGCCCCTCGCAACTCACATGGAGACTGACCTTTCCTGAGGCTACGTGAGCAGGTCCCTGAGGTCCCCCTCGTAACTCGAGAGGGACCTGCCGCAACTCTAGAAAAACCAGGAGATTCTCCCCTCCAGGCGAGATGAGGCCCTTTCCACTGCAGTGTCACGAGGGAAATCACACCTTCCCTCTTGGACCTCGAGAGGGTACTTCACACCCTGGCTGGAACTAAAGAAGTTCCCCAACATGCCCATCTCCACTCTAAAGGAACACTGAGGATCCCGCAGCAACTCAAGAGGAGCCTCGTTGTCCCATCTGCAGCTTGAGATGAGGGTTCTTTCCCTGCTTTGTCGGGAAAGGATTCACGGCATTCCCATCGCATCTCAGGAGGAGCCCCATTGTCCCATCCTCAGCTCGAGATGAGGGTTCCGTTCACTGCTTTGTCGGGAATGGATTCCAGGCATTCCAGCCGCATCTCAGGAGGAGACCCTCTGAACAGGAAAGTTGAGAGGAATTCCAGGGGCCATGCCACCACTCCAAAAGACCCCAGAATGTCTCAGTCCCCCCCAGATGAACCTGATTTCCATGAATTGCCTTGACTGTGACACCAAGTATAGACTCACACCATGGTGGCACGTGTGACAGTCCTGTGGCACCTCAAGGGAAAGCCACAAATCCATATTGCAACTTGACAGGAAGACTGACACTGCTGCTACCACTAGGGAGGAGAGCGGACGTGCATGTCTCCACTCGAGATGAGGCCTGACTCCCCTGTGGAGACTCCAGAGGAACCCCAAAATCCATGTCAGCACTGGAGAGGACACCTCAGGTTCCAGCCTCAGCTCCAGACGAGGACTTAGGACCCGGCACTGACTGGAGAGGAATCGCGAGAGGCCCCTCACAACTCGTATGGACAGTGGCCTTTCCTGAGGCCACATGAGCAGATCCCTGAGGTCCCCATCGTAACTTGAGAGGGACCTGCCGCAACTCGAGAAAAACCAGGAGATTCTCCCCTCTGGGCAAGATGAGGCCCTTTTCCACTGCAGCGTCTCGAGGGAACTCACACCTTCCCTCTTGAACCTCAAAAGGGTCCTTCACACCCTTGCTGCAACACAAGAAGCTCCCCGACATACCCGTCTCCACTCGACAGGAACTCCGAGGGTCCTGCCACAGCTCAAGAGGATCCCATTTTCCCCCTCTTCAGCTCGAGATGAGGGATCCTTTCCCTGCTTCGTTGGGAAAGGATTCCCAGCATTCCCATCACATCTCAGGAGGAGGCGCCCTTAATAGGAAAGTCAAGAGGAACTCCAGGTGTATTGCCACTGTCGAGGGCCAGCGTGAGGTATCCTACAGGTTACAAGGTCATGCGGAAGGAAGCCTTACAAAATGCAAGGATGTGATCAGGTTCCAGGGGTTCCCCCTGGAATTTCTTGAGCATCCACCCCCCAAAAATAAGAATTTGCCAGCCTTTGTACTCTGCTTTTCCACTCTTCTAATATTCTCTGGAAAATGTCAAATCTGTGCTTTAGTCTTCTGCATTTGAAAGAGATGTTTCAGTTAAACCCCCTCTGATAACTCTCTAGTTTGCCTAACAAGTTCTCCCAGACCTCTTACAGCTTGTGAATTGCTTACAGCCCCTAACCGCAAGAGGCACAAAGCTTAAAAGCATCTTAAAGAAACAGAGCCTTTTCTAAAGAGTTAAAAATCATATTGGTGATGAGTTTTCACCGTTGACTCAATGGCTGCTGCCAGGTCTCCATATTCTTTATCTTTTAGGCACCTGGGAGGATGTTATTCAATGTAAACAATATATGGGAAAAGATATATAGTAGTTTTGATGTTAGCAACACGAGATTTTGAGTTAATTAATTTTCTTTTGCTATAAATCACTGTACTCCTTTCACTTGTTATAAATTGCTGTATCTTTGCTATGTAAGAATGTAACTTTATTTAGTGCTTTCTGAGAGTGGCACCAGACTTTGGGAAGATCAACACAATTAAGTCTTCTGGTTGACAAACCCTTATCACAAAAAGGCTGTAAAATGTTAATTGGCCCTTCTTGGCCAAAAGATGATGTAAATTATCTAAGACTTGTGTATTCAATTAGGTATGCAGAGAGAAAAATCTGTTTTTGATGAGTCTGGGATGTTAATGCTGCATAACTTTGTGTTACCCATTGATCTCCATGTTTTATCAAAAGTATAAAAGGCCTTCTGAACAATAAAGGATGGACCAGTTTCTTGGACTAGTCTCGGCCTAGTTTCTTGGGAATCTGGCTCCCCTCGTGTTTCTCTCTCTCTCTCTTTTTCTCTCTCTCCCCCCCTCTCCTCTTTACTCTAATTTCAGGCTGAATTCCATTCTGGATCAGGTGGCTCACCAAGTCTACTTACTTGTCCTGGCTTCTAAGAACCACGTGAAAGGGAGCCTAAGGCGTGGCACCCTTAGATATTCAAGTGGGTGCCAGTGGCCAAACGTAGATCGTGCAAGCTCCTTGTCTGGAACTTTATTGGCCTTCCCCATAAACCAAGTTATTCAGCCTCTTTTCTCCACTTAATTTTCCTACTACACTATTTCTTCCTAATCTAATCTTATATTAATAAATAAATAAGTTTTCCTCGCCAAAGCCATCCCTGCTTTGAATTCCCTGAATCCACCGGGGCTGGACCCCAGCAAGTGGTGCCCAGAACAGGCTATTCGAAGGTAGGTTCCCTGAGCAATTAGGGTCATCAGCCCTATTGCCACCTCCTTGGAGCAAGTAGGGTCATCATCTCTATTGCTCAGAACAACTAGAGTCATCAGCCATGTTGTTCCCCCAGTGTCGGGATGGATAGGACCCCACTCAGTGTGCTGCAGAACCCCTGTAGAATAGACAGGGTGAGTAGGAGTGGGAAGTGTTGAAGGGTTTAAGAGAAACCTGGTTCTCTAGAGGTTGAAAGAAACCTGCTTTCTCTGGGTTAAAACCCCTCCTTGGCTAAGGTAAAAAAAAAAAAAAAAACTTTTTGTCAAGGCAGACTTTTCTATAAATCTTAATTTTCTGACATGCGTAACAATGAGCCAAAAGAATGACAAATCTTTATAGAAGTAATTTAGCAACTGTTAAACAAAAGATAAAGATAGAAATTCTAGTGTTACAAGAGCAATGTCCTTGGTTTCCAGAAAAGGGATTTAGATATTTGGGTGAAGGTACGAAACAGCTAAAACTTATTATAGTTTGCATGAGCCAGAAAAAGTTCCTGAAAATGCTTTTGCTCTGTGGAATATGATTAGAAATGTTCTGGACCCCCATCATGAGGCTGTTAATTAGCCTATGAGAAAGGCTATAGCGGTGGATGGTAGTGGGTCTCCACCTTCCACGCACATCATATTTTCTGCCATTGTCAAAGAAAATGAGGGAGACTGCGCTCTTCCTCTCGAGGAAGAAGGGTGCTTAGAGGACACAGCGGCTGAGCGCCCTGGAGAGCCTCCTCCCCCTCTACACAAACCAAACCTTAAAAAAAATCTATCTTATTTAAAGGTCCACTGCAACTTCTGCTTGCGCCTCCCCAGGGCTTAAGAACTCCCCACTTTGCATCCACAGCCTCCCAGAACATTGCTTAAGGTTGAAAAGGATAGGGAGAATATTTTTGAGCAAAAGAGCTTTTAAAACAGAGCCTGCTCCTTGCAGAAAACCCCCTCAGGGGGGCCTCACCCAGGAAAAAAAAAAGAAAAAGAGAAAAGGAAGAGAAAAAGAGAAAAAGAAAGAAAAATAATTGTAATAAGAAGGATTTCACAAATACAAAATGTTTCTCTTGAGGCCAAATAGAACATTTTTGCTGGCAATGTCCTGCTAAACAGAGACAAAAAGCCGTGCCAATCAACCCCAGGTAGCAGCAGCAGCAGCAGCAGCTCAGGACTAGACCTCAGCTCCACCACGGCAACTATATTAACCCCGGATGTGCTGGTTGGTCAGATTCCAATGGGAGTGGATAGCCCCCTGGCTGAGGGCATTGTAGGACTTATGTTAGGGCATAGCTTGCTTTCTTTTCAAGGAATTTCAGTGGTGTCTGGTGTAGTAGATTCTGATTATACTAAGGAAATTAAAGTTTTGATCTGACCACCTGCTAAAACTGTGCAAATTAATAAAGGTCAAAAAATAGCACAGCTTTTGCTTTGACCTTATTATCAGACAGTAAAACCTTGACTTCTCAAGCTAAGAGCCCAAGAAGATTTAGATCTAGCTTTTTGGGTGCAGAAAATTACAGCTTCCAGGCCTTTGAATGATTTTTTAATTCAAGGAATAAAATGTCAGGGCTGTTAGACACTAGAGCGGACATTTCTTACATTGCTGGGAAAGACTGGCCCAGCTCCTGGCCAACACACATACTATTGAAAATGAGCTGGTGGGATTAGAGAAAGTGGTATGCAGGATGGAAATGCTGTAGAGGAAAAGGTGAGAAAGAGTTTAAAACCTTGGCGAGTAGTGAGCTCCCTGTTAGTGGAGGTATCCAAGCAAGGATTAGATGGTTACTTGTCACCTAAAAGGCTATAGACCAGATTTGGGTCATAGAAAGATCATTGG
>SJYT01078939.1:97486-123743 GCA_006410635.1 Cephalophus harveyi
TCATGGGAAATAGATGGGGAAACAGTGGAAACAGTGCCAGACTTTATTTTTTTGGGCTCCAAAATCACTGCTGATGGTGACTGCAGCCATGAAATTAGAAGACGCTTACTCCTTGGAAGAAAAGTTATGTCCAACCTAGATAGCATTTTCAAAAGCAGAGACATTACTTTGCCGACTAAGGTCCGTTTAGTCAAGGCTATGGTTTTTCCTGTGGTCATGTATGGATGTGAGAGTTGGACTGTGAAGAAGGCTGATCGCCGAAGAATTGATGCTTTTGAAGTGTGGTGTTGGAGAAGACTCTTGAGAGTCCCTTGGACTGCAAGGAGATCCAACCAGTCCATTCTGAAGGAGATCAACCCTGGGATTTCTTTGGAAGCAGTGATGCTAAAGCTGAAACTCCAGTACTTTGGCCATCTCATGCGAAGAGTTGACTCATTGGAAAGGACTCTGATGCTGGGAGGGATTGGGGGCAGGAGGAGAAGGGGACGACCGAGGATGAGATGGCTGGATGGCATCACTGACTCGATGGATGTGAGTCTGAGTGATCTCCGAGAGACGGTGATGAACAGGGAGGCCCGGCGTGCTGCGATTCATGGGGTCGCAAAGAGTCGGTCACGACTGAGCGACTGAACTGAACTGAACTATATATACATAGTGTATATTGCAGTAATATAATATGTGGCTGATATTAATTGGTATAGATTGGCATGCTGTGATATCATATGTTATATATACTGTATAATTATACTGTGTGTGAGACATGTATTCTTACAATGCATTGGTTTGTGTTGGTTGGTATTAGTTGTGTGCATGTTGTATTGCTGAAATATATATATTAATTAATATATTAAAAAATTATAAAGATTAATTCAAGTATATTGATTTATTAAATTGTTTAGTAAAGAGCCATCAAAAATTGTAATTCCATATAACAGAAAACAACTTGATGCTTTTCAAATGTTTGATGATGATTGGCAGATTGCTATAGGAAGTTATTGTGGTCAAATCTTGCATCATTTACCCTCACATGCTTTGTTAATTCAAAAATTAAAAAAGGAGAATTTATAGTTTTCCCCATCAGATTTTACAACATGTTCTGTTTATAATAAATGAAATGCTGATTCATCTGGAACCATGAAATGTAAAACCGTTGGTAAAGTGAAAAGACCTCCTCTCCAGACAATAATAAAAAGATCCTGACCCAAAATTAACTGCCGGTAGAGGAAGTGCTTGCATTTTTTCCACAGGACGCAGATTCGTCAATTTAGATCCCGGACAGACTGATTCACCACAAAACAAAAAGGGAACTCCTCTGCCACTGCAGCCACACAGAACAGCTGAGCACCAGGAGCCGTGGGCGGGGCCAGCCTGACTGACTGACGGAACCCAGTGTGCCGCATTCGCAGCCCTGTAGCAGCACCAGCATCCATCTGCAAAATCTATGGGATAGAGACTTGATGGGGAAAGGAGATATATGGGAACTGTAAACTATTTGCTCAGTTTTTGTCTCGTTTGGCTGCCACTAGACCTGAAGCCGTTTCAGCAGAGGGAGGGGTGAGGGCTGCCGCTCAAGCCGGCAGCAGAGACAAGATAAACATTGATATCCCGGCAGGACTGACAGCTGCTGCAGCACAAACTCCAACCAGAAAATGACTCTATTTACTCTATTTTGGCTTGTCTACCCTCTCCTTATGTTTTTCTTTTTACTATGATTCTGGAAAACTTAATGTACAAATGGACCCAATGTAGTGCCTTGTGAATAATGTATGCTTTAATCTTGTTTAACTCCTCAAAATAATGTTTGCTCTTTTGTTGCTTTAAAAATGTCCTGTAACTGTAACAGCTTATTGATATGATAATTATGTTCTTGTTGTGTAACAACAACTGTTACTGTTATTGTTTTTGTTACTATGGCAGCATTATCATTGACTCAAACAAGTGCAAATTCCCAATATGTTGAGAAATCATATTTTAGGTGTTTGGAACAGCTCAGATATTAGTTTAGGCTTAGGGAAACTTCATAAGCAGATTCAGACCTTGGAACACTCCCGATTAGATTTTACCACCACAGGAGAAGCCAATGACATTTTCCATACCTTCTCTAAATTCATTTCTGGAAAGACTATTCTGTCTACAGTTTATAATCTTGCTCCTCGTAATCATTCTTCCTTGTATTGTCAGGATTCTTTGGCAGAGCATTCGGAATCTCATGACTGAACTGCACTTGATTTAAAAAAAAAAATAATAATAAAGGGGGAGATGTCAGGGGCCAGCGTGAGGAATCCCACCCATGACAAGGTCATGTGGAAGGAAGCTTGACAAAATGCAAGGACGTGATCAGGTTTCAGGGGTTCCCCCTGGAATTTCTTGAGCATCCACCCCCCGCCCCCCCAAAATAAGAATCTGCCGGCCTTTGTACTCTGCTTTTCCACTCTTCTAATATTCTCTGGAAAAAGTCAAATCAGGGCTTTAGTCTTCTGCATTTGAAAGGGATGTTTCAGTTAAACCCACTCTGATAACTCTCTATCTTGCCTAACAGGTTCCCGCGGACCTCTTACAGCTTGTGAATTGCTTACAGCCCCCAACCACGAGAGGCACAAAACTTAAAAAAGCATCTTAAAGAAACAGAGCCTTTTCTAAAGAGTTAAAAATCATATTGGTGACGGGTTTTCACTGTTGACTCAATGATTGCTGCCAGGTCTCCATATTCTTTATCTTTTAGGCACCTGGGAGGATGTTAATCAATGTAAATGGGATATGGGAAAAGTTATATAGTAGTTTTGATGTTAGCAACACTAGACTTTTGAGTTAATTACTTTTCTTTGTTATATATCATTGCACTCCCCTTGTGTCCTTGCTATGTAAGAATGCAACTTTATTTAGTACTTTCTGAGAGTGGCCCCAGACTTTGGGAAGATCCACACAAATAAGTCTTCTGGTTGACAAGCCCTTATCAGAAAAAAGGCTGTAAAATGTTAATTGGCCCTCTGGCTAGAAGATGAGGTAAGTCACCTAAGATTTGTGTATACAATTAGGTATGCAGAGAGAAAAGCTTGGTTTTGATAAGAGTCAGGGCTGCTGATGCTGCATAATTTTGTACTACCCATTGATCTCTATGTACAATCAAAAAGGTATAAAAGGCATTTCTGGACAATAGGGGCCAGGCCAGTCACTGGACTGGTTTCTGCTGTGTCTCCTCTTTACTCTAATTTCAGGCTGAATTTCCATCTGGGACGTGGAGGCTCACCAAGTCTACTTACTTTTCCTGGCTTCTAAGATCCATAAGAGAGAGAGCCCAAGGCGGGGCAATCTCTGATATTCAAATGGACGCCGGCGGCCTAATGTAGATGGTGCAAGTTCCTTGTCTGGAACTTTATGGGCTTTCCACATAAACCAAGTTATTCAGCCTCTTTTTTCCACTTAATTTTCCTACTACACTATTTATTCCGAATTTAATCTTATATTAATAAATAAGTTTTCCTTGCCAATGCCATCTCTCCTTTGAACCACCCTGGTTCAATCTGGGCTGGACACTGGCAGACCCACAAAAGTCTCAGTCCACTACAGATGAAACTGATTTCCCTGCACTGCCTCGGCTGTCACCCTGAGTATCGACTCACAACATGGTGGCACGTGTGACAGCCCAGTGGCATCTCGAGGGAAAGACACAGGTACCTGTGTCAACTCAATGGGAAGCCTGGCACTGCTGCTACAGCTCAGGAGGAAAGCGGACGTGCATGTCTCCACTTGAAACTAGGCCTGACTCCCCTGTGGAGACTCCAGAGGAACCCCAAGATCCATGTCAGCACTGGAGAGGAAACCTCAGGTTCCAGCCTCAGCTCCAGACAAAGACTTAGGACACAGCACCAACTAGAGAGGAATCCCAAGAGGCCCCTCGCAACTCACATGGAGACTGGCCTTTCCTGAGGCCACACAAGCGGGTCCCTGAGGTCCCCATCGTAACTCGAGAGGGCCCTGCTGCAACACGAGAAAAACCAGGAGATTCTCCCCTCCAGGCGAGATGAGGCCCTTTTTTTGCTCCAGAATCTCGAGGGAGATCACACCTTCCCTCTAGAACATTGAAAGGGTCCTTCAAACCCTCGCTGCAACTTAAGAAGTTCCACGACATACACATCTTCACTCGAGAGGAACACCGAGGATCCCGCCACAACTAAAAAGGAGCCATGTTGTCCTCTCTGCAGCTCGAGATGAGGGTTCCTTTCCCTGCTCGGTTGGGAAAGGATTCCCGGCGTTCCCGTGGCATCTCAAGTGGAGGCACTCTCAACAGGAAAGTCGAGAGGAAAGCCAGGGGTCTTGCCACCATTCCAAAAGAACCCCAAATGTCTCAGTCCACTCCAGATGAACCTGATTTCCCTGCATTGCCTTGACGGTCAACCCGAGTATTGACTAACACCACGGTGGCACGTGTGACAGCCCTGTGGCACCTCGAGGGAAAACAACAGATCCTTGTGTCACCTCGATGGGAAGACTGACACTGATGCTACAGCTCGGGAGGAAAGCGGACATGCATGTCTCCTCTTGAGATGAGGCCTGACTCTCCTGTGTAGACACCAGAGGAAACCCAAGATCCATGTCAGAACTGGAGAGGAAACCTCAGGTTCCGGCCTCAGCTCCAGATGAGGACTTAGGACCCGGCACCGACTGGAGAGGAATCCCACGAGGCCTATTGCAACTCGCATGGAGACTGACCTTTCCTGAGGCCACACGAGTGGGTCCCTGAGGTCCCCGTCGTAACTCGAGAGGGACCTGCCGCAACTCGAGAAATATCAGGAGATTCTCCCCTCCAGGCGAGATGAGGCCCTTTTCTGTTGCGGCGTCTTGAGGAAAATCACACCTTCCCTCTTGAACCTCAAAAGGGTCCTTCACACCCTTGCTGAAACTCAAGAACTTCCCCAACATACCTGTCCCCACTCAAGAGGAACACCGAGGGTATTTCCAAACTCAAGAGGAGCCCCATTTCCCCCTCCTCCACTCGAGATAAGGGTTCCTTTCCCTGCTTCAACGAGAAAGGTTTCCCAGCGTTCCCGTCACATCTCAAGAGGAGACGCTCTCAATAGGAAAGTGGAGAGGAACTACGGGGGTCGTACCACCATTCCAAAAGACCCCCAAATGACTCAGACCACTCCAGAGAAACCTTATTTCCCTGCACTGTCTCGACTGTTACCCCGAGTATCGACTCACACCATGGTGGCATGTGTGACAGCCCTGTGGGAAAGCCTCGAGGTAAAGCCACAGATCTTTGTGTAAACTCGAAGGGAAGCCTGACACTGCTTCTACAGCTTGGGAGGAAACTGGACGTGCATCTCTCCACTTGAAACGAGGTTTGACTCCCATGTGGAGACTCCAGAGATACACCAAGATCCATGTCAGCACTGGAGAGCAAATCTCAGGTCCCGGCCTTTGCTACAGATGAGGACTTAGGACCCGACACCGACTGGAGAGGAATCCTGAGAGGCCGCTCACAACTCACATGGAGACTGGCCTTTCCTGAGGCCACACGAGTGGGACCCTGAGGTCCCCGTTGCAACTTGAGAGGCACCTGCCGCAACTTGAGAAAAACAAGGAGGTTCTCCCCTCCAGGCGAGATGAGGCCCTTTTTCGCTGTGGCATCTCGAGGGAAGACACACCTTCCATCTTGAATGTTGAATGGATCCTTCACACCCTTGCAGCAACTCAGAAAATTCCCCAACATTCCCATCTCCACTTGAGAGGAACACCGAGGGTCCTGCCACAACTCAAGAGGAGCCCGTTTCCCCCTCCTCTGCTCGAGATGAGGCTTTCTTTCCCTGCTTCGTTGGGAAAGGTTTCCCGGCGTTCCTGCTGCATCTAAAGAGGAGGCACTCTCTACAGGAAAGTCGAGAGGAACTCCAGAGGTCATGCCACCATTCCAAAAGACCCCCAAATGTCTCTGTCCACTCCAGTGGAACCTATTTTCCCTACACTGCCTTGAATGTCACACTGAGTATTGACTCACACCATGGTGGCACGTGTGACAGCCCTGTGGGAAAGCCTCGAGTGAAAGCCACAGATCCCTGTGTCAACTTGACAGGAATTCTGACACTGCTGCTAAATCTCGGGAAGAAAGCGGATGTGCATATCTCCACTGGAGACGAGGCCTGACTCCCCTGTGGAGACTCCAGAGGTACCGCAAGATCCATATCATCACTGGAGAAGAAACCTCAGGATCTGCCCTCGGCTCCAGACGAAGACTTAGGAGCCGGCACCGACTAGAGAGGAATCCCGAGAGGCCTCTCGCAACTCAAATGGAGACTGGCCTTTCCTGAGGCCAAAAGAGTGGGTCCCTGAGGCCCCCATCATAACTAGAGAGGAACCTGCCACAACTCGAGAAAAACCAGGAGGTTCTCCACTCCAGGCGAGATGAGGCCCTTTTCTGATGCGGCGTATCGAGGGAAATCACACCTTCCCTCTTGAACCTCTAAAGTGTCCTTCATACCCTTTCTGCAATTCAAGAAGTTCCCCGACATACCTGTGTCCACTTGAGAGGAACACCGAGGGTCCTGCCACAACTCAAGAAGAGCCCCGTTACCCCTTCCTCTGCTCAAGATGAGGGTTCCTTTCCCTGCTTCATTGGGAAAGGATTCCCGGAGTTCCTGTCGCATCTCAACACCAGGCCCTCTCAACAGGAAAGTTGAGAGGAACTCCAGATATCATGCCACCATTCCAAAAGATCCCCAAAAGTCTCAGTCCACTCCAGAGGAACCTGATTTCCCTGCACTGCCTCGACTGTAACCCTGAGTATTGACTCACACCATGGTGGCACGTGTAACAGCCCTGTGGAAAAGCCTCGAGTGAAAGCCACAGATCCCTGTGTCAACTTGACGGGAAGCCTGACACTGCTGCTAAAGCTCAGGAGGAAAGCAGACGTGCATGTCTCCACTGGAGACGATGCCTGACTCCCATGTGGAGACTTCAGAGGATCCCCAAGATCCATATCAGCACTGGAGAGGAAATCTCAGGTCCTGCTTTGGCTCCAGAGGAGGACTTAGGACCCAGCACTGACTGGAGAGGAATCCTGAGAGGTCCCTCACAACTCACATGGAGACTGGCCTTTCCTAAGGCTACACAAGCAGATCCCTGCAGTCCCCTTTGTAACTCGAGAGGAACCTACCATAACTTGAACAAAACCAGGAGGTGCTCCCCTCCAGGCGAGATGAGGCCCTTTAATGCTGCGGCATCTCGAGGGAAATCACACCTTCCCTCTTGAACCTCAAAAGGGTCTTTCACACCCTTGCTACAACTCAAGAAGTTTCCCGACATACCTGTCTCTACTCGAGGGGAACTCCGAGGGTCCCGCCACAACTTAAGAAGTGCCCTGTTTCCCCCTCCTCCGCTCGAGATGAGGATTCCTTTCCGTGCTTCATTGGGAAATGATTCCCGGCATTCCCGTTGCATCTTAAGAGGAGACGCTCTCCACAGGAAAGTCGAGAGGAACTCCAGGGGTCATGCCACCATTCCAAAAGACCCCCAAATGTCTCAGTCCACTCCAGATGAACCTGATTTCCCTGCACTGCCTCGATTGTCACCCCAAGTATAGACTCACACCATGGTGGAACTTGTGACAGCCCTGTGACACCTCGAGGGAAAGCCACAGATCCCTGTGTCAACTCGACGGGAAGCCTGACACTGCTGCTACAACTCAGGAGGAAAGCGGACCTGCATGTCTCCACTCAAGACGAGGCCTGACTCCCTTGTGGAGACTCCAGTTGAACCCCAAGATCCATGTCAGCACTGCAGAAGCAACTTGAGGTTCAGGCCTCAAATTCAGATGACGACTTAGTGCCTGGTACCGACTGGAGAGGAATCCCGAGAGGCCCCTCACAACTCGCATGGAGACTGGCCTTTCCTGAGGCTACACGAGCGGGTCCCTGATGTCCCCCTCATAACTCCTGAGGACCCTGCTGCAAATGGAGAAAAACCAGGAGGTTCTCCCCTCCAGGCAAGATGAAGCCGTTTTCCACTGCGGTGTCTCGCGGGAAATCACACCTTCCCTCTTGAACCTCGAAAGGGTCCTTCACACCATTGCTGCAACTCAAGAAGTTCCCCAAGATACCCGACTCCACTCGAGAGGAACACTGAGGGTCCCGCCACAACTCAAGAGGAGCCCCGTTTCCCCTCCACCGCTCGGGATTATGGTTCCGTTCACAGCTTCGTCGAGAAAGGATTCTTGGTGTTCCCGTCGCATCTCAAGAGGAGTTGCTCACAAAAGGAAAGTGGAGAGGAACTCCAGGGCTCGTGCCACCATTTCAAAAGACTCTCAAATGTCTCAGTTCACTCCGGAGGAACCTGACTTATCTGCATTGCCTCGATTGTCACCCCAAGTATCGACTCAGACCATGGTGGCACATGTGACAGCCTTTTGGGAATGCCTTGAGGGAAAGCCACAGATCCCTGTCAACTCGACAGGAAGCCTAAAACTGCTGCTACAGTTCAGGGGGAAGTGGACGTTCATGTCTCCACTCGAGACGAGTCCTGATTCCCCTGTGGAGACTCCACAAGAACCCCAAGATCCATGTCAGTACTGGAGAGGAAACCTCAGGTTCCAGCCTCGGCTCCAAATGAGGACTTAGAACCAGCAACAACTGGGGAGGAATCCCGAGAAGCCCCTCGCAACTCACATGGAGACTGGACTTTCCTGAAGCAGCATGAGCGGGTCCCTGCGGTCCCCATCGTAACTCGAGAGAAAACTGCCACAACTCGAGAACAACCAGGAGGTTCTACCCTTCAGGCGAGATGTGGCCCTTTTCCGATGCGGCGTCTCGAGGGAAATCACACCTTCCCTCTTGAACCTCGAAAGGGTCCTTCGCACCCTTGCTGCAACTCAAAAAGTTCCCCGTTATACCCGTCTCCACTCTAGAGGATCACCGAGGGTCGTGGCAAACTCAAGAGGAGCCCCATTTCCACCTCCTATGATGGAGATGAGGGTTCCTTTACCTGATTCGTCTGGAAAGGATTTCCGGCATTTCCGTCACATCTCAAGAGAAGGCACTCTCAACAGGAAAGTCGAGAGGAACTCCAGGGATCGTGCCACCGTTCCAAAACACCCCCAAATGTCTCAGTCCACTCCAGATGAACCTGACTTCCCTGCATTGCCTCGACTCTCACCCTGAGTATCAACTCACAGCATGGTGGCACGTGTTACAGCCTTGTGGGAAAGCCTCAAGGGAAAGCCACAGATCCCTGTGTCAACTCGACAGGAAGCCTGACACTGCTGCTACAGCTCGGGAGGAAAGCAGACGTGCATGTCTCCACTCGAGACGAGGCCAGACACTCCTGTGGAGACTCCAGAGGAACCCCAAGATCCATGTCAGCACTGGAGAGGAAGCCTCAGGTTCTGGCCTCATCTCCAGACGAGGACATAGGACCCGGCACCAATTGGAGAGGAATCCCGAGAGGCCCTTCACAACTCGCATGGAGACTGGCCTTTCCTGTGGCCACACAAGCATGTCCCTGAGGTCCCCATCATAACTCAAGAGGAACCTGCCGCAACTCGAGAAAAACCAGGAGGTTCTACCCTCCAGGCAAAATGTGGCTCTTTTCCGCTGCGGCATCTCGTGGGAAATCACACCTTCCCAAATGAACCTTGAAAGAGTCCTTCACACTCTTGCTGCAACTCAAGAACTTCCCCGACATTCCTGGCTCCACTCAAGAGGAACACCGAGGGTCCCGCCACACTCAAGAGGAGCCCCGTTTCCCCATCCTCTGCTCGATGAGGGTTCCTTTCCCTGCTTCGAAGGGAAAGGTTTCCCGGCATTCCCGTCAGAACTCAAGAGGAGGCGCTCTCCACAGGAAAGTCTAGAACAACTCCAGGGGTTGTGCCTCCCTTCCTAAAGACCCCCAAATATCTCAGTCCACTCCAGAGGAACCTGATTTCCCAGCACTTCCTCTACTGTAACACTGAGTATCGACTCACACCACGGTGGCACGTGTGACAGCCCTGTGGGAAAGCCACGAGGGAAAGCCACAGATCCCTCTGTCAACTTGACTGGAAGCCTGACACTGCTGCTACAGCTCGGGAGGAAATCTGACATGCATGCCTCCACTCATGACGAGGCCTGACTCCCCTGTGGAGACTCCACATGTACCCCAAGATCCATGTCAGCACTGGAGAGGAAAGCTCAGGCTCCAGCCTCAGCTGCAGACGAGGACTTAGGACCCAGCACCAACTGGAGAGAAATCCCGAGAGGCCCCTCACAACTCACATGGAGACTGGCCTTTCCTGAGGCCACACGAGAGGGTCCCTGAGGTCCCCATCATAACTCGAAAGTAACCTGCCGCAACTCGAGAACAATCAGGAGGTTCTCCCCTCCAGGGGAGATGAGGCCCTTTTCCACTGCAGCGTCTCGAGGGAAATCACACCTTCCCTCTTGAACCTTGAAAGATTCCTTCAAACCCTAGCAGCAACTCAAGAAGTTCCATGACATAACCATCTCCACTCAAGAGGAAAACCGAGGGTCCCGGCACAACTCAAGAGGAGCACCATTTCCCCCTCCTCTGCTCGAGATGAGGGTTCCTTTCCCTGCTTAGTCAGGAAAGGATTCCCGGCGTTCCTGTCGCATCTCAAGAGGAGGCGCTATCCACACGAAAGACGAGTGGAACTTGAGGGGTCGTGCCATCATTCTAAAAGACCCCCAAAAGTCACAGTCCACTCCAGAGGAACCTGATTTCCCTGCACTGTGTCGACTGTCTCCCCGACTATCAACTCACACCATGGTGGCATGTGTGACAGCCCTGTGGGAAAGCCTCGAGGGAGAGCCACAGATCCCTGAGTCAACTCGACGGGAAGCCCAACAATGCTGCTCCAGCTCGGGAGGAAAGCGGACGTGCATGTCTCCACTCGATACGAGGCCTGATCCTCCTGTGGAGACTCCAGAGGAACCCCAAGATGCATGTCAGCACTGGAGAGGAAACCTCAGGTTCCGGCCTTGTCTCCAGATGAGGACTTAGGACCCGGCAACAACTGGAGAGGAATCCCAAGAGGCCCCTCGCAACTTGCATTAAGACTGGCCTTTCTTGAGGCTACAAGAGCGGATCCCTTAGGTCCCAGTCATAACTCGAGAGGAACCTGCCGAAAGTTGAGAGGAACCAGGAAGTTCTCCCATCCAACCTAGATGAGGCCCTTTTCCACTGCGGCATCTCGAGAGAAATCACAGCTTCCCTCTTGAACCTCGAAAGGGTCCTTCACACCCTTGCAGCAAATCAAGTGGTTCCAAGACATACCCATCTCCACTCGAGAGGAACACCGAGGGTCCAGCCAAACACAAGAGAAGCCTCGTTTTCCCCTACTCTACTCGAGATCAGGGTTCCGTTCACAGCTTCATCGAGAAAGGATTCCCGGCATTACCGTCACATCACAAGAGGAGGCGCTCTCAACAGGAAAGTCAAGAGGAACTCCAGGGGTCATGCCACCATTCCAAAAGACCCCCAAATGTCTCAGTCCACTCCACAGGAACCCAATTTCCCTGCCCTGCCTCAACTGTCACCCCGAGTATCGACTCACAGCACGGTGTCCCGTGTGACTGCTTTGTGGGAAAGCGTCAAGGGAAAGCCACAGATCCCTGTGTCAACTCGACGGAAAGCCTGACAGTGCTGCTACAGTTCCTGAGGAAAGACGAGGCCTGACACCCCTGTGGAGTCTCCAGAGGAACCCAAAGATCCATGTCAGCACTGGAGAGGAAAACTCAGGTTCCGGCATCGGCTGCAGACGAGGACTTAGGACCCGGCACTGACTGGAGAGGAATCCTGAGAGGCCACTCGCTACTCGCATGAGACTGACCTTTCCTGAGGCCACACAAGTGGGTCCCTGATGTCTCCTTCTTAACTCAAGAGGAACTTGCCACAACTCGAGAAAAACCAGGAGGTTCTCCCCTCCAGGCGAAATGAGGCCCTTTTCTGCTGTGGCACCTCGAGGGAAATCACACCTTCCCTCTTGAACCTTGAAAGAGTTCTTCACACCCTTGCTGCAACTCAAGAAGTTCCCTGACATAACCGTCTGCACTCGAGGGGAACACCAAGGGTCCAGCCAATCTCAAGAGAAGCCTCGTTTACCCTTCTCCACTGGAGATGAGGGTTCCTTTCCTTGCTTCATTGGGAAAGGATACCCGCGTTCCTCTTACATCTCAAGAGGAGGCGCTCTTGAAAGGAAAGTTGAAGGGACCTCCAGGGGTCATGCCACCATTCCAAAAGACCCCCAAATGTCTCAGTCCACTCCAGAGGAACGTGATTTCCCTGCACTGCCTCGACTGTCACCTCGAGTTTCGATTCACAGCAGGGTGGAACGTGTGACAGCCCTGTGGAAAGCCTGGAGGGAAAGCCACAGATGCCTGTGTCAACTCGATGGGAAGCCTGACACTGCTGCTACATCTCAGGAGGAATGCGGACGTGAATGGCTCCACTCAAGAAGAAGCCTGACTCTCCCGTGGAGACTCCAGAAGATCCCCAATTTCTGTGTTAGCCCTGGAGAGGAAACCTCAGGTTCTGGCCTCAACTTCAGATGAGGACATAGGACCCAGCACCGACTGGAGAGGAATCCTGAGAGGCCCCTCTCAACTCGTATGGAGACTGGCCTTTCCTGAGGCCACATGAGCGGGTCCCTGAAGTCCCGTTGTAAATCAAAGGGAACTGCCACAAGTCGAGAAAAACCAGGATGTTCTCCCCTCCTGGTGAGATGAGGCCTTTTTCCACTGCAGTTTCTCGAGGGAAATCACACCTTCCCTCTTGAAACTCGAAAGGGTCCTTCATACCCTTGCTTCAACTCAAGATGTTCCCTGACATTCCCCTCTCCACTCGAGAGGAACCCTGAGGGTCTCACTAAACTCAAGAGGAGCCCCATTTCCCTCTCCTCTGCTTGAGATGAGGGTTCCTTTCTCTCCTTCATCGGGAAAGGATTCCCGGTGTTCCCGTCACATCTCAAGTGGAGGTGCATTCCACACAAAAGTCAAGAAGAACTACAGGGGTCGTGCCACCATTCCAAAAGACCCGCACATGTCTCAGTCCACTGCAGATGAACCTGATTTCCCTGAATTGCCTCAACTGTCACCCCGAGTATCAACTCATACCATGGTGGCATGTGTGACAGCCCTGTGGGAAAGCCTCGAGGGAAAGCCACAGATCCCTGTGTCAACTCATTGGGAAGCCTGACACTTCTGCTACAGTTCAGGAGGAAAGCGGACATGCATGTCTCCACTTGAGACGAGGCCTGACTCACCTGTGGAGACTAAAGAGGAAACCCAAGATCCATTTCAGCACTGGAGAGGAAACCTCAGGATCCGGCCTTGGCTCCAGACGAGATCTGAGGACCTGGCACCAACTGGAGAGGAATCCTGAGAGGCCCCTCACATCTCGCATGGAGACTGGCCTTCCCTTAGGCCACACGAGCGAGTCCCAGATGTCCCCATCGTAACTCGAGAAGAACCTGCCACAACTTGAGAAAAACCAGGAGGTTCTCCACTACAGGCATAATGAGGCCCTTTTCCAATGCAGTGCCTCAAGAGATATCACACCTTCCCTCTTGAACTTCAAAAAATTCCTTCACACCCTTGCAGCAACTCAAGAAGTTCCCCAACATACCCGTCTCCACTCGAGAGGAAAACCGACAGTCCAGCAACAACTCGAGAGAAGACCCTTTTCTCCCTCTTCCGCTCGAGAAGAGGGTTCCTTTGCCTCCTTCGTCAGGAAAGAATTCCCGACGTTCTCGTCACAACTCAAGAGGTGGCACTCTCAACAGGAAAGACAAGAGGAACTCCAGGGCTCATGTCACCATTCCAAAAGACACCAAAATGACTCAATCCACTCCAGAGGAACCTGATTTCCCTGCACTGCCTCGACTGTCATGTAGAGTATCGACTCACACCACAGTGGCACGTGTGACAGCCCTGTGGGAAAGCCTCAAGGGAAAGCCACAGATCCCTGTGTCAATTCGACGAGAAGCCTGACACTGCTGCTACAGCTCGGGAGGAAAGCGGACGTGCATGTCTCCATTCGAGACGAGGACTGACTCACCTGTGGATAATCCAGAGGAACCCCAAGATCCATGTCAGCACTGGAGAGGAAACCTCAGGTTCTGGCCTTGGCTCCAGATGAGGACTTAGGACCTGGCACCGACTGGAGAGGAATCCTGAGAGGCCCATTGCAACTCGAATGGAGATTGGCCTTTCCTGAAGCCACACGAGTGGGTCCCTGATGTCCTTGTCGTAACTCGAGAGGAACCTACCGCAACTCGAGAAATACTTCGAGGATCTCCCCTCCAGGCGAGATGAGGCCTTTTCCGCTGCAGCATCTCGAGGAACATCACACCTTCCCTCTTTAACCTCGAAAGAGTCCTTCACACCCTTGCAGCAACTCAAGGAGTTCCCCGACATACCCGTCTCCATTAGAAGGCAACACCGAGGGTCCCGCCAAACTCTAGAGGAGCTTTGTTTCCCCCTCCTCCTCTCGAGCTGAGCGTTCCTTTCCCAGCTTCTTTGAGAAAGGATTTCCGGCATTCCCATCGCATCTCAAGAGGAGGCGCTCTCAACAGGAAAGACGAGAGGAACTCCAGGGGTCGTTCCACCATTCCAAAAGACACACAAACATCTCCGTCCACTCCATATGAACCGGATTTCCCTGCACTGCCTTGACTGTCACCCTGTGTATCGACTCACACCACGGTGGCATGTGTGACAGCCCTGTGGGAAAGTCACTAGGAAAGACACAGATCCCTGTGTCAACTCGACGGGAAACCTGACACTGCTGCTACAGGTCGGGAGGAAAGCGGATGTGCATATCTCCACTTGAGACGAGGCCTGACTCCCCTGTGGAGACTCCAGAGTAACCCCAAGATCCATGTCAGCACTGGAGAGGAAACCTCAGGTTCCGGCCTTGGCTCCAGACGAGGACTTAGGTCCCGGCACCGACTGGAGAGGAATCCCGAGTGGCCCCTCGCAAGTCGCATGGAGACTGGCCTTTCCTGAGGCTACATGAGTGGGTCCCTGAGGTCCCCATCGTAACTTGAGTGGAACCTGCCGCAACTTGAGAAAAATCAGGAGGTTCTCCCTTACAGGCAAAATGAGGCCCTTTTACGCTGCACCGTCTCAAGGGAAATCACACCTTCCCTCTTGAACCTCGAAAGGGTCCTTCAAAGTGTTCCAGGAACTCAAGAAGTTCCCCCCATACCTGTCTCCCCTCGACAGGAACACCGAGGGTCCCACCAAACTCAAGAGGATCCACGTTTCCCCCTCCTCCAATCAAGATGAAGGTTCCTTTCCCTGCTTCGTTGGGAAAGATTCCCAGCGTTCCCATCACATCTAAAGAGGAGGCGCTCTAAACTGAAAAGCCGAGAGAAATTCCAGGGATCATGCCACCATTCCAAAAGATGCCCAAATGTCTCAGTCCACTCCAGATGAACCTGATTTCCCTGCACTGCCTCGACGTTGACCCCATGTATCGACTCACACCACGGTGGCACGTGTTACAGCCCTGTGGGAAAGCTTCAAGGGAAAGACACAGATCCCTGTGTCAACTTGACGGGAAGCCTGACACTGCTGCTACAGCTCGGAAGGAAAGCAGACGTGCAAGTCTCCACTCAAGATGAGGCCTGACTCCCCTGTGGAGACTCTAGAGAAACCCCAAGATCTATATCAGCACTGGAGAGGAAACCTCAGGTTCCTGCCTCAGATCTGGATGAGGACTTAGGTCCCAGCACCGACTGGAGAGGAATCCCAAGAGGCTCCTTGAAACTCGCATGGAGACTGGCCTTTCCTGAGGCCACAGGAGCGGGTCCTTGAGGTCCCTGTCATAACTCAAGAGGAACCTGCTGCAACTCGAGAAAAACCAGGAAGTTCTCCCCTCCAGACGAGATGAGAACTTTTTCACCTGCGGCGTCTCAAGGGAAATCACACCTTCCCTCTTGAACCTCGAAAGGGTCCTCCCCCACCTCCCACAGCAACTCAAGGAGTTCCCCTACATACTCGTCTCTACTCGAGATCAACATCAATGGTCACACCAAACTCAAGGGGAGCCCCATTTCCCCTCTTCCTCTCAAGATGAAGGTTCCTTTCCCTGCTTCTTTGGGAAAGAATTCCTGGCATTCCTGTTGCATCTCAAGAGGAGGTGCTCTCAACATGAAAGTCGAGAGGAACTCCAGGTTTTGTGCCACCATTCCAAAAGACCCCCAAATGTCTTAGTCCACTCCAGAGGAACCTGATTTTCCTGCACTGCCTTGATTGTTACCCTGAGTATCGAATCACCATGGTGGCAAGTGTGACAACCCTGAGGGAAAGCCTTGAGAGAAAGACACATATCCCTGTGTCAACTGGACGGGAAGACTTACAAGGCTGCTACAGCTCGGGAGGAATGCAGATGTGCATGTATCCACTCGAGATGAGGCCTGACTCCCCTGTGGAGACTCCAGAAGAACCCCAAGTTCCATGTCAGCACTGGAGAGGAAACCTCAGCTTCCGGGCTCTGCTCCATACGAGGACTAAGGACCCAGCACAGACTGGAGAGGAATCCCAAGAGGCCCCTCACAACTCACATGGAGACTGGCCTTTCCTGAGGCCACACAAGCAAGTCCCTGAGGTCCCCGTCATAACTCAAGAGGAACCTACCACAACTCGAGAAAAACTAGGAGGTTCTCCCCTCCAGGCGAAATGAGGCCCTTTTACATTGTGGCGTCTCGAGGGAAATAACACATTCCCTCTTGAACCTCGAAAGGGTCTTTCACACCATTCCAGCAAACTCAAGAAGTTCTCCAACATACCTGTCTCCCCTTGAAAGGAACACCGAGTGTCCCGCCAAACTCAAGAGGAGCCCCGTTTCCACCTCCTACGCTCGAGATGAGGGTTCCTTTCACTGTTTCATCGGGAAAGGATTCCCGGCATTCCTGTCGCAACTCAAGAGGAGGTGCTCTCAATAGGAAAGTCGAGAGGAACTCCAGGGGTCGTGCCACCATTCCAAAAGACCCACAAATGTCTCAGGCCACTCCAGAGGAACCTGATTACCCTGCACTGCCTCGACTGTCACCCCGCGTATCGACTCACACCACGGTGGCACATGTTTCAGCCCTGTGGGAAAGCCTCGAGGGAAAGCCACCGATCTCTGTGTAAAGTCGACGGGAAGCCTGAAACTGCCACTAAAATTCAGAGGAAAGTGAACGTGCATGTCTCCACTTGAGATGAGGCCTGACTCCCCTGTGGAGACTCCAGATGAAACCCCAAGATCCATGTCAGCACTGGAGAGGAAACCACAGGTTCTGACCTCGGCTCCAGACGAGGACTTAGGACCCGGCACTGAAGGGAGAGGAATCCTGAGAGGGCCCTTGCAACTCGCATGGAGACTGGCCTTTCCTAAGGATACAAGAGCGGGTCCCTGAGGTCCCCATCATAACTCGAGAGGAACCTGCTGCAACTCGAGAAAAAAGAGGAGGTTCTCCCCTCCAGGGGGGATGAGGCCCCTTTCCCCTGTGGCTTCTCAAGGGAAATCACACCATCCCTCTTGAACCTCGAGGTTCCTTCACACCCTTGCAGCAACTCAAGAAGTTCCACAATATACCCATCTCCACTCGAGAGGAACACCGAGGGTCCTGCCACAACTCAAGAGGAGCCCCGTTTCACCCTCCTCTGCTCGAGATGAGGGTTTCTTTCCCTGCTTCATCGGGAAAGGATTCTCGGTGTTCCTGTCGCATTTCAAGAGGAGGCAGTCTCAACAGGAACATCGAGAGAAACCCCAGGTGTCATGCGACCATTCTAAAAGACCCCAAAATGTCTCAGTCCACTCCAGAGGAACCTGATTTCCCTGCACTACCTTGACTGTCACTCCGAGTATCGACTCACACCACGGTGGCACGTGTGACAGCCCTGTGGGAAAGCCTCGAGGGAAAGCCACAGATCCCTCTGTCAACTCGACGGGGAGCCTGACACTCCTGCCACAGCTCGGGAGGAAAGCGGACGTGCATGTCTCTACTCAAGACGAGGCCTGACTATGCTGTGGAGACTCCAGAGGAACCCCAAGATCCATGTCAGCACTGAAGAGGAAAGCTCTGGTTCTTGCCTCAGGTACAGACGAGGACTTAGGACCCAGCACTGACTGGAGAGGAAACCCGAGAGGCCCCTCACAACTCGTATGGAGACTGGCCTTTCCTGAGGCCAAACAAGCGGGTCCCTGAGGTCTCCATCTTAACACAAAAGGGACCCTCCGCAACACGAGAAAAACCAGGAGATTTTCCCCTCCAGGCGAAATGAGGCCCTTTTTCGCTGTGGGGTCTCAAGGGAAATCACACCTTCCCTCTTGGACCTCTAAAGTGTCCTTCACACCCTTACTGCAACTCAAGAAGTTCCCCGACATACACGTCTCCACTCAAGTGGAACACCGAGGGTCCCGCCAAAACTCAAGAGGAGCCCTATGTCCCCTCCTTAACTCGAGATGAAGCTTCCTTTTCCTGCTTCTTCTGGAAAGGATTCCCGGCGTTCCTGACGCATCTCAGGAGGAGGCGCTCTCAACAGGAAAGAAGAGAGGATCTCCAGGGATCATGCCACCATTCCAAAAGACCCCCAAATGTCTCAGTCCACTCCAGATTAACCTAATTTCCCTGCACTGCCTAGACTGTCACACTGAGTATAGACTCACGCCATGGTGGCACGTGTAACAGCCCTGTGGCCCCTCGACGGAAATCCACAGATCACTGTGTCAACACGCTGGAAAGACTGACACTGCTGCTACTGCTTGGGAGGAAAGTGGACGTACATGTCTCCACTCAAGACGAGGCCTGAGTTCCCTGTAGAGACTCCAGAGGAACCCCAGGATCCATGTGAGCACTGGAGAGGAAACCTTAGGTTCCGGCCTCAGCTCCAAACGAGGACTTAGGACATGGCACTGACTTAGAGCAATCCCGAAAGGCCCCTCCCAACTCGCATGGAGACTGGCCTTTCCTGAGGCCAAACGAGCGGGTCCCTGATTTCCCTATCGTAACTTGAGAGGGACCTGCCTCAACTCGAGAAAAACCAGGAGATTCTCCCCTCCAGGTGAGATGAGGCCCTTCTCCACTGCGGCATCTCGAGGGAAATCACACCTTTCCTGTTGGACCTCGAAATGGTCCTTCACACCCTTGCTGCAACTCAAGAAGTTCTCTGACAGCTGTCTCCACTCGAGAGGAACACTGAGAGTCCCGCCACAACTCAAGAGGAGCACCGTCGTCCCCTCCTCAGCTCGAGATGAGGGTTCCTTTCCCTGCATCGTCAAAAAAGGATTCTTGGTGTTCCTGTCACATCTCAGGAGGAGGTCTTCTCAACAGGAAAGTCAAGAGGAATTCCAGGGGTGGTGCCAATACTCCAAAACACTCCCAGATGTCTCAGTCCACTCCAGATGAGCCTGATTTCCCTGCACTGCCTCGAATGTCACCCTGAGTATCGACTCACAACACGGTGGCATGTGTGACAGCCCTGTGGCACCTTGAGGGAAAGCCACAGATGCTGGGTCAAATAGATGGGAAGCCTGACACTGCAGCTACAGTTCTGGAGGAAAGCGGATGTGCATGGTTCCACTCGAGATGAGGCCTGACTCCCCTGGGGAGACTCCAGAGAAACCCCAAGATCCATGTCAGCACTGGAGAGGAAACCTCTGGATCTGGCCTCAGGTCCAGAGGAGGACTTAGGACCCGGCACCGACTGGAGAGGAATCCCGAGAGGCCCCTCACAACTCGCATGGAGACTGGCCTTTTCTGAGGCCACACGAGTGGGTCCCTGACGTCCCCATCGTTACTCGAGAGGGACCTTCCGCAGCTCTAGAAAACCTGGAGATTCACCCCTCCAGGCAAGATGATGCCCTTTTCCACTGCGGCGTCTTGAGGGAAATCACACCTTCCCTCTTGGACCTCGAAACGGTCCTTCACACCCTTGATGCAACTCAAGATGTTCCCTGACATACCTGTCTCCCCTCAAAAGGAACACCGAGGATTCTGCAACAACTCAAGAAGAGCCCCATTGTCCCCTCCTCAGCTCGAGAATAGGGCTCCTTTCCCTGTATTGTCAGGAAAGGATTCCCGGCATTCCCGTCACATCTCAGGAGGAGGCACTCTCAACAGGAAAGGCGAGAGGAACTCCAGGGGTCGTGCAACCATTCGAAAATACACCCAAATGTCTCAGTCCACTCCAGATGAAGCTGATTTCCCTGCACTGCCTCGACTATCTCCCCGAGTATTGTCTCACACCACGGGGGCACATGTGACAGCCCTGTGGAACCTCAAGGGAAAGCCACAGATCCCTGTGTCAACCCAAAGGGAAGCCTGACACTCCAGTTACAGCTGGCAAATAAAGTGGACGTGCATGTCTCCATTCGAGATGAGTCCTGAATCCTGTGTGGAGACTCCAGAGGAAACCCAAAATCCATGTCAGCACTGGAGAGGAAACCTCAGGTTCCGGCCTCAGCTCCAGACGAGCACTTAGGACCCGACACAGACTGGAGAGGAATCCCAAAAGGCCCATTGCAACACGCATGGAGTCCTTTCCTGAGGCCACACAAGCGGGTCCCTGTTGTCCTCATCCTAACTCGAGAGGTATGTGCCACAACTTGAGAAAAACCAGGAGATTCACCCCTCACCGCTAGATGAGGCCCTTTTCTGCTTCAGCATCTCGAGGGAAATCACACCTTCCCTCATGGACTTCAAAAGGGTCCTTCACACCCTTGCTGCAACTCAAGAAGCTCCCTGAAATACCTATCTCCACTCTAGAGGAACACCGAGGGTCCCGTCACAATTCAAAAGGAGTCCCGTTGTCCCCTCTTCAGCTCGAGATGAGAATTCCTTTCCCAGCTTCGTTAGGAAAGGATTCCTGGCTTTCCTGTCACATCTCAGGAGGAGGCGCTCTCAACAGGAAAGTCGAGAGGAACTCCAGGAGTCGTGCCACCATTCCAAAAGACCCCCAAATGTCTCAGTTTACTCCAGATGAACCTGATTTCCCTGCAATGCCTCGACTGTCACCCCTAGTATCGACTCACACAATGGTGGCACGTTTGACAGCCCTGTGGCACCTCAAGGGAAAGCCACAGATCCCTGTATCAACTCGAAGGGAAGCCTGGCACTGCTGCTACAGCCCGGAAGGAATGCAGACGTGCATGTCTCCACTCAAGACGAAGCCTGACTCTCCTGTGAAGACTGCAGGGGAACTACAAATTCCATGTCAGCACAGGAGAGGAAACCTCAGTTTTCGGCCTCAGCTCCTGACGAGTATTTACGACCCGGCACCGACTGGAGAGGAATCCTGAGCAGCCTCTCGCAACACGCATGGAGACTGGCCTTTCCTGAGGCCACACAAGCGGGCCCCTGAGATCTCCATCGTAATTGGAGAGGGAACTGCCACAACTCGAGGAAAACCAGGAGATTCTCCCCTCATGCCAGATGAGGCCCTTTTCTGCCCGGCGTCTCGAGGGAAATCACACCTTCCTTCTTGAACCTCGAAAGGATCTTTCACTCCCTTGCTGCAACTCAAGAAGTTCCCCGACATACCCGTCTCCACTCGAGAGGAACACTGAGGGTCCTGCCACAACGCAAGAGGAGCCCTGTTGTGCCCTCCTCAGCTCGAGATGAGGGTTCCTTTCCCTGCTTCGACAGGAAAGGATTCCCAGCGTTCCTGTCACATCTCAATTGGAGGCACTCTCAACAGAAAAGTCGAGAGGAACTCCAGGGGTCGTGCCACCATTCCAAAAGACTCCCAAATGTCTCAGTCCATGCCAGATGAACCTGATTTCCTGCACTGCCTCGACTGTCACCCCGAATATCGACTCACACCACGGTGGCAGTGGGACAATCCTGTGGCACCTTGAGAGAAAGCCACTGATCCCTGTCTCAACTCGGTGGGAAGCCAGGAGGTTCTACCCTCCAGGCGAGATGAGGCCCTTTTCCTCTGCGGTGTCTCAAGGGAAATCACACCTTTCCTCTTGAACCTCGAAAGGGTCCTTTACACCCTTGCAGCAACTCAAGAAGTACCCCGACATACCTGTCTACACTTGAGAGGAACACCGAGGGTCCCGCCACAACTCAAGAGGAGCCCCGTTTCCCCCTCTTTCGCTGGAGATGAAGGTTCCTTTCCCTGCTTCATCGGGAAAGGATTCGCGGCATTCCTGTCTTATCTCAACTGGAGGCGCTCCCAGCAGGAAAGTCGAGAGGAACTCCAAGGGTCGTGCCACCATTCCAAAAGACCCCCCGTGTCTAGGTCCACTCCAGAGGAACCTGATTTCCCTGCACTGCCTCGACTGTCACCCCGAGTATTGACTCACACCACGGTGGCACATGTGACAGCCCTGTGGGAAACCCTAGAGGGAAAGCCACAGATCCCTGTGTCAACTTAACAGGAATCCTGACACTGCTGCTACAGCTAGGGAGGAAAGCAGACGTGCATGTCTCCACTCGAGATGAGGACTGACTCCCCTGTGGAGACTTCAGAGGAACACCAAGATCCATGTCAGCACTGGAGAGGAAACCTGAGATTCCAGCTTCGGCTCCAGATGAGTACTAAGGGCCTGGCATCGACTGCATAGGAATCCCGAGCTGCCCCTCACAACTCGAATGGAGACCGGCCTTTCCTGAGGCCACACAAGCGAGTCCTGGAGTTCCCTGTCCTAACTCGAGAGGAACCTGCTTCAACATGAGAAAAAGCAGGAGGTTCTACCCTCCAGGCGAGATGAGGCCCTTTTCCTCTGCAGTGTCTCAAGGGAAATCACATCTTTCCTCTTGAACCTCGAAAGGGTCCTTTACACCCTTGCAGCAACTCAAGAAGTTCCCCGATACCCGTCTCCACTCGAGAGGAACACCAATGGTCCCGCCACACCTCAAGAGGAGCCCCGTTTCCCCCTTCTTCGCTCGAGATGAGGGTTCCTTTCCCTGCTTTTTCAGGAAAGGATTCGTGGCTTTCCCGTTGTATCTCAAGTGGAGGCACTCTCAGCAGGAAAGTCGAGAGGAACTCCAGGGGTTGTGCCACCATTCCAAAATACCCCCAAATGTCTCAGTCCACTCCAGATGGGCCTGACTGCACTCCACTGCTTCGACTGTCACCCCGAGGATCAACTCACACCACGGTGGCACGTGTGACAGCCCTGTTGGAAAGCCTCGAGGGAAAGGCACAGATCCCTATGTCAACTCGAGGGGAAGCCTGACACTGCTGCTACAGCTCTGGAGGAAAGCAGATGTGCATGTCTCCACTCGAGATGAGGCCTCACTCCCCTGTGGAGACTCCAGAGGAACCCAAAAGACCATGTCAACACTGGAGAGGAAACCTCAGCTTCCGGCGTTGGCTCAAGACGATGACTTAGGACCTGGCACTGACTGGAGAGGAATTCTGAGTGGCCCCTCGCAACTTGCATGGAGTCTGGGCTCTTCTGAGGCCACACGAGCAGGTCTCTGACGTCCCCTTTGTAACTCTGGGGAACCTATCACAACTAGATTAAAAGCAGGAGGTTCTCCCCTCCAGATGAGATGAGGCTCTTTTCTGCTGCGGCGTCTCGAGGGAAATCACACCTTCATTCTTGAAACACGAAAGGGTCCTTCAAACCCTTGCAGCAACTCAAGAAGTTCCCCGACATACCCATCTCCACTCGAGAGGAACATGAGGGTCCTGCAACAATTCAAAAGGAGCCCCGTTTCCCACTCCTACGCTCTAGATGAGGGTTCATTTTCATGCTTCTTCAAGATAGGATTCCTGGCGTTCCCGTCTCATCTCAAGAGAAGGAGCTCTCAACAGGAAAGTTGAGAAGAATTCCTGGAGTCGTGCCACCATTCCAAAAGACCACCAAATGTCTCAGTCCACTCCAGAGGAACCTGATTGCCCTGCAATAACACGACTGTCACCCCAAGTATCGACTCACCCCATGGTGGCACGTATGACAGCCTGTGGGAAACCTTCGAGTGAAAGACTCAGATCTTTGTGTCAATTTGAGAGCAAGCCTGACACTGCTGCTACAGCTCAGGAGGAAAGTGGACGTGCATGTCTCGACTCGAGACAATGCCTGACTCCTCTGTGGAAACTCCAGTGGAACCCCAAGATCCACGTCAGCACTGGAGAGGAAACCTCAGGTTCCAGCCTTGGCTCAAGACGAGGACTTAGGACCCGGCACCGACTGGAGAGCAATTCCGAGTGGACCTTCACAACTTGCATGGAGAACGGCCTTTCCTGAGCCTACACAAGCGGGCCCCTGCGGTCCCCGTCATAACTCCAGAGGAACCTGCAGCAACTCGAGAAAAACCAGGAGGTTCTTTCCTCCAGGCGATATGAGGCTCTTTTCTGCTGCGGTGTCTAGAGGAAAATCACACCTTCCCACTTGATCCTAAAAAAGGGTCATTCACACACTTGCTGCAACTCAAGAAGTTCCCGACATACCCGTCTCCACTCGAGAGCAACTCTGAGGGTCCCGCCATAGTCAAGAGGAGTCCACTTTCCCCCTCCTCCACTCCAGATGAGGGTTCCTTTCCCTGCTTCGATGGGAAAGCTTTCCCGGCATTCCCGTCGTATCTAAAGTGGAGGCGTTCCAAACAGGAAAGTGAGAGTAACTCCAGGGGTCATGCCACCATTCCAAAAGACCCAAAATGTCTCAGTCCACTCCAGAGGAACCTGATTTCACTGCACTGCCTCAGCTGTCACACCGAGTATCGACTCACACCATGGTGGCTCATGTGACATCCCTGTGGGAAAGCCTCGAGGGAAAGCCACAGATCCCTGTGTCAACTCGATGGGAAGCCTGACACTGCAGCTATAGCTCAGTAGGAAAGCGGACGTGCATGTCTCCATGTGAGACGAGGCCTGACTCCCCTGTGGAGACTCCAGAGGAACCCTAACATCCATGTCAGCATGGGAGAGGAAACCTCACATTCGACCTAGGCTGAGATGAGGACTTAGAACCTGGCACCAACTGAAGTGGAATCCCGAGCGGCCCCTCACAACTCGCATGGAGACTGGCCATTCCTGAGGCTACACGAGCGGGTCCCTGAGGTCCCCATCATAACTCGATAGGAACCTGCCACAACTCGACAAAAACCAGGAGGTTCTCCCCTCCAGGCGAGATGAGGCCCTGTTCCGCTGCGGCGTCTCAAGGGAAGTAACACCTTCACGCTTGAACCTCAAAAGGGTCCTTCACACACTTTCTGCAACTCAAGAAGTTCCTCGACATACCCGTGTCCAGTCGAGAAGAACACCGAGGGTCCTACCAAATTCAAGAGGAGCCCCGTTTGCCCCTCTGCTCGAGATGAGGATTCCTTTCCCTGCTTCTTCGGGAAAGGTTTCCCGGCGTCCTGTCGCATATCAAGAGCAGGTACTTTCAATAGGAATGTCGAGAGGAACTCCAGGGGTTGTGCCTCCATTGCAAAAGACTCCCAAAAGTCTCAGTCCACTCCAGAGGAACCTGATTTCCGTACACTGCCTCGACTGTCACCCCAAGAATTGACTCACACCACGGTAGCACGTGTGACAGCCCTGTGGGAAAGCCTCAAAGGAAAGCCACACATCCCTGTGTTAACTCGTCGGGAAGACTGACACTGCTGCTACAGCTCTTGAGGAAAGCACACGTGCATGTCTCCACAGGAGTCAAGGCCTGACTCCCTTGTGGAGACTCCAAAGGTACCCCAGGATCCCTGTCAGCACTGGAGATGTAACCTCAGGTTCCAGCCTTGGCTCCAGACGAGGACTTATGACCCAGCACCGAATGGAGTGAAAACCAAGAGGAGCCTCGCCACTCACATGGAGAATGTCCTTTCCTGAGGCCACACGAGCTGATCCCTGAGGTCCCCATCTTAACTCGAGAGGGACCTGCCACAACTCGAGAAAAACTAGGAGATTCTCCCCTCCAGGCGAGATGAGGCCCTTTTTCGCTGTGTCATCTCGAGTGAAATCACACCTTCTCTCTTGGACTTCTAAAGGGTCCTTCACACCCTTGCTGCAACTCAAGGAGTTCCCCGACATACAACTCTTCACTCGAGAGGAACACCGAGTGTACTGCCATAACTCAGGAGGAGCCCCAGTGTCCCCTCCTCAACTCCAGATGAGGGTTCTTTTCCCTGCTTCATTGGGAAAGGATTCCCGGCATTCCTATCACAACTCAGGAGGAGGCGCTCTCAACAGGAATGTTGAGAAGAACACCAGGGGTCGTGCCAGCATTCCAAAATACCACAAATATCTCAGTCCACTCCAGAAGTACCTAATTTCCCTGGACTGTGTCGACTGTCACCTCGAGAATCGACTCACATCATGGTGGCACGTGTGAC
>SJYT01078953.1:5267-17098 GCA_006410635.1 Cephalophus harveyi
TATATATATATATATATATATAACTTTTATACTATAGGCTTAATAAATAAACCTTTCCATCATTATTTTAAGGATTCTTTAGGATTCTCTATATAAAACAACCATGTCCTCTGGTTATAGAGAATTTTGATTATTTCTTTACTTTCTTTATGTTTTTTATTTCATTGACTACTGCAATGACTAGGACCTCCAGTAAAATATTGAACAGAGTGGTGAGAGTTTTACCAATGTAATAGCAAAGCATTTAGCTGTTGATAAAGAATCTGCATGCCAAGGCAGGAGACACAAAAACCGTGGGTTCAATCCCTGGGCCAGGAAGATCCCGTGGAGTAGGATATGGCATTCCACTTCAGTATTCTTGCCTTAAAAATTCCATGGGCAGGAAAGCCTGGTGGGATGCAGTCCATGGGACAGCAAAGAGTTGGACATGACTGAGCAACTGAGCACATTATATTTTTACATTATGTATAAAATTAGTAGTGGATTTTACACAAATGAACTTTGTCAAGTTGAAGAAATTTCCTTCTGTGTATAGACCATTGTTAGCTTTTTAAGAAAACAAGAATGAATGTTAGATTTTTTCATATGTCTTTTCTTCACCTATTAAAATAATCATATTTTTTCTTTTTTATGTTAATATGATAACAAAATATTGATTTTAATCCATTAGCTTATTGTTTTTAATGCAATTTTGCATTTTTGGAATGAAATCACTTTAGGATATATTATCTTTTTATTTCTGAACATGATTTGCTAATATTTTATTAAGCACTTTTGACTACATATTCAGAGGTATATTGATCCCTCTTTTAAAAAAGTGCACTCTTCTTGTGTTGATATCAAGATTGTGCTGGCCTCATAAAATGAGATAGGAAGATATCCCATCATTTCTATTTACTGGAAAAATTTTTGTAGATTGGTTTTATTTAATTCCCTTAATGTTTGATTAAATTGTTCAGTGGTTTCTAATGGTTTCATTTGGACCTAGAATTTTCTTTGTAGGAAAAAATTGATATTAATTCAATTTACATATTAGAGGTTTATTTAACTTTTCTTTCTTCTTGTGACAGTTTTGGGGAATTATATTTTTCAAAAAGTTTATCCATTTTATCTAAGTAGTTTAATTTTTTGGCATAAAATTGTTCATATTTTCCTATTCTTTTAATACTATAAAATCTGCAGTAATAGTCTCTTTCATTCCTTATGTAGGTGATAGGGTGTTTACTCACCCTAGTTATTTAATTCTCACTAAAACTTTACTCTTGAGAGTCCCTAGGACTGCAAGGAAATCCAACCAGTCCATTCTAAAGGAGATCAGTCCTGGGTGTTCATTGGAAGGACTGATGCTAAAGTTGAAACTCCATCCAGTACTTTGGTCACCTCATGAGAAGAGTTTACTCATTGGAAAAGACTCTGATGCTGGGACGGATTGGGGGCAGGAGAAGAAGGGGATGACAGAGGATGAGATGGCTGGATGGCATCACCGACTCGATGGACATGAGTTTGAGTGAACTCCGGGAGTTGGTGATGGACAGGGAGGCCTGGTGTGCTGCAATTCATGGGGTCGCAAAGAGTCGGACACAACTGAGCAACTGAACTGGACTGAAAACTTTACTAATTTTTATATTTTCAATGAACTGATTTTTAGTTTTGTCAATTTTCTTTATTATAGAAGTACACAAATTTTAAAATATTATTTTTATTATTGTTTAATTCAAATGTTCTTCTAGTTTCTCTTGTGAATTATTTGATGTATGGATTATTTAGAGGAAACTTTTTAAATTTACAGATATTTTCAGTTTGTTTAAATATCTTATTGTTGTTTTCTAATTTAATTCCATTATGGATAAAGATACCCTGTATAATTTTATTTCTCTTAAATTTATGGGGACATGTGTCTCCAGCAAGCTGTTATCTTAAAAAAAGTATAGTACTTGAAGATGGTTGTATTGTTCTACAAGTGGTCAATTATATTAAGAAAGGTGATATTGTTCCTCAAATCTTGTTTCTCTTCACTATAATTTTATCACTTCATTGTTCTATTGTTGAAAGAAGGGTGTTAAAATCCTCAACAAAGATAATGGACTTACTTACCTATTTCTCTTTTTGATTGCATCTGTTTGCTCCATTATTATTCTACTATTCGGGCCATACACTATTAGGACTGTTATGTCTTTTTGACAAATTGATCCCTTTATTACTGTAAAATGTTCTTTATTTTTGCCAATATTATTTGTCTTATCATGTTTTCTTCTGATATTAATGTAGTCACTCCAGCTTTCTTATGGTTACTCTGAGCATGGTACATTTTTTTTTATTTTTTACTTTTAATCTATATCTATCTGTATATTTAAAGTACATTTCTTAGAGACAATGTATTGTTAGGCTTTGATTTTTTTCTTGCTAAAATAATTTTTGTTTAGGTATGATTTGCTTATTAAACTATAACCATTTTAAATATACATTGAGTTCAGTGGATTTTGACAAATTTTGACATGTAACTACTAGCACAATCAAAATTCATAGCATTTTCATCATTTTCAAACTATCCTGTACCCCTTCCCAGTCATTCTAACTTTCTGTAACTATAGATTAATTTTGCCTTTTCTAGGATTTCACATTAATAGTATAACACATGATCTTTTGTGTCTGAATTTTTTCACTCACCTTACCTGTTTTGAAAATCATCTGGTTTTTGCATGTACCATAGTCCAGAGTTCATTCCTTTTTATTGCTGAGCAGTATTCCACTGTATGGCTTTACCAGGTCAGGAAGATCCCCTGGAGAAGGGAATGGCTACCCACTCCAGTATTCTTGCCTGGAAATTCCATGGACAGAGGAGCCTGGTGGGCTACAGTCCAAGGGGTCGCAAAGAGTTGAACACAGCTGAGTGACTAACAGTTTTCACTGATAGACATTTGCAAGTATTCCACTGTATGGCTTTACCAGGTCAGGAAGATCCCCTGGAGAAGAGAATGGCTCCCCACTCCAGTATTCTTGCCTGGAAATTCCATGGACAGAGGAGCCTGGTGGGCTACAGTCCAAGGGGTCGCAAAGAGTTGAACACAGCTGAATGACTAACAGTTTTCACTGATAGACATTTGCATTGTCTTCAGTTTGAGACCATTCACAATAAATCTACCATGAGAAAAAGTCTTTGGGAGAACATATGTTTTCATTTTTGGGGGTAAATATCAAGAATTTCTTGGTTATAATGGTAACTGTATGATTCATTTGTTAAGAAAATGCCAAACTTTTTTGGATTAGTTGTGCTCTTTTATACTCCTAAATGAATGAGACTTTCATTTGCTTCACTTCCTGGCAACACTTGGTATTGTCAGTCTTTTCACATTTAGCCATGATTTTAATTTGCGTTTCTCTGATGACTAATGCTATTGAGTATATTTTCATATTTTTGGCATATCTTCTTTTATAAAATATCCATTCAAATTTTTTTTCCCATTAAAAATTGGATTATTTGAATTGTTCCTACTGAGTTGAAGAGTCCTTTATATATTCTGAATACAAGTTTTTAGTCAGATAGGTGCACTACAGTTATTTTCTCCAAGTTTGTGGCTTGGTTTTTCATTTTCTAAATATTGTGGTTTTTTTAATAGCAGATGGTTTATATTTTGCTCAGTTTCACTTGTCAAATTTTTTCTCTTATGGCAATTCTGTTTTATATCCTCTCTAAAAAATAATGGAATACAATCAAAATTGCAATTTCTGTTATTTTATTTTAGGTGTTTTATAGCTTAGCTTTTATGTCTTATTCTGTGATACATTTTAGTTACTTTGTATGTGTGGTGAAGTAAGAGTCAAGATTTATTTTTCTTATATAAGGGAAAAACAAAACCAAAGAGGATTTGTCTCAAGCTTTGAAAACTTATGAAGTTTGCCTCAATAGATTTTGGGCTTGCTTATACCTGGAGAAGGAAATGGCAATCCACTCCAGTATTCTTGCCTGGAGAATCCCATGGATGGAGAAGCCTAATAGGTTACAGTTCATGGGGTCGCAAAGAGTCGGACACGACTGAGCGACTTCACCTCACCTCACCTATGACATATCATTACTTCTTTCTTCTCTAATTCTCACTTTTTGAATGGGAATGTTTATCCTATGCCTGTCCCACCATTGTACTAATTTGGTTTTCATGGGAGCACAACTGGAGATATATTTCACCTAAGGATAACTCATACCTTGAATCTGAGTATGTACTCAAGTATAATTCATACCTTAAAATGTACCTTGATTCATTCATATCTAATTTAGATGATGTTTAGATGAGACTTTGGACTTTACATTTAGATTTGATACTGGAATGAGTTAAGACTTTTGGAGTTGTGGGGTGGAATAAATGTATTTTGTAAGTGAAAAGGACATCAATTTGGGGGATCAGGTACCCCCTGTTATGGACTGACTGTTCATAACATATGGTCATATGGTCCCCAATGTTATGGATTGAATATTTATGTTCCCCTAAAATGCATATGATAAAATATTAACCCCCAATATGTATTAGGAGATAGGGCCTCTAGGAGATAAGTCATGAAAGTGGAGCACTCATGAATGAAATTAATGCCCTTATATGAAGAACAGGAGAGAGTTTCTTTCCTGTCGCTGCTCTCTATCATGTGAAGATACACTGAAAAGTCAGCTATCTGCAAATCAGTAAGTAGGCTGTCACCAGAACCTTACCACAATGGCACCATGTCCTCTGATTTCCAGTTGCACTGTGAAAAAATAAATTTCTAAAAAACTACCACACAATTGAACTCATCTCACACACTAAGAAAGTAATGCTCAAAATTCTCCAAGCCAGGCTTCAACAGTACGTGAAACGTGAACTTCCGGATGTTCGACTTGGTTTTAGAAAAGGCAGAGGAACCAGAGATCAAATTGCCAACATCCATTAGATAATCGAAAAAGCAAGAGAGTTCCAGAAAAACTTCTACTTCTGCTTTATTGACTATGTCAAATCCTTTGACTGTGTGGATAACAACAAACTGTGGAAAATACTGGACCATCTGACCTGCCTCTTGAGATATCTGTATGCAGGTCAGGAAGCAACAGTTAGAACTGGACACGGAACAACAGACTGGTTCCAAATAGGAAAAGGAGTACGTCAAGGCTGTATATTGTCACCCTGCTTATTTAACTTCTATGCAGAGTACATCATGAGAAACACTGGGCTGGAGGAAGCACAAGCTGAAATCAAGATTGCCACAAGAAATATCAATAACCTTGGATATGCAGATGACACCACCCTTATGGCAAAAAGTGAAGAGGAACTAAAGAGCCTCTTGATGAAAGTGAAAGAGGAGAGTGAAAATGTAGGCTTAAAACTCAACATTCAGAAAACTAAGATCATGGCATCTGGTCTCATCACTTCATGGCAAATAGATAGGGAAACCGTGGAAACAGTGACACACTTTATTTTGGGGGGACTCCAAAATCACTTCAGGTGGTGACTGCAGCCATGAAATTAAAAGATGCTTGCTCTTTGGAAGAAAAGTTATGACAAACCTAGACAGCATATTAAGAAGCAGAGTATTACTTTGCCAACAAACATCCATCTAGTCAAAGCTATGGTTTTTCCAGTATTCATGTATGGATATGAGAGTTGGACTGTGAAGAAAGCTGAGCACTGAAGAATTGATGCCTTTGAACTGTGGTGTTGGAGAAGACTCTTGAGAGTCCCTTGGACTGCAAGGAGATCCAACCAGTCCATCCTAAAGGAGATCAGTCCTGGGTGTTCTTTGGAAGGAATGATGCTGAAGTTGAAACTCCAATACTTTGGCCACCTGATGTGAATAACTGACTCATTGGAAAAGACCACCTGATGCTGGGAAAGATTGAAGGTGGGAGAAGAAAGGGGCACCAGAGGATGAGATAGTTGGATGGCATCACTGACTCAATGAATATGAATTTGAGTAAACTCTGGGAGTTGGTGATGGACAGAGAGGCCTGACGTACTGCAGTCCATGAGGTCGCAAAGAGTCAGACATGATTGAGCAACTGAACTGAACTGAACTGATTCAAGTTCACTGATTGTTTCTTCTGGCTATTCAAATATGCCTTAAATTTCTTTAGTGGATTTTTATTTTAAGTATTTATTTTCAGTTCCAGAATTTCTTTTTCTTTTTATTAATATTTCTCTTTTTTTTTTTGCTTATACATCAGTTTCTTTCCTTTTTCTACATCTTCCTATAGTTCTTTTTTTTTTTTTTTCTAGATCTTAGAATATGAGTATTTTTATTTTTATTTTTTTAATTTTTACTTTATTTTACTTTACAATACTGTATTGGTTTTGCCATACATTGACATGAATCCACCATGGGTGTATATGAGCTCCCAATCCTGAATCCCCCTCCCACATCCCACCCCATATCCTCTCTCTGGATCATCCCCGTGCACCAGCCCCAAGCATCCTGTATCCTGTATCGAACATAGACTGGTGCTTCGTTCTTACATGATAGTATAAATGTTTCAATGCCATTCTCCTAAATCATCCCACCCTCTCCCTCTCCCACAGAGTCCAAAAGTCCATTCTATACATCTGTGTCTCTTTTGCTGTCTCGCATACAGGGTCATCATTGCCATCTTTCTAAATTCCATATATATGTGTCAGTATACTGTACTGGCGGAGAAGGCAATGGCAAGCCACTCCAGTACTCTTGCCTGGAAACTCCCATGGATGGAGGAGCCTGGTAGGCTGCAGTCCATGGGGTCGCTAGAAGTCGGATGCGACTGAGCGACTTCACTTTCACTTTTCGCTTTCACACAATGGAGAAGGAAATGGCAACCCACTCCAGTGTTCTTGCCTGGAGAATCCCAGGGACAGGGGAGCCTGTTGGGCTCCTGTCTATGGGGTCGCACAGAGTCGGACACGACTGAAGCGACTTAGCAGCGGCAGCAGCAGCAGCAGCATACTGTACTGGTGTTTTTCTTTCTGCCTATAGCTCTTTAAGCATCTTTAAGACAACTGTTTTAAGGTCTTTATCTAGTATACCTGCTATCAGGTTTTTTCAGGGACAGTTTCTGTGTTTTTTTTGGGGGGAGGGGTGTGTTTTTTCTTTGAATGGCTCACTTTTCTTATTTTTTGGTATTCCTTGAGATTGTTAAAAACTGGATGAATATTACGTACTATGCTCAGTCATGTCTGACTCTTTGTGACCCTATGGACTGTAGCTCACCAGACTCCTCCGTCCATGGGATTTTTCAGGCAAGAATTCTGGAGTGGGCTGCCATTTCCTTATCCAGGAGATCTTCCTGACTCAGGGATTGAATCCATGTCTCCTGTATCTCCTGCCTTGTAGGCAGATTCTCTTGCCCACTGAGCCATTAGGGAACCCCACCACCACCACCACCACCAAGAGCTGGATATTTGAATCTACTAATACGGTAAATCTGGAAATTAAATTCTCCCCTTTTCTAGGTTTTGCAGTTTATGATTTGGGGGGTTTTGTTTTTGTTATCATTTTTTAATTGTAGCCCATCTTTTTGCTTATGATCAGTCTGAGGTGTAAATTACCCACCACCACCACCACCACCAAGAGCTGGATATTTGAATCTACTAATACGGTAAATCTGGAAATTAAATTCTCCCCTTTTCTAGGTTTTGCAGTTTATGATTTGGGGGGTTTTGTTTTTGTTATCATTTTTTAATTGTAGCCCATCTTTTTGCTTATGATCAGTCTGAGGTGTAAATTTAAGGTTGTTTCAAGTTTCTTTTTCTGTGTCTTTTCCTGGACACACATGGTAACTTTCTAATTTTTCCCATCCATGTGGTTGCTTTTGTCTTTGGTATTTTGATCCAAAAAGAAAAAATTAAAGAGGAGAAAAGTGTGCCAACTCCTTAAATTCCCTGGTAGTCACTTCTGTCAGAGGGAGATGGGCTTGCAAAAAATGGTGGGAGGTACAACAAAAATGACCATTTCTTCTTTTTTTTTTTTAACACCTCTGTGATCAGAATTCATCCCCAGTATTTGGATAGAGGATTCTATTCCACTCCTACAACACATGTGCCTGCTGTTCCAGGAACACACACACAGCTGCATGGCATGGGGTATGGAGTAGTTGATAGGTAGCCATGCTTAGAGCTGAAATTGACCAAAATTAACCACAATTTACTGCTAAGACTTCCCTTTCTGTTACAATTCTTCAGTAGACTCTAGAGTTCCATATTATTTCTGTTACATAGATAATGCCAGTGAAAATTTTGTTTAGAAATTAAATTCTCCCCTTTTCTAGGTTTTGCAGTTTATGTTTTGGGGAGTTTTGTTTTTGTTATTGTTTTTTAATTGTAGGCCATCTTTTTGCTCATGATCAGTCTGAGGTGTAAATTTAAGGTTGTTTCAGGTTGTTTTTCTGTGTCTTTTCCTGGATACACATGGTAACTTTCTAAGTTTTCCCATCCATTTGGTTGCTTTTGGATGTAGTAGTCTTTGGTACTTTGATCCAAAAGGAAAAAATTAAAAAATTAAAGAGGAGAAAAGTGTGCTAGCTCCTTAAATTCCCTGGTAGTCACTTCTGTCAGAGGGAGAGGGGCTTGCAAAAATGGTGGGAAGTACAACCAAAATGGCCATTTCTTTTTTTTTTTTTAACACCTCTGTGATCAGAATTCATCCCCAGTATTTGGATGGAGGATTCTATTCCACTCCTACAACACGTGTGCCAGCTGTTCCAGGAACACACACAGCTGCATGGCATGGGGTATTGAGTAGTTGATGGGTAGCCATGCTTAGAGCTGAAATTGACCAAAATTAACCACAATTTACTGCTAAGACTTCCCTTGCTGTTACAATTCTTCAGTAGACTCTAGAGTTCCATATTATTTCTGTTACATAGATAATGCCAGTGAAATTTTTGTTTAGGAAGGGAGAGATATTTCTGGTGCTCTTTTCATCTTTCCAGAATACTCTCCTGGCTTTTTGAACATCTGTTGAAAGAATTTGTCATTTAATAGGAGCACTTTGTCTCCACTTATCTTCAATATAATTATTGACAAGACTGGGTTATGTACAACATTTTAATATTTGTTATGTTTGTAACATCTGTTTTTTCTATAGGTCTCTACTTTTGTGTGTGTGTCTGCTCTCAGGATTACAATATACATTCTTAGCTCATTTCAAAGTTTGCTTACAGGTAATATTGTACCATTCACATGAAACTGAACAATGTACAGTTGTATAGATCTATTTATAGACTGCCTGGCCTGTAAGGCAAAGTTGTCATATTTTATAGCCCCAATATGTCATAATTTTGCTGTAAATATCCAAATGAATTTTAAAGAAATTAATAGAAAAATACTTGTCTATCTACAGAATTATTATTTTCAGAGTTCTAAATTTCTCCCTGAAGATCCAAGTTTCCATCTGAACTTATTTCCTTTCATTCTTAAGAAATACCTTTTTCACAGTGATTTTAATGATAGATTTGCTTAGACTTTATTGTATAAAAATATCTTTACTGTCCTTTTATTCTTAAAATTTATTTTCACCAGATATAGAGCTTTCAGTTGACATATTCTATTTTTATCACTTTAAAGATGTTGTTTACTGTCTTTTGAGCTCTGTTGTTTCTGATGAGAAGTCAGTGATCATTTGTTGTTTTTGTTGTATTGTTTTTAAGAAATCATTTGTTTGTTAGTTCTCTTATAGTTGACAGTGTCATAGAATATAACTCAGAGTTTATTGTGGCTTCCAGTGATATAGAGCTTTCAGTTGACATATTCTATTTTTATCACTTTAAAGATGTTGTTTACTGTCTTTTGAGCTCTGTTGTTTCTGATGAGAAGTCAGTGATCATTTGTTGTTTTTGTTGTATTGTTTTTAAGAAATCATTTGTTTGTTAGTTCTCTTATAGTTGACAGTATCATAGAATATAACTCAGAGTTTATTGTGGCTTCCAGAATCAGGACATTTTCATTTTTCAGATACATAATTTATTTGTGAATTTTCTGACCAGTTTATTGAGATGTGTATTATTGTAATAAATCTTACCTAAGCATTTATTTATTATAATCAAAAGCAGTGCAACAGATTGTACCATCTTTTTTCCCCTGTGCTATATAGCATGTTCTCATTAGTTACCTGTTTTATACATAGTATATGTCAGTCCCCATCTCCTAATTTGTCCTACCCCTCCTTTCCCCTCTTGGTGTATACACATTTGTTCTCTATTTCTGCTTTGCAAATAGGTTTATTTGTAATATTTTTCGAGCTGTTCATAGGACATATATTAAGTTAACCTTAAAAGTGTATCCCAATATACATTGGGTGCAGACAAATACTGTTTGACTCCAGTTATATGAGATATCTAGAACAGTCAAATTCATAAAGTCAGAAAGAAAGTATGTTGGTAGATGCCAGGGACCGAAGGGTGGGGATTGGGAAGGGGCACTGGGGAGTTAGTGTTTAATGGTAACAAAGTTACAGATTAGGAAAAACTCAGGAGATGGATGATGGTGAGATTTGCACAACAATTGAAATGTACCTAGTGCCACTGAACTTTATAGTTAAATATGGTTAAGACAGAATATTTTATATTATGTGATTTTTATGACAATGAAAAAAATTTTTTAAGTAGTACAACAGAAATTAGAGTAACAATCTTAAGAGAAATAATGAGATCCAGCAATGTCTTCAAGGTAAAGAAAAACTTATTTATGGGATATTCCTTTTGAAATGAAATATTGATAAATGTGAAATGATTATTTTGATATATATTATTGTGCAATATTCTTTTGTACAAACTATAAAATGGAAACATTTACTGAAGTTTAGTGTCTCAAAAGAGGTTCATGCTTGTATAAAACAGGTTTCCTCTCTACTGTTAAGCTGAACGAACTCAGAATGAATTGAGTGTCCTTGAATTCAAGACACCAGAATATATACTTTGATGTTACAAAAAAGGATAAATAAACTGCTAAAAGTTTCAAATGGGTAAGCATTACTAATCTCTCCAAGATAATCTGGAAGTGCATCATGGGAGCTATAATATTTGAGAAAGATCTGAAAGAAAGACCACCATTTCAGTTGTAAATAAAGATGGGGCTAGTTGTTGATAGTGGGGAGATTCTCTGTGGAGAGACTTTTATTAGCAAAAGCATGTACTTGAGAGAATAAAAAGTGTTCAGGAAGTTTTCTACAACTCATTTCGGGTATAACATAGGGCTTATTATAAAAACTGTGTTGTCAGTAACTTCAGAATTACCCAAGGTAAGAGAAACCCAAGTAAGATGATAGGTGGTGCAAGAGGGCATCAGAGGACAGACATATTGAAACCATACTCACAGAAAACTAGTCAATCTAATCACACTAGGACCACAGTCTTGTCTAACTCAATGAAACCAAGCCATGCCTGCAGGGCAACCCAAGACGGGCGGGTCACGGTGGAGAGGGCTGACAGAACGTGGTCCACTGGAGAAGGGAATGGCAAGTCACTTCAGTATTCTTGCCTTGAGAACCCCATGAACAGTATGAACAGGCAAAATGATAGGATATCAAAAGAGGAACTCCCCAGGTCATTAGGTGCCCAATATGCTACTGGAGATCAGTGGAGCAATAAGTCCAGAAAGAATGAAGGGATGGAGCCAAAGCGAAAACAATACCCAGTTGTGCATGTGACTGGTGATAGAAGCAAGATCCGATGCTGTAAAGATCAATACTGCATAGGAACCTGGAATGTCAGGTCCATGAATCAAGGCAAATTGGAAGTGGTCAAACAAGAGATGACAAGGGTGAACGTCGACATTCTAGGAATCAGCGAACTAAAATGGACTGGAATGGGTGAATTTAACTCAGATGACCATTATATCTACTACTGC